>CM069867.1:37816226-38260047 GCA_036172795.1 Pelodytes ibericus
GTTGGCTACCTTCAGGTGGCAAAGAAAGGTTTGGATTTCCATTAAGGAGGTGTCATGATCTTGCTTGGTTCCAGAGAATAGTCAGTTTTTTTTAAATCCATTGTATGCTACTACGCAATGATTAGTGTTACCTAACCTTATTATATAGCCTTATTTGAACAGTTTACCATGCCTTTGGCGAATGACGCAGATTTCACAAAAATGTCATTTGCTCAGGCCTTCACTGCCCATATGTTGATGCAGTCCTCTAATTCCTTCCTGTGTACCTGGCTTCTACTTTTTTTTTTCTTGACCTCAAAGCCCGTCCGGACGAATCCTCATGACAGCTGGGAGAGCCATTGGGCTTGTGATTGGAACCCTGACATCTACTGGAGCAAGAGTGATACTTCTACATTCTCCATCAACTTGTGGACTTTCTCTCGCGCATATCGCTCCTATTTTCCCAGTGCAAGTATATATAGGCAGAATGATATATATATATATATATATCTACCATTCTGCCTGGCCCTATTAATTGCTTATGCTCTTTGCCTGCTACCGTCTCTGCTTCTGATGCATACCACTTTATTGTTTCTAAGGGAGCATTACAGACTTTGGCACTTTAACCACTTAATGCCTTTCTATTTTACAGCTGAATGGCAACGTTAATTATTTGTGTGCGCACATTGTTTGCTAACTAATTACTCATTTTTGCTGGCAATTCTTGCATTTTGTGGCTTGGAGCTTTGGCCGCTAACACAACATTTTGTATATTGATTGTGTGCGTGTTAAGTTAGGCATGTGGTAATTAAAATTACCAATCTATGTAAATTAAATACATTTGGTACTTTTTTGATACCTTAAGACCTATGTCTTCAGAGTGCTGTTGTCAGATCTTTGTTAAGTGGGTGTCTTTTGCCTACTGGTTTCTTATAGTTTTTTGATCTGAAGCACCCATTCTACTTATTTTTCTGTGCAATTCAGGTGTCATTCTATTACAGAGAACATGAACCATATTGTGTACAAGTCGTGGAGTGTTGAAAAGCAGTTTGGAATGCAAGTTCTACAAGGCATGCTTAATTCCAGAGTTTACCAGCAACCAGTGTTGGTGGAAAAAAAGAATCGATCTTGAAAGAAAAGATCACTCTCCAACACTGTATGTTGGCTTCTTGTCCAGACCATACCATAGTGGCAATAAGCCAGTAAAAGTCAATAAAATTAAACAATGATTGAGATGCTTGTGTTTAAATCTTGCTTATGCTGAGATTTTTTTTTTTCTTGTGGCAGCAAGGAGTCTGCGGCCAGTGGGGAAGCTGCCACATGTAGGTGTCATTCATCTCTAGGTAGATTGAATGTCACAGATCTACCCACTCCTTAGAAGCAATACACACACAGACACACACTAGACTAAATAATATTGGACTAAACCATTTATGTGCATTAAGGATTGCATTTATTCACTGGATGTAGGCATTCGTATATCAGACTTCAAAGGATCTGGTCCTCCTATGTCATCCAGGACAACAGTATGCATGTGTGAAGAATCTTCCTATTTATATACACATTTGTATGTCTATATGTGACTAGTTGTTTCATCTTTATTTTATTTAATTTTTACTTGCCGTTCTGGAATGTGATAAGATTTCCTTTCAAGTTTAGTTACTACTTGGATGCATTCCTGGCACAAGTTTGTGGCTATTTCAACCTGTAGTGGCCACTCTTCCTGTGTTTGGAACATTTACTCCAAACAAATGTCACCTGATTATCACCTGCCTGTTTATCAGTCTGACCTTTTGGATAACACAATGCAAAGGCCCAGCTTGCAAGACATAGCATGCATTTAACATTTGTTCCCTAATCGGTTGCTGGTAGCTGTATCTTTCTATTTATTTTTTTGTCTGGCAGGACCTGTGATCTCTAACCTGGGGTCTCGGCTACTCAAGTTTAATTCCAGCTTTACCAGTCCGGGCACCCTGCGCCCCCTGGCTGCGCTTTGGGTTTGTGCCCAGCACCCTGCGTTCCCTGACTGCACTTTGGACTTGCGCCCGACACCCTGCTCTCCCTGACAGTGCTTTGGGTTTGCGCCTGGCACGCTGGCTGTGCTTTGGGTTTGCGCCCGACACCCTGCACTCCGGCTGCTCTTTGAGTTTGCACCCTGCACGCTTTGGGTTTGCGCCCAACACCCTGCACGCCCGGGCTGCGCTTTGGATTTGCGGATGGCATCCAACGTCCCCTGGCTGCGTTTTGGACTTGTGCCCGGCACCCTGCGTGCCCTGGCAGGGCTTTATGTTTGTGCCCGCACACTGGCTGCGCTTTGGGTTTGCGCCCGACACCCTGCGCTTTGGGTTTGCGCCCAACACCCTGCGCTCTGGCTGCGGTTTGGACTTGCACCCGACACCCTGCACTCCCTGACAGTGCTTTGGGTTTGCGCCTGGCACACTGGCTGTGCTTTGGGTTTGCGCCTGACACCCTGCACTCCGGCTGCTCTTTGAATTTGCACCCGACACCCTGCACGCTTTGGGTTTGCGCCCGACACCCTCCACGCCCGGGCTGCGCTTTGGATTTGCGCCTGGCATCCAACGTTCCCTGGCTGCGTTTTGGATTTGCCCTGGCACCCTGCGTGCCCTGGCAGTGCTTCGTGTTTGTGCCCGCACACTGGCTGCGCTTTGGGTTTGCGCCCGACATCCTGCACTTTAGCTGCGCTTTGGGTTTGCGCCCGAACCCCCTGCGCTTTGGGTTTGCGCCCGACCCCCTGCGCTTTGGGTTTGCGCCCGACCCCCTGCGCTTTGGGTTTGCGCCCGACCCCCTGCGCTTTGGGTTTGCGCCCGACCCCCTGCGCTTTGGGTTTGCGCCCGACCCCCTGCGCTTTGGGTTTGCGCCCGACCCTCTGGGTTTGGGCCCGGCCCTCTGGGTTTGGGCCCTGCGCTCTGGGTTTGGGCCCGGCCCCCTGCGCTCTGGGTTTGGGCCCGGCCCACGGCGCTCTGGGTTTGGGCCCGACCCCCTGCGCTCTGGGTTTGCGCCTGACCCCCTGCGCTCTGGGTTTGCGCCCGACCCCCTGCGCTTTGGGTTTGCGCCCGGCCCCCTGCGCTTTGGGTTTGCGCCCGGCCCCCTGCGCTTTGGGTTTGGGCCCGGCCCCCTGCGCTCTGGGTTTGGGCCCGGCCCCCTGCGCTCTGGGTTTGGGCCCGGCCCCCTGCGCTCTGGGTTTGGGCCCGGCCCCCTGCGCTCTGGGTTTGGGCCCGGCCCCCTGCGCTCTGGGTTTGGGCCCGGCCCCCTGCGGCCCGGCTCCCTGCGCTCTGGGTTTGGGCCCTGCGCTCTCGAATCGCTTTGGGTTTTTGGCTTTCTGTGTATCCTGTACAAGAGTCTATTGTTGTATATTGCCTACCACCATACTAGTCTAAAGCCTGTCTGCAGGCTATCCAGCCAAACCCCGTGCCTTAGTACTCTGCCCTGTCTGACAATGTAACAGACAGGGCTGACTGGCACATAGTCCTGTCTCCAAACCTAGTCCTGCACTAACCGGCCCGGTCTGCACTAACTAGTCATGTCTTTACCTTCCCCTTACCTGTCAGAATCGATATGGGTTGTGACATTTGGGTGGACCCTTTCTGTTAACCCAAGCCTACCTATGTTCCCTTAGGAAACATTATTTCTACCAAGGGCCATTTGATATTTATAACATCATTTGAGGGCCATTAAAAATGATAGACTTAAATTAATATGCCACTGTTCATTTGCCCAGTAATATGCCACAGCCAGTATGCCCATCTGGCTCTCCCAGAAAGGCCAGATGAAAGAAGTACCTAGTAAGTTCTGATACCAGACTTCCAGCCATTAAGGTAGAGTTCATCATAATACAGCTATGGTTTAAATGCTGCTCCAGATTATTTTATTTTTTTTGTGCCATGTCAATATGCTAATTCTCTTCTCTAGATTCAGAAGCTTTAAATCTAAAGGATTTTATGGTTTCCCTGTTTGTTTTTCTTTCAGGATGCAGTCTTCATGTTCCATATTGTCTCCTACTTTGGGGTATCACGGATTCTGCCCCCAACCCCCTATTAGCGAGAACATACCTTCTACAGGGGAACGTTTCCTTATACAGATCCATTCCCATGGAATTTTCTGCCTCTCTTCTGAGAAGAGACTTTCCTGGATCTTTGTTTTTTCAGAAGGCTAGTTACTTAGCCTAGATCCAGATTATCAGTTAATCCTTATTGTGTCAATGTAGAATGTCCAGCATATTTCATATATCCTTAAGTCCTGTGTCTTTTTTTTTTCCACTTCTAGGTATGGTTTTCCACCTTTAGCATTGTGGTGATCAGCAGTGGTTTCAGAGGGTCTGCAAGACTATTGCAGGATTTAGACTTCGCCATCCCTTATCTGTGCCCCCCTGAAATCTGGCTCTGACCATTTTTAAAATTTGCCTTCTGTAATTATTGGTTGGTGATCCAGTACCATTTCCTCTGTATGTCTGTTATATTAACAACTGTATTTGATTGTTTCCAGACCTTCGACCCTGGACAAGACTTACTGTCTCTGCGGTTTCCAAGTTGAGCTTCTTCAATGTGTGTATTGTCACTGCACTTGGAAGAGATTTCGCATGACCTTTTTTTCTGTGTATTGCCTTATTGTTCAGCTTCATCTGCCAGAAGTCAGTGAGCCTCAAGCTATCTTCATTGATTCCTGGATGACCGGATGGTTCGGAGTCTGTTTTGGATGTCCATGCTATTGCAGAGATGACACCTGCCATTGAATTTCCTTCACAGTTTACACCCCCAGGTAAAAGCATTTCTATACCCTGTGTTTCATAGTTCCTGATTTTCTGCCATATTCAGATATTAGGAAGGGGGAGGTTAACATTTTCATGTAGTTTTTGCTTTAACAGATGCAATCACGATTACCCATGTTCTCACATGATGCCTAATTCGTTCACCCATTACATGTTTGTGTACATGCATATAACTTGTTTAGCCAGTTATTTGATCTCCATTTCTATCTTTTACAGGAATATATGAAATACCTAAAGATCATCCCACATCCCTTATTAGAATTTCATGATCTTTGAAAGGTATGTTAACATGTATACATATGTTTTGCTTCCAAGTAGCTGATCCATGATATTCTATCTACCCTGAGATTACTGACCTCTACGTAAGGTGGCTTATGCCAATCTCAACCGCCCTACAACTTCACTCTTTATTAAAATACACTGAAAGTCTTTATTAATTTACATTTTATATACATTGAGGCGACAGCCGTTGGGGAAGACTGTGGTTGGCAGGGGAAATGATGAATGGATGTCGTGTGAGGTTTAGGGTATATGTATGTCAAAGGGGTCTGTCTCTTTAGGGCAATGGCTACACTTGCTTAGGCAGCTAGGGAACTTCACAAAAGAAAGGTTTAGTGTATGAAGAGCATTGCTGATTCCATAATTTCTAACAGTGAATTAGATCCACAGTACTGTTTACAGTTGAATCACTTTTTTTTTTTTTTTTAATTTAGTCCCAAATATGATTGGATTTGGCAACTTAACTGTCATCATAGTGACTGGAGGTGTGAATGCCTGTTTAGAATGTGCTGTAAATCTGTATTTGAAGCAAGGCATTATTTGTCTTATGTGGCCAGTAGTTCCTGCTGAAGAAATAACTTTTGATATTTGTTGGTAAATCTTTCCAGATTAATCTGGACTGGGCAGTTCATATGCAGAACCACTCCAGCAGCAGGCTGCTTTCCAAGGATGTCTTCACCAAGATGTCATCATAAGTGCTTAACAGATGCAAACACTACTACCCATGTACTCACTTTGCCTGCATGGGAAGGAAAGGTCACTCTTCACTGGGAATCTCTTGGCCGAGGTAACCACAACATAAGTTATGGGGAGGGGGGCAAAGATGATGGGGAAGAAGTAAGAGTGGGAGATGGGAAACCCCTCCATCTGAAATTTAGAGGCATTATTAAACACATCTACACACAAGATGAAATAAGACTTTCTTTTCCTACAGGAATTTCACCACTGCAAGGGCTTCTGGGTAGGCATATGCAAATACAGTCAATAGTCACTTTCCCTCTAAATCCCACATTATACATTGAGCCTGTGGGAAGTATGCAGCCTTTAAGCTGCTCCAAGGGGTCAGTGAATAAAGTGGCCATAGAGGCAAAAGTTGATCATTATTGACCTTATTTGCATATATGTAACAGAATCCCTTGCAGATCTGGTAGCACGCTGAATGTGAGATTTCTGTGTGAAAAGTATTTTTTGGCTTATGTTGTGTGTGCAGATTTAGTTTAATACCCCTGCTTACCCAATGAGTTTCAAGTGGATTTTCCATCAACTTTACTACCCCCCCCCCCCCCCCCCATCACCTTTATTGAACCCAGGTTGTCTATGTAGAAATCAGGTCAGTAAATTAGCATTATTTGATGTACTTCCTCAAAGTGCCAAACTAAACTTTTATGAGGGAAAATAATACTACATGGCATTGAAGGGTATTAAATGGCTACATATGCAAGAATAAAAATAATTGACCTCATGCTTCAAAACAGAATCACAATTTTTTTGTGAGTGTTTCATTCACTCAAATAAACTGCATGAGCAATAAGATGATAAAATGGTCTTTCTGTGCCTTATTTCTTACCTTAGAATGTTAAGCCTAAAAAAAGTTGCATATGCTGTTATATTTGGGATATTGTGACCAAAGAAGCAGACATTTTGTTTTACTCATGAAAGAACATGCTACAAAAGGATGGACAACTGAGCTGCTAAGGATTATGGGAGTGGAGATTGAAGAAAACGGGATTACTATAGTAGTAAAAAATCTACTCCTTGGCTAAGTTACCCGTTTCTGCAATCAATCCGTGGAAGCCAGCAGCTTTCAAAACAGCTGCAAAGTACATTGCAAGATTAATCTATGGTTTTATAAAGTACATGATTCTTCACTACAAGTGGTATGTGCGCCAGCTTTAGAAAATATAATAGATGTAATGGCTATATTATGCTTCAAATCTACATTGATTGCTTTTGTACAGTTACCACAATATTTTCTATAAAGGGCTTACTGCACCTCCCCAGTCATAAACCAATCTGAGGCCTTTTGTATAGGTGAAGACATGTTTACAATGTCACATGCACACAATAGATGTATTCCTGGATCTGTATGAAAGTTTTGTGTACCAAGCATTGGCTTAGTCATAAATGCCCAGTACTCCCACTATTATCAATGGCTTATGGGCATGAACAAGTCTAATCATACAGCTGTACACGCAAGCTGCCCACTCTATATGTATGTACTTGCTATCATACATACCCCACCACCCTACATTGCTTTGAGTCCCTTACCTCAATCGGCACCTGGTATTAAAGTGCAGGCGTATACACAATGTGAGATGGTTTGCTATATAGTAATCCCATTTGTTTTCCAAAAGACCCAACATAAAGCAGTATCCTTGGCAATAAGGCCTATGTCGGCACGCGCCTGCCTTACCTTGTGTAACGCTCTTTTGCATTTAAGCCTATAATATAAACAGTATGAAAAAACAATAAAACACAATCAAATACGTTGATTTATATATGTCTGACCCATAACAATCCTTTTTATAAACCCTCTAAGTGATGCACACAGTATCCCATCCACTGATTTCTGCTTTTTATCCTGTTAAAACACTGGTCCACCTCCATAAGTGGCTGGCCTGGCGTGATAAAATATAGAGCCGGGTTTAAAAGTGGGCTTGAATATGGTGCTTTTCAACACAGATGGCTTACACAGTCGTCGTCCCCCCCCCGCCCCTCTGTGGCTGGCTGAGTGTGATGAGACATAAAAAGTTTACCTGCCCGAAAAAGTGGCTGGCTGAGGGTGATGAGACATAAAAAGTTTGGGTGCCTGGCAGTGATTTTGTGTCTCCTTACAATTATAAAAGGCTGCGTTGAATGTGTTGCCAGCAAGCTTGCTGTGATAGCTCAGTTGGTTAATACGTCAGCCACTGTAGCACTTCTCCAGACTTCAGTGTTGCAGGTTTGATTCCCAGTGTGCCAGCTTATCTGTCCAATGATTGGGCTTGGTCATTTTAGAAGGAGAAGTTAAATGGAAGTTTTTGTAGCATAATGTTATTATAAAGATGTATTTTTAGAAGCAAGGGCTTATATGAGCCAGCCAAGAATTGAACCTGCAACCCTAAGGTCCAGGACAAGCGACCATTTAACCAACTGAGCTATCACAGCTCATATACTGGAAAATTGTATAAAATGGTCTTTTATCAAAGACAGAGAGCATCTCATAAATATATAATAAAAGACCATTTTATTCACTCTCCAAATGTTTGAGGTCTGATGGCTCAGGTGGTTAAGATGCTGGCTGTAGAGCTTGTACAAGCCTCAGGGTTGCAGGTTCGGATCTTGGTTGTGTCACCTCAGTCTTTCATGGTTCCAAGGCTTCTAAAATGAAGTTGATTATCTTTATAAAGGTAATCATAACATATGTTATGCTTCAAAAACATCTGTTTACCTTCATCTATTACCAAGTCCCATGATCATAGAGTTGGGCACACCAGGAATCAAACCCACAACCTGAAAGGCTACTACAACTGTGGTATTTACCAACTGAGCTATCACACCAAGCATGTCTGAAACTGGTTTAATACAGACCTTTATAACTGGGGCGAGACACAATATCTGAGCCAGGCACCTAAACTTTTTATGTCTCATCACTCTCAGCCAGCCACTTTTTTGCACAGGTAAACTTTTTATGTCTCATCACTCTCAGCCAGCCACTTGAGGCGAGACCATTGTATCCAACAATCGAATTCAGCAAATGAAAACTTTTATCCAAGCTGTCTGTGTCTCGTCATCTTCGGAAGCAGTTTTTCGCAGTGCTCATCATATTGTATAATGGTCTTATAGAGGAGGGACAGAGTATGGTGGGATCAAGCTCTCTTCAAAGAGGAAATCTAGACTGTAGCTATGTATGGATAAAGTTTTATGGACTGCAATAAGCCACAAGAGTGGGGGAGTAGACCTCAAGATCAAAAGGAGATTATGAGAAACTAGACAAGAGAATCCCAGTTGAGTATTATCCTGGTCATTGAGTAATATATTGCATAATAGAAGGAGCTGTTCAATGATTGGTTGCAGGAGCACAGGGAATCTATTCAAGTAGCCAGTCACATAGAAGAAAATCATCTTCAAACAATACAATACAGCATGCAAAAGACAGGAGATAATTGACTTAGAATGTATTGAATTAAAAGGAAAGTAAGATGATTGGTGCTTGTCCCTATTTTGCTGATGTAACATATTGTGCCATTCCAGGATGTGCTTAAAGGGACTGTCAACCTCAACAGTGCTTTTACTGTAAATGTACAGAATAAAACATGATAAAGAATAATCTATAAATTGTTAGCATAATTGCAAGCAAATGCATAAAATAAGCCAAATTTTGTAGTGCTTATGATATCATTTTGTGGTTCAATATGCATAATTGTACATTTCTCATTGAAAAGTAAATCACTTGCACAACAAGGCACATGTGATGTCATATACATGAGACAACAATATGTTTAAAACATTTTTCTTCTAATTCATGCATTTACTTGCAATCATGCTAATATGTTTTTTTCCCCCCTCTACATTCACAGCATTGGCAGGTACTTTTGTCAGGGGGGGAAGATAAAACATCACACAATACTGACAAATATATTGCTAAGGATGTCTAGTGGGTGAAGTATAACATTCTTATTTTCCACAATTTACCCCACCCCCATAAAAATAACAACTTTATCTACTAAGTATACATAATGAAAAGCAAGTCCTGAATTAGTCATGTGTAATGGACAATATACAGGGACTGCCACCTAAACCTTTGTTTTCTTATCTATATTCACAGTATAAGCAAAGATCTATGCATTATGTAAGCAGAACTGGAAGCAAAACAATAAAATAGAGCAAATGTGTTTTAATTGTGTCAGTGGTGTCTCCTTTTTATGACATCACTTGTGGCTGGATATGCAAATTACACAGTGACAAAATAGTTCATTAACATATGAAGCCACAGGTGATGTCATAGGCAGGAGACACAACAGACCCCTTTAACATACATTTGAATCTTTATGCATTTGCAATGTGCCAATAAAAAGTATAGAGAACTCATTTTCTTTTTTCTAATTCATAGTAGAAACAAACAATATTTAGGTGACAAAGTTCTTTGAGGACCAAACTGAAAAGCATGGGCTATTGTTACTAGACAGCTCTCTATACTGCTGCTTAAAGAAAAGTTACATTTTAGTGTCTTCTCTCAGAAACAGAATATTGTTATTTATTAAAAGAAACAAACAACAAAAATGCTATAAACAAACACATGCTTATGTCATTTAAAACAAAGTTGGCCTACAACACCCAGGAGTCTTTGCTGCCATTGTAACTCACCCAGCTCTGGCTAGCAGGAATTAATAAGAGATGTGAATGTAGCGGAAATAATTTCTGTTTATTATGACCTTCCTGTTTATTATGACCTTCCTGTTCATTATGACCTTCCTGTTCATTAGGTACTTTCTGCATGGTTTCTAGTGGAAGGGGTATAGAGAATTTACAAAACCATTGTTTGAACACAATATCCCTGTTAAAACTTTATAAATAAATAGTGCAATTTATTCAGAGTGAATAGAGCTGTAAATAACAGGCATTCAACACAGAAATGGACAGGGAATTCCTAAATTACATTTCTTTGGGGGGAAAAAAGCCCTTAGGGTTTAACTGGAAAATTTAGCAAGTGGGGTAAAATATCTCATATGTTAAAGGCAAGCAATCATTAAATTCAAAGCAATAACAACCACCAAAAGCTAATGACCTGTGGAATTGCAAAGGTAAATTGAAGTCTCAGCCAGTCAATGATTGGATCACAACACATACCCATAATGCACTATAACCGACTAGAACAGCATGTAAGCCTTGCTTGTGGAAGTTACAACACAAAGACAGCAGGAGATGAAAGAACACAAACATTGTCGTATTACATATTTGCAATACATACACGTAGGGTGGAGCCCCTTCTTCATGGCCAAAAATTACACCATGAAACTCCATAAGATCTGGGACTAGTGAACAGTGATCCTGAGCCGCTGGTACCTTCATGTGAATTATTAATGTTTTCTCATCCCCCCCCCCTCATCGGGACAATTGGACAGAGCCAGACAATTCTGAGGCAAATGCAACTTTAATATGGAATTTAGTGGAAAACGGTAGGAGAGGTCTCCAAGCTTGAATCAGTCCCCGCTGTGTGAGTTGCGGCCCACTATCTACCTCCCAAAGGAGTCCATTTGCCCACCACCAGGTCCATTAGGTTTCATTGAGGAGATCCAGACTGATGTTCCAGCCACTGCCCATCCAAGGTGGGGTGCCATCACCAGCAGCATAAACAGGATCTGAGGCAGTTGGGGCTTCAATAGACACGTCCCTGGAACAGTGCCATCTCTAATTTGAAGTACCTAAAAAAAATTAAAATAAAAGCATATTCAGGGCAGATTTAAAATGTTAAGAGGACTCTGCACCCCAAAGACAAGTTCCTGATGTAATTTGCTTCAGTCCCTTTGTGCCCATCAGCCCATTACGTCACTCAAATGCAGTGCTCCCACTCCCTGAAAAATCTCCTTTTATTGGCTGCAGGGAGTCAGCTTCCCAGAGTGACTGCTTACTTGTCACTTATTGGGAGCACAGCCAGCCTAGTCGGAGTGTAGGCGGGGCGGCAAAGGATGGAGAAATAGAGGGTAAAAAGTGAGGCCTTGTACCATGTCTGGGCGGCTTCAGCTTTACCTTGCCTTAAAGAGAGAGACACATGTATTTAGGCCAAGGACATATGCAGACTACTGACTCTCTGGACTGATTCTTACTGTCAATTGCGGACACTTTCCCAGCCCACTGTGACCACTGGTCCTAGCTACTGTCTCATTGACACACATTTTGCCCACTCCTGCTGACCTTCCACTCTATGAGTAGAACATTTTGTACAAGCTATTCCATGGTTGTTGCATGTTTACTCTCATCACGCTGTTAAAACAATGGAATGGTGTTAAGATAGACAAAGTCCCTGGGCCGGATGGTATACGCACATGGGTACTTAAAGAGTTAAGCCAGGTCCTGGCCAGACATATTTCAGGCATGGTGCCCACAGACTGGTGTAAAGCCAGGGTAGTGAAAAAGGGATCAAAATCCCAGCTGATACAATGGAACAGAAATGTATCAGACAAAATTATTGACATTTGTGGACATAAGGGGGGTCGGTAGGATCTGCCCCCAGTGGCCATGCATTATGAACATGACCGGTTATTCCCCTTTGTAACCAGTCCTCCCCTTGCCCCCTATTTAGACACTTCCCCTTTGCCGTTGGGGTCACTTATGCTATTCATATCAACTGCTCCAGTCCACTACTTGCCCTGACCAGGCCACGATTCCCACTACCGTCTTCTCTAACTGCCCTGTCCCTATAAATACCCATTAATGCAAAAAAAGTAGATCAAATAAAGTCATTGTCTAATGTAGGCGTCATTCATCTCTGGACAGATTGTATGTCACAGGTTAACCTATGTACACCTTAGACATATTCATACACCGTAAGTTTAACATACCTTTCAAACATGCTGACATTCATGTACGGGGTGTGGAAGGCTCCTGACATATTTTAGACTTTGCTGTAATAGAGAGAGAAGAGGTTGCTTTAATCACGTATGTGCAAATAAGCATGAACCACCACAAATACATTTCATACACATTCTCTCTTAATTCACACATTTGTTTGCAGTTCTACTAACACAATAAGTAGACTTTTTTTCAATCATATTTTTATTTTCTCTATTCACGCCATAATATATAGGTACAATATTATTTCAGGTTTCTGTAATCAAACATGGGTGTGTTTTTTGACTAGCTTAGCTGCATTTTTGGCTATGTACATATCATTTTAAGCATCAAAAACACACTACAGCTTTCTGCACAACTTCTCATTTATACAAATGGGTGCAAACGTTACAACCTTACTTTGTTTCCAATAAAAATGACACTGTTAAATACCTTTTCATAGCAATGTTGAAATAGTGTTGCTAGATTCAGACTTGTTGATTGGACAGTAGCAGTGTGTAAAAAAGGATCATTTTTGCAGTGTTTTTTTCCAGTTTTCATTCTTGGTGTTGCTCGTGTAATGGGATGTCTGTGTGCCTGGGCAGCGCACAGCACCATACTGTCTACCACTAGACACCATGGAACTGTGGGTGCTGGCTGGGGCATGTCCTGGGTCTGCAATGTGGGTGCTGGGGCAAGTCCTGAGTGTTGGGGCATTTCCTCAAACAGAGCGCTGGTTACAGGTAGGGAAGAAAAAATAAAAGCAAAAGTTCTGGCTTAACTTCTTGAGTCCCTTTAAGGTAGTTAATCCCCGGATGTGTTTGATTTAATGCATTTTCTTTAGGATCTGCAAAAATTATTATTCATTTAAAAAAAAAGAAAAATGTATACTTTATAGAACCAAAATCATTTTATGTACCATATTTGCTCAAATATAAGACCACCCTGATTATCAGACGACCCCCCAAACTATGGATATTCCTTTAGGAAATATAAGACTACCCTATAGGAAAAAAAAAGTTCAATTTGTATATATTCACATGTAAAGTGCTTTTTAATAAAAATTATGATATCAAAAAATGCATTTCTTGTTTTTATTTCCTGGACCCGGCTTCATCATAGAAGTCCTGGTGGTCATGCCGTGCAGCAGGGGAGGATGTCTGCGCGTATCGTGCAGACATTCCCTGGCTGCTTGAGAGGGGGATCCAGGTCCCCTGCAGCTCTGATTATAAGACGACCTCTGAAACCTTGTCTTATATTAAAGCAAATATGGTAAATAAAATGAAGTTTAAAACAAAAACAACCACCAGTGACTACACACACATGTCAACCAGAGAGAGTGGAGTTAAATCGAGCTGAGGTTGAAGGCAATAACACTACTTTGTGATCTCCTGCAAGGGGTCAACAAGCATAGTGAGGACTCTCACCATTTGTACAGTGAACGATGTGACAATGTGCAGTGAATGTCCGATAAATACACACACACATTATTGTTTTGTGTGGTGGGGGGGGGGGGGGGGGGGGGCATTGCTATAATTAAAATATGTATATATTGACAATAAACTAAATACATATTATCAGAATATTTAACCACTCCCTAAGATCCCGGACACGATAAACATTTGTATTTACCAAAAAATTGGGGGGAATTTTCTAACAGGGTATGCCGTACTGCAATACGCCCTTGTCGTTGAATAAATCAAGAGATTTCCCTGTTGATTTTTAACCCAGCTTCATGAATAACGAATGAGATCTGGCTTGTCGGAATAAAACAGAGAAAAGGGGCCCAAACAGAAGGAGTGAAAGGGGGGGAGGCAGGTAATGCACAATAAGTAAAGGAGGGAGCTAAAGATATAATAAAGAGGGAGGGAGGGGGGAACCTAAATGTAAACTATAAGGAAATGGAAATGACAGGACTATTTAATGTAAAATATACCCAGACTACAGAAAATGGACCTCGATTGCAGTTACTGTCCTTAGAAAGTGAGAGGGAAACAGAGTTCCCTCCTTGGCTTATATGCCCACCTAGTGCCAACCCCTTATGACACATAGTTGCTCCCCCCTCTGCATCCCTGCCATGAGGCCTTGTCATCTATGCTGGTCTATGTGTCTGGGGCGCAGCTGGCAATTATGACACAAAATGGATGTAAAAAGTAAAATATTTAATATACAATAAAGACAAATACAAATTTAAAATCACATGCACAAAACAAATAAAAGAATTTCATTTTTTGGTAGTAATGTCCATTTATAATCAAGTTAAATGTAGCTAGGTATAAGTGCTCATTACGGAAGTGGTGGAGGTTAATATAGTGGAGGAATTTAAACATGCCTGAGATAGGGTATGCATGGTTCTCATCCGCAGACACATTGTTATGTTTATTCAGGATCATGGGTCCTCTACCGGAGTTTGAGGGTTCTTATCTGTTCCACTCTTCTGGATAAAGTGCTCTGACGTCGTTCATGTTGGAGCCACCCTCCTAGCTTATCACTCCTGGAACCACTTTGGCCTTCACTTTCCCCATCCTCTTTAGTTTCATTCAGGAACTGGTACTTCTCCAGCTTCTCATTCCTCTCATATGTAGTAGTCACTTGGCACTGCTATATCTTTTGGGGGTCTTTCTTGATCAGCACTGTGCTCTTTGAGCTAGCCAGATAGCCAGTCCGGGTAGGAGATGGTTCATCTGTGCTGCGGTTAGTTTCTAAAACTAGTAGGTGTGGATCGTGTTCGGGCCAGGTGCTGGTGACTGGTTCCTGAACTAGGAGATTGCTGTAAGCGACCTTTCAAACAGAGGTGATGTTCCGATTGGACCAAATGTAATAATCTTTTATTTGAAAAATAAAAGTGAATTAAAAAAAACAAAAAAATAAATAAATTGCCAATGTCCAATTTTGTACTCACAGGAAGATAGGGCTTGTAAAGATAACATGTTCAAAGGACAGGTTGTCCACACACTAGCAAATAATACAGACAAAACAGATCCCTGACATCACTAGCTTACAGTGCAATGGTTTGACTAGCTGCCGCACTCTCAGGTCATCCAAGTGCTCAATGCTAGCAGCCCGCGTGAAACGTCAGCTACATATCCACAAACACAGAGCAAACAACTTCCGTCTTTACATAAGAAGGTTTGTTCGATAGTCTACGCTGCATCTTCTGGTGTCACCACTCCAAGTGTCAATCGGCCTAGGAACATAGTAGCAGCAGTAAGCCGTGAATTGGATGACCACGGTTGGGGCTGTCACATGTCGCTCACTGCAGTGTACACGCATGGTGCCTGCGTCATTTATTTATAAAATACATCTATTCAATTTCTGCTCCCCGCCGGAAATACCGGGCTTTACATTGCCGGTAATTTAGTAATACAGGCACCAAGACCCTATTACCGACAGTGCCAGTAATATACAGGCCAGGTGTCAACCCTACTCTCAGAAGAAATGGCTGAATATACATATGTATGCATGGAATCATTAGTAGGAGTTAACAGCTATTCTAATTAATGGTAGCAATTCACATAGGGAGTGACAGAGGGATGGCTGTTTAGAATAATGACAATTACTGAACATATTCATTTAAAGGGACTTCGTTACATAATCATTTTATTTCCCATGATTTTGCAGTGGAAAATCCACAATCGCACATGCATAGTTCACCATTTGGGAATCTTTAGAATTGCATGGCTGACAATTATCAGCAAATCATGCAATTCACATAGAGTCCCCAGCCTCTGATAGGAATGCTATCATGAAATACATTATAAAGTCCCCCCTTAAAAAAATGTAAAAAAAGTTCACTTAAGTTTAAGTTAGTTTTTGAATCCAAAACAACATTTAGTTGTTCTTTAATTATTTTCTACATTCAGAGCATACAGTGTTTAGACAATGAGAATGTTTAGGGAAAGAAAACATACCTTGGAGCACTCAGACTCACCTGGTTTCAAGTATTCATATGTGAACACCCACCCGAGTTAATAACCCTTTCAGGCCCTGTGGTTTCACTCAAACCATGATTTCATTGATTTTGAATTAATGTAATTTTGATTTCATTGGAATCAAAGGGGTGACAGGCCAAGGGGCAGATATCAGGGAGATCTCCCCAGGGGGCTGAGGTAGGCCTATGGTAAGGCAAAGACCTGTAACATATATACACACAGGGCTATTCACTAAAAGTGAACTGTAGGGGAGTCGTGATGAATATTTCAAGTCACAGACTTAACTATACATCCTGCAGGGCTCAACCTGGAGTGCTTATCAGATTGCCAAATCTTTAAACATGTACACACTGGCAGCTGAGCTTTTCTATAAGTTTGCCTCTTTATAATGAATATTTTAGGGTGTGTGATGAAAAGTTCTTCTCACTTTCACCTGCATCAAATTTATACTCCATAATGTTCCAGATTCTCTTATCTGCAACTTTCCCAAGATTCCCAAGCAAATCAATGGAGGTCAGATAGAGATGACATTAAAGTGCCAGATCCATCCACAAGGCCCAGAAAATATAATAAGTAACAAGAGGACTGGAATTGATGTCTAAAGGTCCACCAAACTTGTATTCCCACTTCTGCTCTTTACAGCGACCCTTGTATGAAGATACAATGGCATGAACTGAACGGCAGCTGCCTCAATATAAAGGCAAAACCGATTAGACCAGGCAGCACACAGACCAAGGGCACAGCAAGTTTCAACGTTTGCTACTATTAACCCTTCCTGGCCTTATGACAAGTTATCCTGGTCAGGAAAATCTCAGATCAATAAAAAAAAAAAAAAAACAGTCCCTGTAAAAATATAATAACATTAACCCTTGCCATTCCTGGCTGATCACAGGGTCCTCTCTACTTTAAGGTGGTTGTTTTCTTTTCCAAATTTATTGATTGTTTTCTACCTTTCTAAAGTTTAAAAAACAACAACGTATTCATTGAAGTTCGGTTAACCCCTGTGGGCCCATGATGTAGGTCTGATGACTCTGACTGACACTTTGTTCTGCTTTAAAAAATACGGAATTTACTTGAATAAAATACGACCCTGATTAATAAGACCACCCCCAAAACTTTGGATATTCATTTAGGGAAGAAAAGAAATAGCCTGAATATAAGAATACACTATAGAAAAAAAGGTTTATGTAAAAATATTAATTCACATGTAAACTTTTTTCATATTTAACCAAAATTGTGAATTAAAATACATTTCTTGTTTTTAATTCCCAAACTGCCCCCCCCGACTAGCCAGTCTGCGCCTCTGCGGGGGACCTGGATCCTAGTCTTATAGTCAGTGGTGTAAGGTTTGTGCTGCCCTAGGCAGACCCAGGACTTGCTCCATTACATCCCTCCATCACTGTATTACATGCCTCCATTACATGTCCTCAGCATCCCAGGACTTACCCTGGTAGCTAGTGGTAGGCAGCATGGTGTCCTACGCCGGGTGTGTGACGTCAGACACGCGCCGGGTCATGTGACCTATCTGCAGAGCACGTGACCTGTCAGCACTTCACCTGTCATACCACATGAGGAGCCGAACAGGGAGGGTTGTCTTACAATCTCCCCAGCAACCATCTCTGCCGGCAAGCAGGGTTTTTTTTCTTAAAAGGGCTGCTTTTTTATTTATTTTTTGCCCCCCAGAGGCAGACAAGGCAAGTGCCACCCAGGCATCTGCCTTGCTTGCCTCGCACTAAATACAACGCTGCTTATAGTCAGACACCTATAGTCTGGTAGAGCCAGCCTCACTGTGGCAAGCAGGCAGCTGGATGTCTGGGAAGGTCAGAGCGCTGCAAGTCACGTGACCTGTCGTGCTCAGTTCAGAACAGAGTGGGCAGCGCGAGAGGCAGCAATAAATGAGCAATAAATACATATTCCAGTGAGCAGCAACTTAATATGCAAGGCTTTACCAATATAAATACCTAGATGATATATACCATGCCAATGAGCAGTAAATGCATCAACTTTAGAGTTGCCACCTTTCCTTAAAAAAAATACTGGCCTTGGTACTGTCTCCATAGACTTAACATTGGCCTGATGCCAATTTTTTACCGGCCTGCCGGTAAAATACCGGCCAGGTGGCAACCCTAATCAACTTCGTGTACCAATGCAATGAGGAGTAAATGCATACCCTTTGCATACAAGCCAAGTAATTTCATACACTTTGTATATCATGGCAATGACCATTATTTCTTTAGTCCAGAATAGGAAAATTGCATTTTGAAAGCACTGTTGAAAAATAGACTAGAGCCGAGGTGTTCAAGTTTTTTCTGCAGTGGGCCACTTCACCAGAAATGTATGTGTGAATGGGTCACATTCATTTTTTATTTGAGAGGAAATTATATATAAAATATATATATATCATATATATATATCATATATATATATATATATATATATATATATATATATATATATATATATATATATATCATGTTCATATATAAATGTATATATCATATTCATATATATATATCATATATATATATATATATATATATATATATATATATATATATATATATATATATATATGCTATATAAAATTCACATTAATGTGCATTGTGTGAGTATATCCACAGCAATAAAACTCACACTCACACTGCACATTACTGTATCACAATACACTCACAGTAAAATAAATATCACATTAATTACACACAGTCACACTTATACACATACATTCACTGCCACAAATGAACACACATACAAACACAGCCTCACATACACACTTACACACATACACACACAGCCACACATGCACACTTACACACATACAAACACAGCCACACATGCACACTTACACACATACAAACACAGCCACACAAACACTTACACTCATTCAAACACAGCCATACATGCACACTTACACACATACAAACACAGCCTCACATACACACTTACACACATACAAACACAGCCACACATGCACACTTACACACATACAAACACAGCCACACATGCACACTTACATACACAGCCTCACATACACACTTACACACATACAAACACAGCCTCACATACACACTTACACACATACAAACACAGCCACACATGCACACTTACATACACAGCCTCACATACACACTAACACACATACAAACACAGCCTCACATACACACTTACACACATACAAACACAGCCTCACATACACACTTACACACATACAAACACAGCCTCACATACACACTTACACACATACAAACACAGCCTCACATACACACTTACACACATACAAACACAGCCTCACATGCACACTTACACACATACACAGCCACACATGCACAAATATACAACCACCTGACACATTTACACACAGACACACACTCTGGCAGTATCAGCGGAGCGTGCGCCCCTATGTGGTCATTGAAGGCATGGGACGGAGGTGCGGTTACCATATCCACATATGACATATCCATGTCAGTCGCATGTCAGATAGCCCTGCACTAGAGTCTACTCAATATACCTCAATTTGTCCTGAATCTGATCAGGTTGGGAACTTTAGCTGAAATTCATGAGTCCCTGAAATGCTGCTACTCAGTATCCCTCAGTTCAGGTCCAAATTGGCTATTCGGAAACCGAAGGATGAAGACATATATAAATCTCAAAGCTATAGAGGCAAGTAACTGCTGGTCAGGTACTAGGTGAGCAATCTGGATTATAAGAATCCATTGCTTTTAAACACAGCAACTGTGAAAGAATATATGTATGATCTACAAGCCAACCAGATCCGGTGGCATTGAGATATGTTGTATGTTTTTAGCCATGCAGTTTCAAAACTAGGCACCAAATGCTAGACATGTGCAAAACTAAAATTTTCGTTTAGTTTTCGTCCATTTGGACGAAAATGTTATTTATTTAGTCTAAAACGAATTTCGTTCATTACTGCATTCGTAGACGAAATTCGTTTCGTTTCGTTTTATTCGTTCGTTTTATAGAATACGTGTAATACTATTGGCTTTCTATAAACCGAACGAGAGCCCCATTCATAAGAAATTCTTATGAATGGGGCTCTCGTTCGGTTCATAGAAAGGCAATAGTACTACATGTTTTCTATAAGCCGAAAGTCTATAAACCGAACGTTCGGTTTTATAGACTTTCGGGTTATGGAATACATGTAATCCTATTGCTATTCTATAAACCGAACTGCTGATTTTGCCATGTTATGCAATATAAGTGCAGGGGTAAGTCCTGTGAGTGCAATTTAAGTGCAGAGGTAAGTCCTGTGAGTGCAACCTAAGTGCAGGGGTAATTCCTGTGAGTGCAACCTAAGTGCAGAGGTAATTCCTGTGAGTGCAACCTAAGTGCAGGGGTAAGTCCTGTGAGTGCAACCTAAGTGCAGGGGTAAGTCCTGTGAGTGCAACCTAAGTGCAGGGGTAAGTCCTGTGAGTGCAATTTAAGTGCAGAGGTAAGTCCTGTGAGTGCAACCTAAGTGCAGGGGTAATTCCTGTGAGTGCAACCTAAGTGCAGGGGTAAGTCCTGTGAGTGCAACCTAAGTGCAGGGGTAAGTCCTGTGAGTGCAACCTAAGTGCAGGGGTAAGTCCTGTGAGTGCAATTTAAGTGCAGGGGTAAGTCCTGTGAGTGCAACCTAAGTGCAAGGGTAAGTCCTGTGAGTGCAATTTAAGTGCAGGGGGAAGTCCTGTGAATGCAATCTAAGTGCAGAGGTAAGTCCTGTGAGTGCAATCGAAGTGCAGGGGTAAGTCCTGTGAGTGCAATATAATTGCAGGGGTAAGTTCTGTGAGTTCAATCTAAGTGCAGGAGTAAGTTCTGTGAGTGCAATCTAAGTGCAGGGGTAAGTCGTGTTAGTGCAATTTAAGTGCATGGGTAAGTCGTGTGAGTGCAATTTAACTCCAGGGGTAAGTCGTGTGAGTGCAATCTAAGTGCAGGGGTAAGTCGTGTTAGTGCAATTTAAGTGCATGGGTAAGTTGTGTTAGTGCGATTTAAGTGAAGGGGTAAGTCCTGTGAGTACAATCTAAGTGCAGGGGTAAGTCCTGTGAGTGCAATCTCAGTGCAGGGATAAGTCGTGTTAGTGCAATTTAAGTGCAGGGGTAAGTCCTGTGAGTGCAATCTAAGTTCAGTGGTAAGTTTTGTGAGTGCATTCTAAGTGCAGGGGTAAGTCCTGTGAGTGCAATCTAAGTGCAGGGATAAGTCGTGCTAGTGCAATTTAAGTGCAGGGGTAAGTCCTGTGAGTGCAATCTAAGTGCAGGGGTAAGTCCTGTGAGTGCAATCTAAGTGCAGGGGTAAGTCCTGTGAGTGCAATCTAAGTGCATGGGTAAGTCCTGTGAGTGCAATCTAAGTGCAGGGGTAAGTCCTATGAGTGCAATCTAAGTGCATGGGTAAGTCCTGTGAGTGCAATCTAAGTGCAGGGGTAAGTCCTGTGAGTGCAATCTAAGTGCAGGGGTAAGTCCTGTGAGTGCAATCTAAGTGCAGGGGTAAGTCCTGTGAGTGCAATCTAAGTGCAGGGGTAAGTCCTATGAGTGCAATCTAAGTGCAGGGGTAAGTCCTGTGAGTGCAATCTAAGGACTGGAACATTTGTCAAGTGCGGGCCTCAAAGTACCTGTATCCCAGGGGTATACAATTTCTTCCCGGGCCCGAGCACAAGGGAAAAAATAGTTTTGTGGCCCTGGATGATAACTGTCACCAGAGACAGTTGACAAAGCTCTAATAAGGAAGCATTCTGAGAAGGCACCTTATCCAGGCCTAAGAATTAGAAGCCAGTCAGACAGGCTAGAGATTAACAAAAGATGTATGTAACTCCAAGATGTCCACCTATTCACAAGCTATAAGGAAATGTTTTTATTCTATTTAAAGTTATTTATTCTAACTTAGACTGGTGCTGGTATATTACGTAATAAAGGTAGGGAAGTGAAACACAGGCGAAATTCCAGTCTAACCTGTTTTGTGGAGCAAAATTGCCCTTGTGACTGAAGTTACTTATGTTTACTTCTCGGCTTTATATTTCTTATATAATTTAGAAGGATATGTTCGTGACAGCCTTTTTACCAGACAGAGGAAGAAGCTCAGAAAACGTTTCCCTGAAGTAATACCTCCGCGAACTAGCGGACATTCCTGATATTAGAGACATACGAGAGAGCACCAACACCTGCTCCATTGCTGTGAGTATTACTTAATAGATAATTGTCTGTTCTGCACTTTTGTTGTACTTTATTATTACTTTTCTTTTTCAATAGGAGGATAATCTGGCAGGATGAGATGAAACTTAACTCAACAATGACAATTATTGGATAATTTTAATATTTAAAACTATAGTTTTGAGTATTACTTAATTGGATAGTTATATTATTTTCTTTTATTATGGACATGACTGATTTATCATCAGGGATAAACATAGCTGACAAATAATTACATTCATGTTTAAATTGTATTAAATAAGTATTTACACGTGTGGGAAGCTTTAATTAAGGCTTTATTTACATTTGAATGCATTAATAATTCTGTACCAGGATACATTGGTACAGGCGGACAGCTCTTTGTTTGTGGAACTGTATTTGAGTCTCTGCACTTGTCCCTGGGGTATTACCAGCCTATCACGCTAGAGCAGGGCAAAGTGCTAAGTGCCTGAAGTTAACCAATTTCAGGTGCACGTGCTGTGCATTGTGGGACATTATTAAAATGGCTCACTAGTTAACGGCATTATTAAAGAGACTGTATCACCTAAACATTGTTTTTACTGTGAATGTAGAGAATACAAAATTATGGAAATTGATCTATATACTGTGCTAGCAAAAGTACAAGCAGACGCTTAAATTAGGAGAAACATGTGTTTTACATGTGTCTGTGGAATATCCTGCTTATGACATCACCTGTGGCTTGATATGCAAATGAACAGGTTTTCTATGGGAAATGTGTAATTTGTATATTAAGGCACAGGTCATGTCATAAACAGGAGACTCTACAGACACATTTAAAAACAACGTTTCTCCTAACTTATGCATTTACTAATGATTCTGTTAGCACAATGTATAGCAATTTTTTTAAATCATTTTCTTTATTCTCTGCATTCATAACTTTGGCAATGTTTAGGTGACGTAGTTAGGGTTGCCACTTGGCCGGTATTTTTTACTGGCGGGCCGGCAAAATATTGGCATCAGGCCAATGTTAAGACTATGGAGACAGTACCAAGGCCGGTATTTTTTTGAAGAAAAGGTGGCAACCCTAGACGTAGTCCTTTAAGTTTCTCTCCCCCAAACAATTATAACTTGATGGATAAAATAACAAGGGTTCAAAAATAAAAGACGGGTAGAAAGTTGCACCTCTAGATGTGGAAGGAAAGGAAGCTTTAGACAAGGTGTTCTGATGAATCTGATGATAATGTAGAAGAATTATGCAAGGTTCTGAACTTTTCAGTGACATTGACACCAGTAATGGCTGATAGAATGCTAGTTCTTCCTGAACTGGGCCACATAATTAGAAATCTAGGTGGGGCTACATTCAATTTTATTAAAAATAATGGATCAACACATACTGAATATGGAAGGTGGGTACTCAAAGAAAGCAAGGTTGTGTAATGACTGGACTAACATTTTCCACAACTTGGTGCCATGAGACCCAAGCATCTTACATTGTCCTGTACATATATTGCACTGTGTCAATAAGCATATCAATGAAACATTCAACACACTGAGCTTTCAGGGATAGCAGATACGTAGAGTGAGTGCAGAATTCTTACATCACCTATATCTCACAGATAGGGAATTAGTAGGCCACACAGGAGACGGTATAGTGAAAGAATACGATGGCATAATATGCAGGGCCAGGTTTCCATTCTTGGTGACCCTACCCAGAGATACCAAGGGCATTTTTTATCCCACCTGTAAAAAAAATAATAAAAATTCCAATTCTGTTTTCAAGGCTTTGTGAGTTTGTACGTGAGTCTAGAAATGTACTTGAAAAAGCTAGATATGAGCAATGTACTCCATTTTCCATTTGCAGAATTGTTTTTGTGTATTAGTGTACATTGTTTTATTTTAATTGTATTTTGTCCCATAAACAGATTCCACCATGGCATTACCTACAAATGCAGTGCCTGTTACAGTTGTTTCTCAGTGGCCTGGAAGCCAAGCTGAACTCCTGATGGGTCAATCAAATGCAACAAGAGAAAAACACACTGCTTACTATCGGGCTGTGCTGAAAGGAGAACCTAAAGCCTTAGGGGTGAGTTCCAAGTTTGAAATGGCATCGCAATGAGATACATGTAGACCTAGATGTAAAATCTATCCTACAATAAGGTGGAGTTACTAATTGTTACTTTTTTTTTTGTCAGAAGAAAGATAATAATTGATGTTACTTGTGCATGAAGTTCTGATAAAAAATGTCAAATGCATTGTAATGTTGCACTGGTTTCTGGGTAATGAGCAGTAATGAGGGTAAGGTAACTGAGGCAATAGCGCACACAATTGATGGGTTGCAGCCAAGTCATGTGCTAACTATAGTCATCCATAATTGTGCCCAGCATACCAAACGTCTCCCATGATGTTCAACTACCTAAATGATTATCTGGCTAAGTGTAAACTGAAGGAACTGGAAGATACATTGTACCACCAGCTATGTCTGGCTAACTATATACTGATGGGAGTTATATAGTTTACTATGTCAATGGTTGTGCTGCACTACAATGTGTTGGGCCAGTGACATACTGACAGATTCTATTAATTATTTATCATTATTTAATCTAGTTGTTATTTATGTACGTACTTGAATTGTTTTGAAAAATAGTTGTTGTGAAACTATATAAGTTGAGGAGCCATTTTTCAGGTTTCCTCGGCTGCAAGAAGACAAGGGGAACAAACAGGGATATGCTTAGTGTTGGTACAAAGACGCCAGTGTCCTGGCCAAAATAAGGAAGGGAGGCTACATTTCCCAGTCATTAGGAAATGCTATCAAGCTAGCATGTTGGCTCATAACATACAGATTACAGGATGAGTCTATTCTATTCTGTAACAAACAATACAAAGTTGGCACCAGATTAAGAGGCTTATGGGTCTTCATTGACTCTTCTACAGTTAGAAAAAAAGGAAAAACCCCAGATCTGGGATTAGGGTTACAATTAGGGTTAGGGTTACAGGTGGGTTAGGGTTAGATTAAGGGGTGAGGGTAGATTTAGGGTTGGGGTGAAAAGGTCACTGTAGCAGAAAATGGTTAGGAAACAAAAAAAACACTAATATTGATTATTGCCCTATTACTTGAAATAAAACATAGAAAAACATGGAAACTTTGGTATTTCAAAACTCAGGACAAATATTAGAAATATATATAGATGGTGTCTTTTTTTTAACCATTTGTAATTGTTTTTAAAAAAATCAGGTCAAAGTTAGAATTTTTTTTTGTTATGGCATATTTTCATTATATTTTACATATTCTTTTAATAGTAAATTATATCATATGATGAAAATAATAGTATCAAATGAAAGCCCCATCCGTCCTTTAAAAAATGATATATAACTTGTGTGGGTGGACTGAACACAAAGAAAGAAATTCACAATTCAGCAAACGTATGACAAAAATAATGGAATTCTGGTCTTCAAGGTACATCAAATGCAGCATAGAACTCTTGTTAGGAAGGGGTTAACCAATTCAGACACCAATTATATATGGAGAGAAAATTAAGTTGGTCAAATGAATTGTCTAATGTAAAAATTGCAATCCCTTGCGTAGAACGATCGTTTGGGCTCTGAGAGTGGTGATTTTCTCCTTGAATCCCTGTCTGTTTATTCCCTCCAATCCGAACTTGTGTTATATATGTTTTTCAAGTTTATTGATTGTTTATTTTATTTCTTCTATGTACTGAGAAGAAAGGTAATAAAAAAAGACAGTGTCTATGGCAAGGTTTGTGAAGGTCCATAGAACATCATTAAATTGTCTGTCACAAAATCCAGTAACTGTCCAGCATGTGCAATGTTAGTGGCTACCCTTGGGAACAAATAACTGTCTGGGGGAAGGAACAACAAAGTAAGCAGAGAAGAAGAGAAAAAGCAAGCACAAAGTGGAGGCATGTAAGACAAATAACAGGGGCAAAAGGGACAATAAAACAGAAATTAAACCGCATCAATATATGGATAAGGATGGAGTGTGAACTTAAAAAGCTATTTGGGAATAAGGTCTAAGATGATTGATGGTGGCTTACAAATTGGGAGAATAAAGGGGCAGCCAGAATCTGAAGATTTTAAGCCTTATTATTTGGGGGACCGGCCCATGTTTTCTAACCTGTGTGCTTTCATTTGTTACAGACTACACAGATTGCGCTCTCTCTTTTACAAGTGTCACTGGGGATAGTTCTGATAACATATTATGATTATTTTTCAATCACTGGCATAATTGGCATCCCCTTCTGGGCATCAATATTTGTGAGTACGCATAATTTAGAAACAAAATAAAAATGCATGTATTTATAGACATGTCTCACATTAGCAAGCGTTCATTAGTCACGTGTTAATTTGTGCCAGAACAAAAGCAAAGTCAAGAAGATAGATAGACAGATAGATAGATAGATAGGCTGATAGGTAGACAGACAGACAGACTGATAGACTGAAAGACAGACTGATAGACTGAAAGACAGACAGACAGACAGACAGACAGATAGGCTGATAGGTAGATAGGCTGATAGGTAGACAGACAGATAGGTAGATAGACAGACAGATGGACAGACTGACAGACAGACGAACAGATAGATAGATAGATAGATAGATAGGCTGATAGGTAGACAGACAGTCAGACAGATAGATAGATAGATAGATAGATAGGCTGATAGGTAGATAGACAGACAGATAGATAGATAGATAGTTAGATAGATAGTTAGATAGTTAGATAGATAGTTAGATAGATAGATAGATAGATAGATAGATAGATAGATAGATAGATGGATAGATGAATAGATAGGCTGATAGGTAGATGGACAGACTGACAGACAGACAGACAGACAGATAGATAGATGCTGAAGAAGATATGATTACTTTAAAAGACACGTTTACTTTAAATGAACGTATGTTTAATTGGAAGATTGTATCAAGTGTAGGTGAAAGATAAAGACATTATTTAATGAAAAAATACAAATAAAGTGTCTTACTGAACCTACTTTACTCCATATAGTTCTCTCAGGGGGCGGACATGTTGTTTAGAATCTTAGATCAGATCTTTACTCAGAAGAATCTGACCCATCTGACCAAAGAAAACAAGAATCCCGGTAGAGCTATAAGTAGTAAAGATGGCTGAATAAGGTACTTTTTAAAAATTCTTTCATTAAAGCATATCTATTTAAAATGTTTAAACTTGATCCACAGGAACAGACATGCACTCCTTGTGCGAAGTTGTGCTTAATTGAAATAATAGAAATGCTTTCATGAAAGAATTTTTTAAAAAAGTACCGTATTTGCTCGAATATAAGATGACCCTGATTATAAGACGACCCCCCAAACTATGGATATTCCTTTAGGAAAAAAACTAAAAGCATGAATATAAGACTACCTTATAGGAAAAAAAGTTTAACTTGTATATATGCACATGTAAATTGCTTTTTCATATTTAATAAAAATGTATGATATTAAAAAAAATGCATTTCTTGTTTTTATTTACCTTTCATGTGCCAATGCTCCCCCCAACGGTGTCTGTCTCTCCCCCCCACACTCCCCCCAATGTTGTCTGTCTCTCTCTCCCAATGTTGTCCGTCTTCCCCCCACCCAGAAGGACCTGGCTTCATCATAGAAGTCCCGGCGGTCGTGCCGGGCGGCAGCAGGGGAAGTCTGCGTGCATTGCGCAGACATCCACCTGCTGTTAGCGAGGGGGATCCAGGTTCCCTGCAGCTCTGCAGGGGACCTGGATCCCAGTCTTATAATCTGACCTCAATTTGAAAAAAACCTTGTCTTATATTCGAGCAAATACGGTTCTCTGTGTGTTCTATGTTCTATTTTTACTGTCAGAACGTCCCACACTTCTTACCATATTGTGTGTGTTTGCCTCTGCAGTACATCATCTCAGGATCGCTATCAGTTGCTGTGGAGAACAACCCAACTACTTGTCTGGTAAGTACAAAACAATACAACTGAAAAGAAATGCAGTTTAATTACTAAATTGTGGTGCAGAGAACGTAACCTGGAGGTTTTCCCACTCCTCATTGCATGACGTGTACACGTCTTATATAAATCATAAGTTATGATGAGATAAAGGTGATGGAAAACCCATCAACTTAAATTACTGTGGATAATAGAGACATTATTAAACCAGTCTTTGCAATCACCAGGCAAGTCAGCACAGAAAAAGGAAAAAAGTGACACTAACACAAACAATAATGTGAATCAGTGAAAAAATAATAAATAAACAATACTCCTCCTCTGGCACTGCAGCACCCACTTAAGTGATCCTCGAGCACTTAATACATGTAGAAAAAGGGGAGACTGAGGCGCATGTACCGGGAAGAGAGAAAAAAATATAATAGTGCAACACTGCGAAAAACACTTGAAAATATTGGAAAGGCTGGGGAATACACTCACAAACGAATTTGTCATTCAGGCTCATCAAGGTAGTGGAAAATTCAGTTTTAATCCGTACATCTAAAAAACATATTAAAAACCATAGCGCAGTAACCTTAACACATGTAAGGTGATTAAAAACAAATACACGTACAACAGAAAAAGCACAGTAAAGTGCAAACTTGCATAAGAGTAAGTCTCTTTCCTGCTGCCACCAGGATGGAACACTTCAGTGCAGCTCTTAGATGACTTGAATCCGGTCTTTTCTCAACGCGTTTCGCCGGCTGTATCGCTGGCTTCCTCAGGAGACAGTATGTGCAACAGTGTGCAAAAGTAAAGTAAAGTCAGCACAGAAACCCAGAATTTACAATGCTATAGCCACTGAAAGGGACGTTTGGTAGGCAAGTAAATAAGGTCAGCAATGATCACATTTTTTTATTTAACCCCTTCCGTAGGACAATCTATGCCGTCCTACTTTTTAGTGCCTAGAGGCTAGTAGGACGGCATAGAATGTCCTACGTCAGCTGTGTGCAGATCCTGCTGCAGGGACTTTGCAAGCGGGGTCCCCACTGTCAGATGAGGCCAATTTGAGTGTCTGACACAGAAAAGTTATCTGGCGCTCAAGCATCGGCTACATCTTGGTAAAAAAAAAAAACCTGCAGGATGGCACAGACAGCAGGATCCCCAGTGTCAGATGAGGCCAATTTGAGTGGCCTCAGTCTGACATACAATAGGAGTTAGCACCACACTTGCACCTGGAAGATACCTGGAACATTTTATCATATCATATATCTCCAGAGAAAACAACTAAGAAACTATTCTTCTATGGAGCACCATACAGAAGCAAAACTGACTTCTAGACTTGCATGTCGCAGAGATGGATCTCTGTGACCTGGCAGAGCTGATTGGTATGCCACATCTGTGATGTCAAACACAGCTCCAGCCGGAGAGAGTGGATGATCATGACTGTCGAGCCTTCACACCAATGACAGAGTGCCCATGGACCATCTCCCACTGCAGTCATGGAGCTATGATCCGTGAGATCGAAGCCCCCATCTTTCCTTTTGAATACCCTATGGGACCATATCTTTTCAATGATGCACAATTGCGTTAGCATTCAAATTATACCTCATGATAAGAAATATATTGGGTTTCCGCACTTTTTAATAATACATTTATCATCGGATGAAACAGATGGCAAGTATAATATCTTTAGCAACTGCAACTCATACTGTAATCCTGGTTTAACAAAAAAAAAAAAAAAGGATAGGCCTCCTGGAGCAGCATACAAGGAATTACTAGGACAACAAGGTACACAACTGCGATGTGAAGCAAAATAGTTATTATAACAGGTATGCTTAGCGAAGGAGATAATAATAGGAGTATTTCTCTCACTTCCTGTCATTGCGCTAAGGGCTAAGATCCTAGAGAAGCCGTCATTGTGTACTTACAACTATGCGCAAGCATCTTTATGACACATTTAAATGACAACATTGGAAGACATGGCTCCTCTTACCAGACTTGTGTTTCATCCACAGGTCAAAGGATTACTGTCGATGAATATTATTAGCTCAATTGTCTCCGTCATTGAAGTGATTATTTGCATCATAGATGCTATGACTATTCGCTCTCCACGGGGGGTAAGTACATCCATGGAACATGTACACACTGATACATTTAGGCAGACGGTAAAATGCAAGCATGATGTATGTCTTACATATATTATTTGAATATATGAAAATGTACTTTTCCAAGTTAGCTGGACCTGTGAGCTTCCAACATATTATAATTTACTAAGAGCAGCCATCTTGAACAGATTTCGAAGGTTATTCCCCCCTATTAATGTATTCCTTCTGTTGGCTGCATGCCAATATTTCCTTGCAGCTCCAGGAGAAGAAATAAGAACAGAACAAGTTAATGAATTATGTGTGTGTCCTGCAGCTCCCCAGCTTCGACTCCATAATCTCATTCCCACCATGGGTCACTGGCTCAGGTAGATAATAGTGGAGCGAGTGACCCAAACATATAATAGTTGTAGACCCTCAACAGCTGCAGTTGAAGAGCTTGCAACAAAATACACAAAAAGCCAGATGCGCAAAATCATATAACACTTGACTTGTGCTGATCATTTCTACAGGCGAAATATAGACCGATTGGATCTGAACTGGATTCAGATCGGACATTATAACCTAATCAAATGAAACCCTGAAATTCGGCTACTAAATATACATGAATTTGGATAATAATAATCGGGGCTTGGAACTGGTAAAATGCTTCTGCCCCTGAGGTCCACCGATATTCCCCAAGAGTACATCAAAATCCCCCAGGGGGGTTGGGAGCTGGCCATAGACCCCTGAAACCCCCCAATAAAAATAATGTTCTTCAGGGACATTGGGGGCTGTTCCAAGGCTCCAGAACCCCATGAAATGAATATAAGTGTTTCCTAACCACCATACCTCTACTTGCCCAGGGAGTGGGGGACAATTCATCTGTTAAAACAAAATCACCCTTTGGGTGCCAGGGAAGTGGGCCGTGAAAATCCCCCAGGGAAAGTGGCCACCCTAAAAAATGTTTACACTTAAAAATAAAAAAACCCACTGCCATAAAAACAAAACCCTGCATCCCTGCTCTAAGCATCCTTCCCTGATAATTATAGGGGCCCCATAGGGGAGTAATATATTTTTTTAACTTTACATTTTTTTTTTAATTTTAGGAGGAATTCGACTATTTTCATAATAGCCGAATTTATCTCAAAATGAGTCTCTGTCATCTCATATAAGTCGATAGAGATGATAGAGGCAATTTTCGGGGCAAACCTGCCCTTACTGGAATTTGTGTTTAGGCATAATGGGCAGACTTCATCATCTCCTTTAATTTGCACAATGGCATCCTGGGAACTTTTAATAAATGACTAGGACTCAGTTAGTTTTAAACTGATTTATATGAAAACATTTTCAGGAGACTTTTATTAAAGTCCAAATAAAATCATCTCTGGCTTTTGCTTAATATTCATACTGTGCTTGTCATGTGATGGATTTATTGGGATGTTTTCTCTGTTATTGTGCCATTATGTTACCATTGTTATGATGTTTGTCTTATTGTATTGTTATATGATCCTTTTTATTATAACGCTTATGTGATGTGACCTTTTGCAGTATTACAAGATAGCAGCTTTATCCATGTTGATTATTGCCACGTTACTGCAATTCTGTGTGGCTGTTTCTCTCTCTGTCTTTGGATGTAAATCTCTAGGTCGCATATCAGACACCCAAACCCAGGTAAGAGACTGGTTATCTTAAGCTGTTTAAAAACACTGTTATATATTACAATGTATAATATATATATATATACTATATGGACAAAGGTATTGGGACACATATCTTAATTAGCTGTTTCAATCAGACTCATTGCCACAGGTGTACAGAATCAAGCACCCAGCCATGCTGTCTGCTTTTTCAAACATAACGTGAATAAAATGGGTCATTCTGAGAGCTCAGGCGTGGTACTCTGATAGGATGCTGCCACCTTTACAATAAGGCAGTTTGTGACATTTCATCCCAGCTAGATATTCCACGGTCAGCTGTAAGTGGTATTATTGGAAAGTGGAAGCGTTTGGCAGCAGACACTCAGCCACGTAGCAGAAGACCACGGAAAGTCACAGAGTGGGTTCATAAAGTGATGAGGCGCATGGTGTGTAAATTCACCAATGCTCTGCTGATTCCATAACTGAAGAGTTCTAAACTCCCACTGACATTAATATCAGCACAAAAATGGTGCGGCGGGAGCTTCATGCAAAAGTACCTGTTTGTGTAAAGGTCAGGTGTCCCAATAATTGTATCCATATATTGTATGTGCATTTATGTATATATATATATACATAAATAAATGTTCAGAATCAAAAAATAAAATAAATAATGCTTGCAAATTGTGATGTCCATATCATTAAAAGTTTAGTTCTGTGTGTTTTGTATGAAACTCATACTTATTTTTAAAAGAACAGTATTTAATCCCAAAACTTCCCTTTACTTTTCAAATGAATGTTAGCATTCTTGCAAAGAGCTTTAAACCAATATTTCATTGTTGCAAAAGCTTTTTTATTCATGCAAATCCTATATTTACACAATGCAGCTTTGCAGAAACTGGAGGTAGTCCAGAATCACCTTAAAGCTCCAACGTTGCAGATTTCTCTACCCCATAAAATACATGCAAATATGCAAAACCAGATTTTTTGCTTTGTGTGTGCAATTTGTGCATCATTAATTTTATGCTCTCCTACATCCTTTGACTTTAACCTCTCTGACCCTCCTTGGCCATGAACCCTTGCTTTGTTTCCAGTCCACTTTCCTGGCAAACTTCTCTACCTTGTTAAGCGGTCATGGAATTGGCATTACATGACATGTTCAGTCTACGAAGGACTAGTCTTGGTAGTGGTGAATACCAGTGTGCAGATATCAGGTTGACAAACCAGTTTCAGAGTCTTGAAAACGTTACAGTGTCTTTCCCTGCGATTCTAGCAAAGGACCGCAGATGGGTGGAGTAAACCATGGAACAGAATATAGCATACCAAAAATTAAAATACCAGTCTGCCAACTATGATATATAATGTCAAAACGTTTCAAATATAAGGGTCTGCTCAATACAGAGAGAATTGCAGGGGACTGAGATGGGAATTTCAAACTTTAGGCACTATAAATATAATAAATATAATTTAGGCCAAGTTGGAAAAAATCTCCAATGCAGCTGAAAGACAGAATTTTCCCAACTTGGCTAGTTTTGCCTTAAGTTTGAAAATCCCATCTAAAATTGCCTCTATGTTGAGTAGACCCTCTAGTAAAGTAAAGCAATTAGAGTAGTGCTTACATAAAAAAAATTTTTTATTTTAAAATAAGAGCTTTAGTAAAAGAGAGTTGGGGTAACTTGATGATCAGCTTTTGCAAACTATTGGGCCAAAGTAGTTGAATTGGAGTGGAAAAAGAATGTTCTTTGACGTTTAATGAAATGTTATACCATGTCATGTCAAATATTTAACCACGTTGCCTTTTGCCCATCTCTCCACATCAGGTGTTCGTGATACCAAATAATTACATAGCGGTTCCACCCATTTCAAACCCTGCTTTAGGGAACTCTCATCAATTTGCGGTGGCTCAAGTCAATCTTGGACAGTGGTGTACTGCAGTCCCTACTATTCCTGCGCCCCATCCTGGACTACAACCGAATCATGCAGCAAATCCAAACAGTTCTGAGAATGGGAGCACAGACAGGGACAATCTACCCCCAGCTTACAGTAAAATCCCCAAATGAATTTCACATCCCATGTTGCTCAGAGATATATTGAAAGGAACCCAAATTATTCATTATTATTCCTTAAAATAAATAGGTTTTTACCTTTTACTAATCACTACATGAAAGCAGGTGCAGAAGAGATGTAAAAAAACCCAACAACACACACTTAAAATCAATGGCGTATTCTGATCAGAAAAATCAGGCATGCTGCCTATCTTTACCACTAGTATTTGAATAGCTTTATATATAACTCTAAGTAAACATAGGTGTGCTAGCCTAAATAACACTCTCTAAGCAATAGCCTTCCACTGGTTATCGCTGCTAAATCAATTGAGAGCTATTTTAATATTAGTTGATTAACTCTGATTGATATATAATAATGAAAAACTGCCCTCAAGGATGCATTACCATAACACGCAACTTGACATATATATCTTCCATCCACTTTGCACAGGGCCACATAGTCCATCCCTTTGCACAGTGCCTTGTATCCCTCTAAACCCTCTACGTATTGGGGCTCTTCCTCTTAGTACGGCATTCAGAGTGTGAGGTCATTTCCTGTCCTGCATTAGTCTTACATGATGTGCCACTGTGTCGGATGACCTCTATGTCCTTTCCTGACACAGTTAGCAGGAGTCGTTTGGTAAACGGCAACGTTTGAAAAGGCAAAATGATTTCCAAAACGACGATTTGGCAATACAATTTATGTGATTCGACGCAAAACAATTACCGCACCATCAATTTTCCCATGTTGATGTAGTATATACACCAACCCTTTTATTCATTTTGCAAATGCTGTATTCAATTTAAACAGATGATTAGCATGAAGTGCAACAGATGTTTGACCTCCCCAAAAAAAGTACAGCCAGCGCGGTTTTCTGTCCAATGAATACTTCTTTTTCACCATGTTTTGAAAAATACTGAAAGTTCCTGATTTTTTTTTACATTCTGCCTTTCATATTATGTTAATTTAAAGAATAGAAATATAAATAAAAATAATCTGACCCACAAATTGTTTAAAACAGATTGTTTTAAATTTGATATGCATTCCTCCACCCCACCACCTACAAAAAATACATTTAAGAAAATAAAAGTCACAGTTGAGAAACATTTGAAAAATGAATGACTACACAGTGAGAAACCTATTCAGAGCTTTTGGAGATGCCGCCTTGGAACTTGTGTACGTTTGGTAAGCCAGAACAACAAAAACATGTCCATCTAATTTTCAAAGAATTTTATCCTATGACCTCACAGGTCTATGGCAGTGGTTTGTCTGATGTCCATGTATTTTTTTTTTTTAATCAAAGACTTGGTTCTTAACCGTAAAGTTCTTCCACTGCCTGCAGAAAAGAAATCTTGGTACCGAGCAATGTTTGGCCTCTTTCCGCACTTCATATTCACCCTAATTCATTTGATGAAGAAGGTCAACACCAACAAAACTGTGGCATCATGTACTTTGTTCCAGTTTGTAAAAAGCACCACTCTGTAAACTTTGCCGTAGCAAGAGTCCCCATGCAGTTGCTTCGAAAAGTAAAGCCATCAGTGCCTCTTGTAAGCTGCCATTGCCCAACCGGAGTGAGAGGAGGCCTATCACTTGTGCTTTATAGGCTTTCGGAGCCTAAATTGTGCTTCTGTCAGTCCTCTCCTGTCCTATTGTACAGTGATGTGGTAGTCCCAGCTCAGTACGTAATTCTTAACTGCTAGACCAATGAGGCCACCTCTAGTCATAATTCTGTTATCTCTAGAGGGCTTTCCACAATTGTATCTCTCAGCTTGTGCATCGGTGTGGACTTGGCAGACTCTGTTCGAGCATTTCTATCATTCAAGATACCATTTTCTGTGCTGAGTGTTTCTAGAGATCGTCCAAGACCTTTCTGGTCATCTTCTGGTAAACTGTTGATGTCTGAGGTCAACAATGTCCCAGTACTACCATGAACCACGTGAATTCCATCTGGTCCTTTTAATTCGATCGGCTGTTTGTGTTTGAAGCGGAGGGAACCATGTCTTGGGCTTTGATCTTCATCATCGTCTAAATCATTCTGTATCAACTGTAATGCACAGAAATATGGAAACAAGTAAATATGGGTTTACTGCTTTTCACAGGGTTTTGGAACTCCTTTCTCAAGGGAAGACTAGCAGATATGCCTACTGTCTGCTGAAAAAGTCTTCCAAATAATGTTACATGGTATAAAGCACTACATTCAGAGGGACCCTCGCTCACTGGAGATGGAACCGTCTGCATGTTTGCTGCATTTACTGCAATGAACAAGGGCATGCATTACTACTTGTGGCCTTGCTTACGTTTCATACACAAGACAAGACATACAAATGACTCAGTTGTAATTCTCTATCTATGACAACTTCACTTTGAATTATTCAGGTAAAACCAGTACCGTAACTTGAGTCCTTGCAAAAACTGTAGCTTGAAGCAACAGATTAGTTTGCCATTGTAATTGGTTGTCTAGCCCTTGAGCACTAACAGGGTGACATCAGAGACTTGGTCCACATGCACATTGCAATATGTCATTACTTAATGGGATGTTAACATACCAGAAAAAGTAATTTAAGGCTAGTCACGTAACTACATTTAAAGTGAAAGAAAATATTGTTTTTATCCAAATATACGTTGGCGCCACCGGAAAGCCACTCATTACTTACGTGCTGGGCTGTGGAGGTAAGAATGATATTAGGTAAGTTGCCAATAAACAAGTCTGTAATGTTGAATAGTAACCAACTCCGTGCACAAACATTACTCATCAGGCCCAAGAACCTGCACATCACTGCAAAACGTTCTACCTCTGTGACTGAGGACTGATCCCCAGTGCTGGTGGTGGCTTTATGGACCATCTTCTGAGCTAACAACTTTTTCAGTCTCATATAATCGTCCAATACTACTTTCAGCAGCGACCCCTGTGTAGGTACCATGGAGTAACGTGAGTTAATAAATGTTGTTACCAGGAATTACAAAAACCTTTCTAGGAATGTCACTTTGTAGAAGACACAGGGGTATTGCTTAAGACTGGAAGAAAGGAGCCATCATCTTAAAACACTGATAAGGTTTTCTGACTGTTCAGGCAGTTTCAAGGCCATGTAATTTAGGTGAAATTGAATCAATATGGTCAAAAATGGTTGGATAACTTTTAGCTATGAAACAATTAAAAGTAGCTTAGGTAATGTTAATCCAGGGAGAATCAAAGTGCCTTTGGAGTAAAGAATCTGTTTCCAGTTTGAGGTGTCATTAGAAGTGCCATCTTGCATTGTATGCCTATTTCTAGATGAACAAATACAGGTGTGTGGAATGCTGTGCTAGATGGACTACATCACTTTTCCAACCCAGCTCACATGTAAGATGTGTGGTTCCTCCAGAAGGCATCTTGGCAGAACTATCAGCACAAAACATAAGTCTATGTTGCAAACCTACTAACCTAGGATAACTATTCACATTTCATTAAAAAGCCACTAACCCAGAAGCACATGTAAAAAGTCCAGTGGCCCTAGTATGAGGATAAAGGTTCATGTGCTCTTGGGGGGTTGTACAACAAACAAGTGCGCATGAATTCTGCCATTTATACAATAATGTGGTAATCAAATGAATGGCTAGGCCTTAATGCTTTCAGCTGACTGTGGCATAACCATGGTTACTTTTCAGTTACCTTAATGGGTCCTTCACGCATAATCTGGCCCAGCTTGGCTATGTTATCATACTCCTGTATGGCTGCACGCAGGTAGCGATCATCTTCTGGTTTGGAAGCTGTAGGCTCTCGACCAAAAGTACCCTGAGCAAGAAACAAGAATGTAACTTTCCCTTTAAAGCCTGAATACGAACCTTTTTCTGAAGAACCCATTCTACACAAACTGATGGAAGATACCAGCTATGACTATCAATGACTTAGCAGAGAAATGTTTCTTTGTATCTGCCTCGTATTGGTAACTTCATTGCCAGGTTGACAAGATACCCATGCAAGTCGAATAAGACAAAGATGGCCTAACTGTTTAAGGAGCCCTTCATTCATAGTATTGGTGTACGGAATGCAATATCAAAATGTAAAAAGAGAATTTAGCATTTATCTTAAAAGCCATATAATGGCACATAATACACTTTTGAAAATGTGATGAAACAATGTTACTTTATGTTAATAAAATAGGACTCGAAACACTGAGGTAGACTGTATTACAGTTATACAAAAAAATAATCGAAAGAGCTTTGGACCTCACAGGTATCCTGATAATCTGACGGATCTATCTTTGTATTGAAGAACAGCATGGACATTTCACGGAGGCCAGTAAACAAATGAGATACAAATATACATGGTTGGGTTTATTTTTTATACTGTCACCGTTATCACGCATGGATATTAACATTGCTTTAAATGGAGGCATTATATGTCAAAAGACTTTCAACTATCTGAAAGTGAGCTTGAATGCGTATTCTCAAATGATGTGCTTTAGTTAGCCAATAAATGTCAAGCTGAGCATTTGGATTTACTTAATGTCTGTGTGGAATAACTGATAGGCCACAAGACTGAAGGAAACATGGCTTCCATCTCAGAACTTACGTGAGTCCTAGCTGGACTGTTCCACAAGTCTGTGATGTCACTCAGGTTCTCTGGCAAATCGTCTTCATGGTCGGCCTGGGCTGCCAGCTCCATGTTTCTACAGAAGGGATCGAGCCACACGGGATTTGCCCTACAAAGACAAAGACACCCATCAAATTCACTGACATCTTCTTTAAACCGTGAGCACAAGCCCAGGATAATCTAATCACGTCACAAAGTCACAATTATTATTTTCTATTAATTAACAAGACTATTCACTATGTACAATTCCTGTGAGTTTTATTGCTGTGTACCTTGGTGATTCACCCACGTATATACTGCACATAACTGGGAGAGTTTTATAGCTGTAGAGCGCTATGATACACTTACACACCGCACATTACCGTGACATTTAATACAGTTCACACAACTGTTGCAATGCTTAGACACACTCAGGATACCTAGAAAATAGGGACAATATAAAACAGGAAAAAAAATTGACTTTTTATCTATAAAAAAAAAAAAAAAGATTTAGAGGCTGGCAGAGGACTATGGGAAAGGTGGTCCTGCAAAATCTGGAGGGCCGCAGGTTTCCTAACCCTGCCTTAGAGCTATTAGCCCTTATTTCAAGATTTTGAGATAATTTTCAACTCACCCTTCAAAAGAGTATTTATTTGTGTTGGGCATGTCAAGTATATCCATGAATCCTCTGTTGCCTAAAAAGAAGATATAAGAGTTGTAATCAGGTGCACAAGGCCATCTAAGCTTGATTCACAAACCAATGCTGGTTCATTACATTTGTCATTTTAGATAACCAGAATAATAATTCTCAAAATCAAAAATTCGGTTTAATCTGATGATGTATCATAGTGTTGTAACAACATAACACTATGAATAAGATAATAGACATACAAAAATGGTCTACACAAAACAGGTAACCTGTAAAGACACAGCAAGTTCCTGTGGGATCTAAAGTCCTTGCTGAACATAAAGTTTGAATGATTTTCTTTCAGACGCAGTGTTGGTTCTGATTCTTTCTGCAAGTAACTAGCGATGTGTTTTTAGCTTTGCCCCAATATACCCCAGGACTCAGTTCCAGGATTTTGGCAGGTATGTAAATGATCTCAATGAGCTACAAGATCATACTTAGAAACCATTGTAAAACCAAAGCAATCTCTGGTGTGATAGGAACTCATTATTAATGGAAATCCCTAAAGGTAAAAGCACTACACATGATATAAATGTCATTTAGCTATGTTTATTCTAGTATAATACACCATATTTATGTTTAGAATTGTATATGTTTAGTGTGATATTTATGTACTTATTGGTTCATTGACACCACTAATTTAAGATAATCTAGTCCTATTACATTACGACCCCCGGTGTCCTTTGCTCACTGTTCCTACTATTATGTTTATATTTGTATGTGTATATGTTATTGTATAATATTTATGTATTGATTGGTTCGCTGATACCACTAATTTAAGACAAATCAGTTTTACTATCTTGTTTATTTTCATTGCTTAATGAAATCTATGTACTGATTTATTTTTATATGTTTAATAAAAAAAAAAAAAAAAAAAAAGAATACACCAGGCTACCTTAACAAGCTTAGCAAGTTATTGTTCTGTATCTCTTCATAGTACAGTGGACACTATTTAGATGTGTGTCACACTGCTTGTGAACTACAGGGGTTATTTACCCAAAACCTGACAAAACCAAACTAATTAAAATGCACAGACAGAAACTTGCCGAAAGGAGCGTGGTCTTTTATTTAATTGAAGAAACATTTTTTTGCAATAATAAAACTTTAATAACGGTATCCATTGTAACCATACATCTCCTGTCTTTAAATCCCCAGAGTATCAACTCCTAACATCTCACTGTTCAGAGAGCCAGAACTAAAACATATAAAACCAAAAACAGCTAACCCACTTTGAATAGGCAGTGGAACTCCACCCCAATAAAATACCCCGACATTGAGAACTGAATGATATTTAGGGAGGGAGAGCTACTGTTCGCCTCCGGGCACTGCGTGATGTACCTCAGAGCAGGTCATTTTATATTCAAGATACATTGTGAGTCCGTGAGGCCATCATTTATCCCGCCACTGATGCCCTTGTGGACAACCTGACCACCAATGAAATGCTTTCCCTCCAATTTGGCCAGAATGCAGCACGAGTCCAACACTCCCTGCAGGAGTGCTGCGTGATTGAAACCCTCCAGCCCTGCTGCACACGTGTGTACCCGGTGCAAAGGACCATGTACAGTGTAAGATAGCCGTGTATAAATGAAGCAGAACTTACCAGTTGAGCCAGCCACTATTGCTTTCAATTTCCGCTTGTGTCTGCAAAATTCAGAACAGTTCTTTAAAATCTATAACATTTATGTTTATGTTATTTCACAGGTGTCGTCAGCTGGAAGTTATAAGTATAAAAGAAATAATTCACATTGAATATGTCATACAGCCAGAAAATTATAATTTTTGAAATGAAAAAACATAAAATAACCTAACAAACAATGTGAGTCTGCAGGCACGTCCAGTCATTCATCTGATAAATAGATGAAAGAGTAAGTGTGCAATGAAGAGGAGACAAAACCAAACTGATTAAAATGCACAGACACTTGCTGAAAAGAGCATGATCTTTTATTTAGTTAAAAAACATTTTTTGCAATATTAAAATTTTAACATTGTAACCATACATCTCCTGTCTTTAAACCCCCAGAGTATCAAATCCTAACATCTTGGTGCACCAATTCCCGACGACAGACAGCACTAGAATAGTCTGTCCTGTAGGATAGTACCTACTCGGGAGGGCACCCATAAGGGCACTCCAGACCCGAAATGCATTTTAAGGTGTATTTGCCAATCTATTCTCCTCGGGCTCACTTGCATGTATGTAGAGTACATTATGTAATGCATATGCTGTACAGCAGAGATCTCAATTACATGCAGCTATCTATATATTCATCTGAACAGTTAATTTGCATATGGGGCTGCATAATAATGTTACAACTGCACAAACTCCACAACATTACAGCAATTCTTAACACGGTCACACCATTAAACATGGCTAATGGCATGGTCAGGTCAAAAACATTTTTATTAACATGTATGAAAAGTTTACTTACACAGTCCGGTAATACCAATTCATAAAGATAAACAGCATAGCAGCCAGGAATAGGAGAATGGCCAAAATAATAATTGCCATCTGTAAAAATAGGACATTTTTGCATTTGACAAATCACTTGTGTACTGAACAAACAATATGCTATTTATGTGATCATCAGGCCTTTCCCTTATTAGAGATGTTTATAAGATATCCACAGGTTCAGTTCCTGACAGGGGTAAACATCATGCTGTGGGAGTCACTAAAATGAATTTCGGTAAAAGTGACAACCCCAGGACATAACAGGAGAAATCTCAATGTATTCTTCCTACTAAAGTAATGTGTTGTTATTATTATCATACATGCTGATATAAGATAATGTATCATTTATTTATTTTACCAACTTTATTTTTACACTTGTTCCCTCAATGCACTATTTTAGGAACACCACACCCATTAAAACAAAATCTTTATAACAACCACACCCTGCAGATTGTACAGGAAAAAATATACTCCGTGGAAACTTCATGGCAGTAAGCAAACATGTGTTGTCACGGAACTGTCGGTGATGACATCATAATAAGAAAAACTGGTTAGAACGCTAAATGTCAATACAAGGGGAGAGCCTGAAATCTACTGAGAATTCACCAGGTAAGAGACGACCTTACCTGTAGGGCAGACAGGTCCTCCGGAGCTTGTGCTGTGGTCGCTGGTTGGACATCAAGGATATTGTAATTACGGAAGAGATTCCGCAACTGCTCTTTATTCTCATCGATCATCTGGATAACTCTTCGAGAGAAAGTCATATTTACTTAACTGTGTCACACAGCTAATCCACAGTATCTGAGCACTGGGAAATAACTACTTATACAATTCTCCATCCAAATCTAAAGGACACTTGTGAACAAATTTTTCACAATACAAGACATGGTGTCTCTATTTACCAACATGCTGAAGCGTTACACTTATGGTTTTAAAGAGGGATAAAGCGGAAATTACAATATTAATCAGGTGAAAGCACCTGGACTTGCTGCTTTTTGTGGCAAATCGTTGTTATAATTTCAAATAAAAAGCAACATCTTTTGAAAGGTGCTTTCTAGGAGAACCATTCAAAGATGTTTCTTTAAAAAAAAAAAAAATTGGATGTAGTCCCTCTGGAAGATGATGGTCCTGTGGAGTTTTCTTTTCTAGCTGGCTTCATAAGGTATTTATGGAACTGTGTAAATTATTCAGAACAAGTGCTTTATTTACACAAACAAAGTCCAATGCACAATTAGTGACATTTAAACATTGTGCGTTTTGTGTGGAGTTCTGTGATATAGACCAAAATCTTTGGGTTTGTCACAAAAACAAAACAGTGGAGAATGATATTGTTCTTTTGTAGTAATGCCTGAGAATAGAAAGGTTTTCAATTTGTTTTAATAAATATATAGTTAGTCAAGAATTTGAATATTATCTGTATACATTGTTGATTGGATGCCAACTACTTGGACAACTTGTTTTGCAAACCAAAACTGTCCTTGGTGTAAACAGATTTTTTTAGGGGGGAGAGTCTTTGGCCTAGCTACTCTAAACATGTATTTCCGAGTCTGTCTCAGTGACCCCTTACCTGGTGCTCTAGGAGGTCACCACATTGTCTCTACAGTGAGACCAGTCCTTAATGTAAGAAAACACTGATAACATTAATGGTTATATCAATCACTTTCTGTACTTGTATTCACCACAGGGAGCATGCATACCGTTCCACATCTAGAATTCTGTTGGTGTCGCGATTCACCACATGGATCAGCATGTCAGTCTGGGCAAAGTTCACACGGCCTTTCTTGTCTACATGGAACTGTATGGAGAAAGTAATACATAAACAGGTAGTGGTGGTACGTAAGTGAGAGGAAGGTGGGATAAAACAGGAGGTGGATAGGAGGAAAAAGAAACAAAGACTAAAAACAAGGTTAAAAAAGAAAAATAGGATATGGGGTAAAATTAAATTAGTTTCTATGTTTTTATGTAACAGTGTGCGATGATGGCATGGGAGAACAGGAAAGAGGAGGAAGAAGGGACTATTATCAAAACTTTGAAAACAGAGAAGGATGGCAATTATTTAAAAAGTACATTTAGGAGTATATATAACTACAAGAACAACAGGCATGTGGTTAACATACTGGAATTATCCATTCTCTAAACTGTGGGTAATATTAATCATGGTAAATTGCCAAATAATATAAAATCCTCCTTGTTCAGGTGACTTTTGTATTTTGAAAAAAGTGTTTATCTAACCATAGATTGTGATGGCATAAAATAAACTGTCTGCCCGTAATGAAAGCTCTGCGGGATATGTGCGACGCACAATCCCAGCCATCTTTCTATAGAAAGGTAATCCCACATGTCTACTCCTCTTCAAGTAAACAGATATTTTCCTACTTTTCTCCTCCGTTTCCCATAACTGAAAGTTGTATTTTAATTCAGACCCAATTATGGCAGGGTACAATATGAGAATAATGACTCCTACCGTCTCTATGGCATCAGAACCAGAGCACAGCTAACCAGGCTTCCAAATGCAGGCCTGGATTATTGCTCACCACCATTCAGAATGCATTGGAACACACTAAAAGTACTATTCATATAGAATGTATTGGAACACACTAAAAGTACTATTAAAAGTACTGTCAAATAACTATGCCAGTACCTACCTGGACATCGTCTGTGTTGACAATGGCTCCCGTGATGTTGGACAGCAGACGTATGAACTCCTCTTCAAACTCACGCACCCGATCGGGAATTTCATTAATGACTATCTTTAAGCGCTGGTCATCCCGCAAGATATAAATTCCGACAACAGCAGTGTCATTGTGGCCTGCCAGGTCAACAGCCATGATGTCCAGCACAAAGTAACCAGGACTATAGGCCGTAAACAGGTCAAATGTCCTTATGATGCCATCAACATTACCTGACAGGAGAACCAGAAAGTTCATCAGATTTGAATGCAACAGAAGCATGGGTTGAAAGGGATATATTTGTATCATTTCTATTTTAACAGAGAGGAAAATACACGAAAATACATAATAACGCTCCACCTATCTAGAAAACAACTCCCAAAATATAAAGCGGTAAAAACCTGTAACTTAACACCACAACAGAATATAATCTAATAAAAAAATTACAAACAAAATATGCCAGAAAAGTTCACTGCATTTAGGAATGTATATATATATATACAATCCTAAATCTAGTCTATAGTGGGGGTGTCCAACATCTGGCCCATTACCGAAACAGGACCTATTTGACAGCAGGGTGTGGCCCAAGAGACTAAGTGATCCATATTGTTTTTAGACCTATAAATATGTAGTTTTGTTTGAATACCATTTAAAAAAAAAACACATTTTTGGAATGTTTCTCCACTATTACTGTAAATAAAAAAAGTCATGTGACCCACTTCATAGTTAGGCATATTTCTTATCATGTGGCCCACTTGAGAATATACTTGTAGTATAATACAGAATGTACTGTGCAGGAGGTCTTCCTAATCACAATAAAGAGAGAACATAAATAATTGTGATTTTTTTTTTTATCAGACTCCAATATAAAAGAAGAGCACTGCCATCTAGTTGTCAGAATAGAGAAGAAAATATTGGATGTTATAAATACTTCTAGGAACACTAGTGACATCATGTATTGAATACATTTTTTATATATTATTTAGATTGTCATGGTTTCCATACATTACTCTTTTATGTTAAAAGAAAACAAAACACCACAAAGCTTATATATAAAGAATAATTTTCCGCACAATTCTAAGAGTGGAGCAGTTAGCATGCACATTCAATTGGCTTCTATGGTGATTTCTCAGCTTTTATAACTGTGTGTGTGTGTGTGTGTGTATATATATATATATATATATATATATACACACACACACACACACACACACACACACAGCCTATGATTAAATATTGACCACCTGCAATTAAAGCAATCCAGTATTAAACAGAACAGTCAATATGAAATATAGCAACATCTTTTAAATCAAGTTATTTTCATGACAGTAGGCCCTGCTCAATCAATTACAATATTATTGTATATTACTGTATACTCCACAGTTTAGTTAAACCAGGGTTTGACCAGGTATTATTTTGACCATCAAAAAAAGGTTTCCCTGGGGTAAAGGATATATCCTTACCGATAACAAAGATATTTCTCACTGCCTCCGAGTCATTGGAGTGCAGTTTAATGTAGTGTATTCCCAGAATGCTGTAGAAGACCAGGCTGTTATTCCCCACGTCGGCATCGAGAGCAACAACTTTGATAAGTTCTGAGCCGACCTTGGCATCGGTCGCCACACCTTCGACAACAGAAAAGGTCAAGTAGATCAATAGGGTTTCAGGATACAATACAATGTTGCAAAGATTTCCATGTATATGTAATAATAAGGTAAAAAAAATGGCCAATGGGAATTACTTGGTTTATACATTTTACTCCACTTTGAAAGCAGTAGAACAAGTTGTTAGAGGAAACATATGTATTGATGTTGAAAGGGAATGTGACTGGGTAAATACTAGTTTCTTCCTGTTGATAAGGCACAGGAGCGGCTAAATCCACACCTCAAGTTACAATAAAACAGGTATTAGTGGAAAAGTGCCTGGGATTTCCCCTCTCTAGCAGTAAACTCACTTGAGATAATTCTGACTAGGTACAATGCTATACAGCTAAGGAGTTTATTAATGTAAGAGGCCACTGGGTGTTTGACATCTTGTGCTCTTACCGGCCGTATAATCGTATTTTGTGAACCTCGGTGGTTGGTCGTTAATGTCTTCCAGATAGATCCTCACTTCTTGCAGAGTGGAGTCAGTGCTGGGATTGTAGGTCTGAATCCTAGAGGCTCTCAGGCTCTTCTGTGATGACCAATTCTTGTTGCTAGAGGCCTTGACAATAATGCTATAATAAGGCTCAATCTCCCTATCCAGGTTCTGCAGCACAATTAGCTTCCCCTCTGGCATCAGCTGGAAATTTTTGTTCTGGTTACCAGCTACCGAAGAAAAGAAATGACTTTACTTTTTTATCGGAGCAGGACCCACTGCCCACCAGGAATTCCTTATTAGAAACATATACAGTGCTTTAAGTAGACATGGTATCCAAATACCCGTGAGTTTTCCAGATCTCCAAATATTGTTGTATTCCAGTAACTTTTCTCCTAGGCATACTATCAACTCACAACCCACCTTACTACTCAAACCTAACTTATAGCGGTAACTTATCAATACACAACGTATAGCTTCAGATAAATATTGTGCAGCTGGTACCTGACCTTTCCTGACCGGTAAACTCAACCACGCAGGGTCCCCTCATTCTAGTATGTCTAAACTTGCTATGTTACCAAATACTTATATGTGGTATTTACTAATGGTCTAATAACCTTTATTAAAAATGAATGACTTCTGATGGAGTCAACCAAGCAATAGAAACCGATGTCACCCCTGTTTTCCACAATGCAGTCAGTAGAGAGAGGATACCTGCTATGAAATAGTAGACTATAGCATTGGAGCCTTCGTCTGCATCCACACCACCACTGATGTTCCCCACCACAGTTCCAGATCTGGAGTGTTCGCGGACAGACAGCATTTGGTACTGAAGAGCTCCCCTCTGCATAGAAAGTCAGACACAGAATACCTTCCATTGTGAACATGGCCAGCACTACATCCCTACACTACAACATGCCTTATCTATATTGTACATGGACCAATCTTTTGGTGCTGCAACCATGTGCATGTTCTGCCTAATGATATCCTTTGAGGATGTACGTTTGTGGAAATTTGAATTTCATGGGTTTTAATAAGCTTAATTCAACTTGGCATATTTTGGAAACAAAATGTAGTAAGATAATTGTGAGATGTGGAAATTAGGTAAACTTATTAGAAGATCTACGAGTATTCATTAGTAAACAGTGGTGATATTTACCTCTCTAGGTCTATTTATTAAATAGTGAATAATGGTGATATGAAAATCCCTAGGTGTATTCACAATATAGCGAATACAGGAGAACTGACAACTGAACAGCAAAAACTAGGCGCTGACAGCTGTTTTAGAAACAATTCTCCAAATCGCCTATTTTTCCAAATCAGCACGATTTTGCTGTTCAGTTGTCAAGTCACTTTTTAAGACACTTCTCTGTCTTCACCACTTAATGCTCTGCTAGTGTTCCAGTCCTTTTACTGGTCCTGCTATGACAGTCTGCCTGTACACGAGAGAGCTGAGGAGGAGAGAGTGGAGTCAGTACTGATGCTGAATGAGATCCCATTGATGCACAGGGATGGGCATGAGCCAACCATGATGCCAAGGTGGACAAAAGGCTCGCTCGGAACCACAAGGACTGCAATGCAACAACAGCCGAGGGTTACACTTAAATATTATAGCTCTGGAAGCTGAAGAAAGAGATTCCCCTTAAAATAAATATGCACCCTTCAGTTTAAATTTTTGTTTCTCTTGAAAACCACTGTATGTCACTTACCGGCGGTCTCACAAAGATGGGCTCGTTGTCATCGATATCATCTAGTTCAACTTGAAGAGGGAGCATGGTTTCATAAGGTACTGGCTGCCCAAGATCATAGGCAACGATTATCAACTAGGACAAACAAAGCACTGCATGTCAATACAAGTATCCCGGCAGCTGTGCAGTCTCAATACCCCAGTGGAACAACTGGTGAAGGCAAATAACTACATGGTTTAGGGGTAAGGAAGAGACAGTTGGTTTAACTAGATATTAGGCCATCACTCCTAATAATGTATTAAAATACACAGCAATGCACACATTTACAGATCGTGCCTATCTGAACTTCAAGGTGGAATGATTTCCATATACAAGTATGGTCAATTCTATGGATCTCTTTATGGCTCTCTTGTACCTTCCAGACAACACAGGGCATCCCTTAAGAGGGAGCAGCCATCTTCCACACGGAAACGTTGTTTTTTTTTCACCCATAGGGAAGTTAAATGGTGGAATACACTGCCAAGTACAGGTGTTTTGTTGGATTCACTCAACACTTTCAAAAATAAAAGTTGGATGAAATACATACAGGACTATAATAATTAATAGAAGCTTAGGTAATGCAATTCTTTATAGCTGTTGGGGGATTATAGGATGTGTAGCTCTGCTTTTGGAGACAAGAAGGATATTTTTACATGGGGAAAAAATAAAACATTTTAAAATTTGAAATTGAGGACTTAATTAAACCCAATTAATGATGTAATTTGTACTTCCTCAGGTTGTCTGCATATTAGAGGATACAGGAGGCTACCATTAAGCTAATTTGCATATGTGTATATTCTGTCAGCAACCAGTATTGGAATGCAAGCTGCATTCTGATTGGACGAAATTTAAATTGCTAGTTTTCCCCACTTCTGCTTCTTTCTGCCACATATTCTGCCATTGTCCCTACATACTAAAATGTAGGGCTTCTTGCAGAGTTAAACACAGGACAGGCAAGTTTTGTAACTGTGACACATACAGCTGGACATCTCTCAGTGTGCTGGTTTATTTATGGGAGTTATGGCATTAAGCAATCAGCATGGTTTAATATTAGCTCTATACCCTTTCAATACCCCATGCCAGACAATATTACTGTCGGTTTACTAAACTGGAGAGAAATGTGGTTAATAGTGGACTTAGCAAGGCAGGCATGTTGGAGAACTTTCTCAACCTATTAATACCTGTTTTTGCAGTCCTCTTGTAAGTTCACAGTTTAGTGAATAGACTCATTTGCCCTCCCCCCTCATATATTTAGGCTATGAAGAATTGGAGAATAGGTGATATGCCTGTATAAGCCCCATAGCAATGGTGAAGTAACAGGATTAGTCATTTCTGAAATCCGAGCATAGAAGAGATATATATATAGCGCCGTGTGGGACTTCCTTTTATGACTCACATTGTACATGGCTTGCCTCTCTCGGTCCAATCTTTGAGCTGTCTGAATAAGGCCACTAGCCGAATCAATACGGAAATACTCCCAGTCCTTGTTCCCCGCTCCAGTTTTAAGCAAACTGTATCGTACTGCTCCATTTAGACCCTCATCATTGTCTGTAGCATAAACTTCATATACCGTGGAATTCAGAGGAGTTTCCTAGCAAACACATTGACAAACAGTATAAGGAGTGTCCACAAGAGGCTCTTACAGCAATAAATTAATACTTCTGGTCAGTGTGCTGTTACATCAGTCTAAGTTTATTTAGAACTTTAGTTGTCCTTTATAATTCTTAAGAAGCCCTTGTTGCCATGGGTGACAATCACATGCATAGGTCACTTGTAGGTACCTCTTTTATGTGAAGGATGGTGCCATTCGGAGGGCGTACAAACGTGGGCCGATTATCATTGACATCAATCACCTCCACCCTTAGCATGGTTGTCCCCCATAGAGGTGGCCTGCCTTTGTCTGTGGCCACCACTGTTAAGTTAAACCTCTCAAAGGACTGTAGAAGTCTTCGGGATGTTATAAGTCCAGAGTCTTTATCAATGAGGAACGCCTCTGAAAGATAGGAGAGCACATTACACAAAATAAACCCATACGGGACAAAAAGGGGATGGAGCCTAAAGGGGGCGGAGTTCCGCAATGTTGCATGGCCCTGCAGCATGGAGCTCCAGGTTACCTAGTGTCTGGAGCTCAGTTCTGCTCACACTGTAGGTAGGCAGTATTAATTCCATTACAGACACCAATTTGATGGAACAGGGTGAAACAACAGGACATTAGAGGCAATTACTTCTTTTTACAGTACATTGGATACTTATTACCCTTTTTTATCAGTAGCCTAAGGGTTTTTTAGGGGTAACACAAAGTCTATTCCAAAATTCCTCTGGTTTAACAAACCTCTCTATCTAGTATAGCACTCTATCCAATAGAGCATCTTTGGGATGAGGTGGAATGAGAGTTTCATAGAATGAATTAGTGATTCTGCAAGAACCAGGGGATGCTGTTGGCATGGACCAAAATTCCTGAGTGATGTCTCTAGTACCTTGTTGAATTGGTGCCAGTAAGTTCTAAAAGCAAATCAGGCCCTATCTGATGCTAAATATATGTACCTTATAAAGTGCTCTCAAAGTGTGCAGATATACAAATATACCACAACCATAAATGAGAATATATTTTACTTGTCAATCTAGTAAATCATATATTTTCATGCTATTTGCCATAATCACTATCATAAACTACATTCTAAAATAATGTAGGGACTCTACACTGTGGCTAATATAGCAAGAATGAAAGAAAATAGGGTTAAATAGCCAATCAAAATCATTATCTGCATTTATCTTAATAATTATACAAAACGTGTTACTGTACCTGCTCCAGGGCCCTCCAGGTTGTATGTCACCACTCCATTGTCTCCCTCGTCCAGGTCGGTGGCTGACATGGTGATGACGGAGGTGCCCTCGGGTTCATTTTCGTACACGCTTGTGCTGAATTGACTCTTGGCGAACTGGGGCCTGCAGTCATTGACATCCAGTACAGTGAGAAGAACCTTTTACAAAGCCAGCGGATAAAGCACAGGATGCAAGGAGAGGTTAGAATACAATACCAGCTGCACACAATACTGCTGTTATAATACATAATACTCCTATTATAATACATAATACTGCTATTATAATACATAATACGGCTGTTATAATACATAATACTTGTGTTATAATACATAATACTGGTGGCATAATACATAATACTGCTGATATAATACATAATAGCTTGTATAGCTTGGAGGAAAGACGTAACAGGGGGGATTTGATAGAAACATTTAAATACATAAAGGGAATCAACACAGTAAAGGAAGAGAGTATATTTAAAAGAAGAAAAACTACCACAACTAGAGGACATAGTCTTAAATTAGAGGGGCAACAATTTAAAAGTAATATCAGGAAGTATTACTTTACTGAGAGGGTAGTGGATGTATGGAATAGCCTGCCAGCAGAAGTGGTAAAGGTAAACACAGTCAAGGATTTTAAGCATGTGTGGGATAGACACAAGGCTAAAAGACCGGGAACGGGGGACTAATAAAAGTACTCAAAAAAAAATTGGGCAGACTAGATGGACCGAATGGTTCTTATCTGCCGACACATTCTATGTCTCTATGTTTCTATAATACTGGTGTCATAATACTGCTGTTATAATACATAATACTGCTGATATAATACATAATACTGGTGTCATAATACATAATACTGCTGTTACAATACATAATACTGGTGTCATATTACATAATACTGCTGTTATAATACATAATACTGGTGACATAATACATAATACTGCTGTTAAAATACATAATACTGCTGTTATAATACATGATACTGCTGTTATAATACATAATACTGGTGACATAATACATAATACTGCTGTTAGAATACATAATACTGATGTCATAATAAATATTACTGGTGTTATAATACTGGAGTTAAAATACATAATACTGGTATGTAATACTGAGATTCAATTTATTCATTCTTAAAAATAAACTCTATCGTTTTTGCAGAACTGCAAGACATCGAAAACATGTGCTATACAGTTGTTTGTTTGACACCCCCTTGTGCCTGCATTACAACGATGCAATGTTAACTGCATGGGAAGAAATGGTGAAATATATTCCTTATAAGATCCATTCAAAAAGATTTATATATGAACACGCTAAAGGAGTAGAGACGGGTACCAAGTGCTCATTAAGAGATTACCTGCACAGAGTTTTCACGGCGATTACTGGCAATATCCCCGGGGTTATCTCTTGCGATAGCAGTGAGTGTGTAGAAATCTTTTTTCTCTCTGTCCAGCGGAGACAGGATGTAGATATCTCCCTATTTAGGGAAAAGGATAAGAATATGCAAACTTAAGCTTTCTTAATTATTGTATTGATTGCTTTATACAAGAGGAAACCATCATGAAAAATATATTTTGTACTCTGTGCCTTTAACTATAGTCCACTGTCAGGTAGGTAGGTGCTGTAATAAATATCTGACTTTTTTTTACATGCTCCCGTGTAGAATGCAGGAGTGTCCAGGGTGAATAAATGAATGAACCAATAAATCAAGGCAGGGATTGCACAAGAATAGATTTCCCACTGGACACGTATGAATTAAACATTTTTCAAGGCAGCATGTAAATGTAATATGTCCCTCAAAAAATGGCTTATAATACAGCAGTGTGCATGCATGCAGACAGTAGATGGAGTTAAAAAGGGAGTAAACGCTAACTTCTATATCAATAAAAGTCATAGTTACAAAGTAGAGGTTGAAAAAAAGTCTTGCATCAAGTTCAACCCTTTTCCTATTCCTTGTTTACTGCTGTTGATCCAAAATAAGGCAAACCTGCCCCCCCCCCCCCCTTATTTCAGTACTTTCAAATGGGGAAAAAATTCCTTCTTGACTCCAAAAATGGAAATCAGATATCTCCTTGGATCTCTTGATCTAATTCGATTACATTGGAAATTAGTTTACTTTTAAGAGATAACCGTTCTACTAAGAAAGCTAGGGCATACCCAGCGAAATGCGTTGAGAAGCTGTCTATCGTCATGTTTTTGTGCTTTGGAACTTGTGGTCATCCTATTTTCATATTGGTGATGTTTTACATTTACACAATTTAAAAAAAGTTTAACATGAAGATTAAACACCCATCTTGGTTATTTACTCTGGCTCAAGTTTGGTATATTCTTGTGAGTGTATCACAATCTCACATAATTGTATATTACACTATTGTTGTGTTTTTTGTTCTTTATTTCCACGTTTCTCCTGCACTGCTCCATTACTTGTGTAAAGTAGTATAGGTTTCCCTGAAAAAAATGGTGTATATCCTTTTTTTACCATTAAAAGGCAGCAAAACGCGTTGGGGTTTATGATGTGCCTCACTTATTAGCACGTATTAAAAATAATAGAGCAAATACATGTTTAGAAATCGAAGGAAACACTATCCATGTAATTTTCCATTATAGATAAACAAGCCAGTGGAGATGCATGAAATGGTATTATTTGGTATAACAAGTGTACACAACCAAAGATCTTAGTGTGGTGCAAATTCACAAGATTTCAAACACCTGGTATACAATGTGACCACTGCGTGGGAACTCATCTGATAAACATACCGTTGTAGGATTGATCCCGAATCTCCCTTCTCCATCCACCAGGCTGTACTGAATAAGGGCAAAGCGTCCAGAGTCTGCATCTGTGGCTTTAATCTGCAACACTGTTGAACCGAGCTGGATGTCCTCGAACACAGGTCTCTGGAGCAATGAGATTGCAAGATCCAATCCAAATAATGTGATGGACATAACATAACATAATGCTTTATTTATAGATAAACACATGCTTTGCCAGAAGTAAAATACAAACACACTAAATAGGGAATAGTAAGACATTAACTACATCAGAGGACTTGTTTGTCTCCCTACAACAGGACACATCATATACAGATATCAGCGTTGCATGATAACTTACCGCAACCAATGAGCATCTTTAGTCACAAAGAGCTCACAATAGAAACCATCACCTCTGTGATAGCCTCAAGCAACAGAATCCATTAGTCCTTCAGCTGGACCGATGTGTACCTGAAAAACTATCTGCAGCACTATATCCCTCTCTATGGTGCTTCATGTTACATCTATAGCATCATCTCCATCTCTTCATGATGCAGGGTATAGCAGCCCAGAAAAGATTTTAGCTTGCAAATGACCAAGAATCACGAGAAAAGGATATTTTGTGACCACACTAATCTCAGAACTAAAACTCTCATTCATCAGTGAGTGCTGTGACAGGTAAATGGATGGCAGTTACTTGGCATGGTACTTCATATGCAAAGCCCCATCATACTAAGTAAGTACTCTAGAAAATCACTGCTGTCTATATTGTGACAGACTGAGTCAATTCTAGTAAAACTAAAGGTTCTTATATATATATATATATATATATATATATATATATGTGAGTTCTCTGGAGGAGGAGGTCAGCAGACCTCATTCTTGTAACTTTTAAAGCATTTATTATTATTATTAAAAACAGGACCTCCTTTATAGTTACATCATTCAATTCACTTTAAACTCACTTTTAAATAGAGGCAAATAACATGTCATTACCAAAACACTTTATATTTTCTATTATATTTACAATATTTGAAATATCCAGACTTGTACCATTAAAAGGGGACTGGGAATGATTGCCTTTCAACAAAACAAAAGTCAATTTCTATTTGACATATGAATCATGTTTTTAGATTTTTTCATCTGCTAACCACCATAGCTACCCATTCCTACGTATAAATATGAAAATGCCCATTCCTCTCTCGGAGTATTACTGGTTTGTCTTTTAATTCTTTGGGGTCTCTTCACTAAAAATTTAATTTTGGAGGTCGGCTTTTATTTTGAGACTCGACTTGAAAAAAAAACAAAACAGGTTCAAAATTAGCTTTGATCATCTCTACTTTCAATGGGGAAGATTCGAACCTGGGTTTTTTTTCTCGGTCAAACGTGGGTGCAAAACTGAAAGTCGACCTCCAAAGTTGCATTTTAGTGAACAGACCCACTTAACATAAATACAAATACTTCAACTTAGCAGCCCAGTCCAGGAGCACCGCTAGTCCCTGACAGAAGCTCTCTGTATACATCATAGGCTGAGATTTGTAGTAATTCTATCAGTATCATGGTCTCACCTGATATGAAGACTGACCGAAGATAGGGTTGTTGTCATTAATATCCACTATCTGCAGGTAAACTGGAATCTCAGCCGATCTGCGGGGTGAACCGTTATCTGAAGCCCTAACTGTGAAATTTAACCACTGCACCTGCTCATAGTCAACTGTTCGATTTGCGACGATCTTCCCTGCATTAATAAAACACACATATCAAGCACAAGATACTCAGATAGTCTATTCAACAACACATGGGGGAGTTTTCATGCAAGATTTATTTCTAATCCTGTGCTCTTATGAGAAGGTTTTTCTCGCGGGAAAATTAAAATAGTCATTTTTGTTCCATATAAAAGGCTGCAACCAGTAAAATGTATCCTAGTTTCTCCTACACTACATATGATCTAATTCATAAAACCTTAAAGAACACTTCATGAAGTATATTGAAAAGCTTTAAAGGCAGAGAAGAGTCAAAAGTAGTGTGTGTCAAATTGGGTGAGGTTTGACTCAAAGTAACTACAACTATGACTAAGCTATGCTCATTTTCCTTCCATAGATATGAGGAGCTCCAAGTAGGTGCCCAATGAATGGGACTTTACATTCATCTTTAATAGGCAGATATGTGGGTTGTTAGCCTCCATTCTGCTAGAGGGTGCCAAGTAAAATCACTATCTATGATCTTAAAGTATTATATGATTGATAATAGCTCTATTTTTCCACTGTACTAGCAATGTGTCAATATCTCTTATTATATAAATATATACATTTCCACCTACCTGCCATGATATCTTCAAGCTGAACAAATCCTGCAGGTACAAGGTTGTGAAGAGAGTAGCTAATTTGTCCATTTGGCCCTTTATCGGGGTCAACAGCAGATACGGAGAGCAAGGTAGTCCCTGCAGTGGCACCTTCTACTATCCTCTCTGTAAATACCGTCACCCCAAAAGGCCGGAACCTGGGAGTGTTGTCATTGACATCCAGGATATTTACTGTTAGCTTTGCTGCAGAGGAACATGTTGCCAAGATTAAGTCAATAGAGACAAACAATACTAAAGACAAGGGACTAAGAAGAATCTAAACCTTGGCTTTATACTTTTTATTATTATTACTATATTACTATTGACATCACAGGATAAAAACTTCTGATTTTCACAGCCAGGAAAAGACACTCGAGAAACAGGATAATATGGATCGTGTATATCATTGGACTCTCGAGAAACAGGATAATATGGATCGTGTATATCACTGGACTCTCAAGAAACAGGATAATATGGATCGTGTATATCACTGGACTCTCGAGAAACAGGATAATATGGATCGTGTATATCATTGGACTCTCGAGAAACAGGATAATATGGATCGTGCATATCACTGTACTCTCGAGAAACAGGATAATATGGATCGTGTATATCACTGGACTCTCGAGAAACAGGATAATATGGATTGTGTATATCACTGGACTCTCGAGAAACAGGATAATATGGATTGTGTATATCACTGGACTCTCGAGAAACAGGATAATATGGATCGTGTATATCATTGGACTCTCGAGAAACAGGATAATATGGATCGTGTATATCATTGGACTCTCGAGAAACAGGATAATATGGATCGTGTATATCACTGGACTCTCGAGAAACAGGATAATATGGATCGTGCATATCACTGGACTCTCGAGAAACAGGATAATATGGATCATGTATATCACTGGACTCTCGAGAAACAGGATAATATGGATCGTGTGTATCACTGGACTCTCGAGAAACAGGATAATATGGATCGTGCATATCACTGGACTCTCGAGAAACAGGATAATATGGATCGTGCATATCACTGGACTCTCGAGAAACAGGATAATATGGATCGTGTATATCACTGGACTCTCGAGAAACAGGATAATATGGATCGTGTATATCATTGGACTCTCGAGAAACAGGATAATATGGATCGTGTATATCACTGGACTCTCGAGAAACAGGATAATATGGATCGTGTATATCACTGGACTCTCGAGAAACTGGATAATATGGATCGTGTATATCACTGGACTCTCGAGAAACAGAATAATATGGATCATGCATATCACTGTACTCTCGAGAAACAGGATAATATGGATCGTGTATATCACTGGACTCTCGAGAAACAGGATCATATGGATCATGTATATCCCTGGACTCTCGAGAAACAGGATAATATGGATCATGTATATCACTGGACTCTCAAGAAACAGGATAATATGGATTGTGTATATCACTGGACTCTCAAGAAACAGGATAATATGGATCATGTATATCACTGGACTCTCGAGAAACAGGATAATATGGATCATGTATATCACTGGACTCTCGAGAAACAGGATAATATGGATCATGTATATCACTGGACTCTCGAGAAACAGGATAATATGGATCGTGTATATCACTGGACTCTCGAGAAACAGGATAATATGGATCGTGTATATCACTGGACTCTCAAGAAACAGGATAATATGGATCATGTATATCACTGGACTCTGGAGAAACAGGATAATATGGATCATGTATATCACTGGACTCTCGAGAAACAGGATAATATGGATCGTGTATATCACTGGACTCTCGAGAAACAGGATAATATGGATCGTGTATATCACTGGACTCTGGAGAAACAGGATAATATGGATCGTGTATATCCCTGGACTCTCGAGAAACAGGATAATATGGATCATGTATATCACTGGACTCTGGAGAAACAGGATAATATGGATCGTGTATATCACTGGACTCTCGAGAAACAGGATAATATGGATCGTGTATATCACTGGACTCTCGAGAAACTGGATAATATGGATCGTGTATATCACTGGACTCTCGAGAAACAGAATAATATGGATCATGCATATCACTGTACTCTCGAGAAACAGGATAATATGGATCGTGTATATCACTGGACTCTCGAGAAACAGGATCATATGGATCATGTATATCCCTGGACTCTCGAGAAACAGGATAATATGGATCATGTATATCACTGGACTCTCAAGAAACAGGATAATATGGATTGTGTATATCACTGGACTCTCAAGAAACAGGATAATATGGATCATGTATATCACTGGACTCTCGAGAAACAGGATAATATGGATCATGTATATCACTGGACTCTCGAGAAACAGGATAATATGGATCATGTATATCACTGGACTCTCGAGAAACAGGATAATATGGATCGTGTATATCACTGGACTCTCGAGAAACAGGATAATATGGATCGTGTATATCACTGGACTCTCAAGAAACAGGATAATATGGATCATGTATATCACTGGACTCTGGAGAAACAGGATAATATGGATCATGTATATCACTGGACTCTCGAGAAACAGGATAATATGGATCGTGTATATCACTGGACTCTTGAGAAACAGGATAATATGGATCGTGTATATCACTGGACTCTGGAGAAACAGGATAATATGGATCGTGTATATCCCTGGACTCTCGAGAAACAGGATAATATGGATCATGTATATCACTGGACTCTGGAGAAACAGGATAATATGGATCATGTATATCCCTGGACTCTCAAGAAACAGGATAATATGGATCGTGTATATCCGTGGACTCTCGAGAAACAGGATAATATGGATCGTGTTTATCACTGGACTCTCGAGAAACAGGATAATATGGATCGTGTTTATCACTGGACTCTCGAGAAACAGGATAATATGGATCGTGTATATCACTGGACTCTCGAGAAACAGGATAATATGGATCGTGTATATCACTGGACTCTCGAGAAACAGGATAATATGGATCGTGTATATCACTGGACTCTCGAGAAACAGGATAATATGGATCGTGTATATCACTGGACTCTCGAGAAACAGGATAATATGGATCGTGTATATCACTGGACTCTCGAGAAACAGGATAATATGGATCGTGTATATCACTGGACTCTCGAGAAACAGGATAATATGGATTGTGTATATCACTGGACTCTCGAGAAACAGGATAATATGGATCGTGTATATCACTGGACTCTCGAGAAACAGGATAATATGGATCGTGTATATCACTGGACTCTCGAGAAACAGGATAATATGGATCATGTATATCACTGGACTCTGCCTATATTTTGTGGTCTACAGCATAAAGTTTTCTGAACTAGAAGAGTTTTCATTTGAGATCTGTTAAATCTGCAGAAAACAGTTTGTTGTTTGTTTTGTTACAGATCTTACCCAAGTACTCACTTACCAGAGTCCACATCTTCTAAAATAGCAAAACATAGCAACTACCACCAAAATAGTAGGATACATTTATGGGGAGTAAGACAAGCGTGTGAGAAAGTTACATACATAACCCATTCCTAAAAGAATAACATAAAAATTAAATAACAGTGAGGCGGTGTCCAGCATCTGCATGATACTGGTCACTGCACATTCCCAGTGCCTCTTTAACCTCAATGCGTTCTTTGGCAATTTCAACAAAATTATGGTGAAGGCTAGAGTAGAATATTATAAAAGGGATTCCTAAGTAGGAAAAAAAACATGTGCAATGAACACAGTTTGATGCCTGGAGTGTCCCTTTTAGGGATTTTGTAATTTGGTATTTCACTAGCTAAAAGAGATCTTCAAAGAAGGATAATACATGAATATGTATAATACTGATACTTGATAGACCTCTACTATGTATGTCCACTACTTATAAACTCTACTGACTTTGCAGTAATAAATATCAACAACAAAAAACTATGTATACAGCCTGATCTTTGAGAAGCCAGTCTGTATACATTGTTTTTTTTTATTATGAAAACTAATATGTATGCATTTCATCTCAAAAGGTAAAACAATGTATTAACTGTAAGGCAGATATAGACTCACCCCAAACCAACCTAAGCTACTTTTAATTGTAATATCCCTGAATGTATTTTTGTTTCTAGAAAAGAATCCAACGTTTTTTTGATAGAATCTGTCAAAACAACTTCAGATGGCAGTCCATTCCACATTGTAAGCCTTTCTAACTATAAACAAAGCTTAATGATAGAACCTCTCTTCCAATCTTAACGAATGCCCAATTGTGGAATGCAATATACAATCTATAAAGAGATCTTTAGAATGGTCTTGCACTTACTATAGATAGATGAAAGATGCTAATAATGTTTAATATTTTGAGGGTAACAGCCAAAAGACAAATATATAGGGTCCCATCAAGATGTAAATTATATAGATATAGTCCCCAACATAAAATATATACCGGTAGTCTACTATTGCCATTAATGTGGAGCTGTCTAATTATAATACTATAATAGTAAACAGAAATATAGCAGTGGATGGAAGAAATATTCCTAGACATTTCAGTAAACAAGCAATAACTTGCTAAATTAATAAACCAATTTCTAGCTGACCAGCTACGTTATACAAGCCAGAGGGATAACATGGAGCGAGGAGGAGGGGCCACTGTTATTTGTTTCTGTTTTTGACTTTTTCTAATTGAAATGTTACATATTAGTACCTGAAGGTTACACAATTTCTTTAGAGTATATTCTAAATATTGGAAGTCAATAAGGTGATTTTATGTTTTCAAAATAGTCACTTACCATTAGGGAAAGAGACTGAGCGGTCAACCACCTCACTGGCATTATCATAAACGGAGATTGAGATGTCGTACGTAGCTACCAGCTCTCGGTTTAGACTAGATTTCACCATGACAGCTCCTAAACGGGGAGGAAATAAGAGAATATTCTACAAATGGTTTCATTCAATCACATCCCCTACTCTAGACAACCAATGCAGTAGTGTTACTTTACTTTACATATACCCACCAATCCGTAGACAGATTTATAGTGTCAGATAGAGTATATTCTGTATTGTCAAGAGAAAGACATGTTTTTGAAGAGTAAAGGATCATTTGACGTGCTTTAGGAGTGGCTCTTTGATTAGATCAAGGATTTGATTCCTAGAATTAACTCATCCCTCGGTCACTTCTAGTAGATGAATCTACTTTCATTTCAAATGCCAACGCAATAAATTATATGGTATTAAAATAAAATTATGTTGAACATAGGAAATGGTACGCCAACATTGATAAAATATAAAGTATAATACATCTGACCTCCCTTCTGGTCCCATTTACGGAGATAAGACACAGACACAACGGATATCATTTTTTGTTAGCGTTCCATATAATTTAATATGAGCATCTCTTTGAATTATATGCATTATAAAACACATTATCGTCGAACAATCTTAACCCATTTAACCCATTATCGTTCAGACTCACTGCTCGAAATTTCAGTCTGCAAAGGCTTAACAACAACCAATAAAGGGACGTGCCTTGCCCTTTAGGATGGTTAGATTGGTATCCATGCCAGTAGTGACTATGAGTTGGGTGTGGCGGACAGTTACCATGATGACGATGGAGGAAGACAATGCATGAGTCAGACAGAAGAAGCATTTACAGAGAAAACAGATCAAACCTTCAGGACTGGGAGCCATAAAGGAAAGAAAAGATTAATTTGGTTAGTAGCATGACACTATCAATTGCCATAAAAACCAGTCGGTGGGAGAGAAATAAAAAAAAGAGGAGAAATAGAGGGGATGGAGGGAAACGGTAAGTAAGTAAGAACATTCCAAAGTGCAGGGATAATGGATTGTGGGGAAAATAACCAAATTACCAAAATCCGAAAAGGAAAAATGCTTTTAAGATTACTAGAAGATAATAATAAATTACCAGTTTTGAAATTAATGTAGAACGCCCCCTGCTGGTTAGGCACAAGAGCATTGCTGTCGTCCTTTGCCACAATTTCAGTGATGTAATACTCAAGCCGTGGGTTGAGGTCTTTGTCAATGGCAGTGACCTCGGCAATCAGGGTGTCCACCTCAGCGGACTCCAACACACTCACAGTTTGCACGGGATTAACAAATTCAGGTGGGCAGTCATTGACATCGTCGATAAGTATGGTGACAGTGGCGCTCCCAGATAGAGGGGTGGTGCCACGGTCTGTGGCCACAACTATCAGCCTGTAGGTATCCTTCTCTTCACGATCCACAGTGACATTGGCCACTCTTATGATGCCAGTGGAGGGGTCAACAAGGAACCGATCTTGAGCACCACTTTCAATACGATAGCTTAACTGTTGGTTTGGACCGCTGTCCGCATCTGTTGCCAATATTTGTACAACAGAAAAACCTGCAATAAATAGTATATAGGTCTCAGGGTGCTTATATATTTGGTTTGTGTACGTAGTATTTACATTACCCTTGTATTTTTCTTTCAAAATTTGAGCTTCCACTGGTCTAATAACTCTTTTGTAATATTGTTACACAATACAGTTTGTAAAGAGACCCATCCAACACTTGCTAAAACCCTAGAAGTTTCAATAATCTCTGCTAGTCTGAGTAGCCAAAAGCTGGATAATGATTATAAAAGTTGTAGTTCAATAAGGAGGGTAACTGGCTACTCCTGCTCTAGATTATAAAATAGTGCTAGTAACACTCTTCTATACTTTTGTTCCAGTGGATCTAATTAGTATTGTTACCAACTACCCGTAGTGCGGTTAGCTGGAAATTGTACAAAACCGAGAAAAGATTCAATTTTGTGTTTAACATGATTAGATTGTATGTTTGTAACACCCCAGTTAGAGACGGCACATAGCCAATAGGAAATGGAATCCCTATCCTGCCCAACTCCTATTGGCTGCAGTACATTTTATTATGGAACTGTGACCTGCACATACAGACAACCCAAAAAAAAAGCAAGTAATGGACTGAATATAAAAGGATTAAATCAAACACTCGGTCATGGAGAACTTTGATGCTTGAATGATACAAATATGTGTTAAAAGGTAATATAAATGAGCCCACCTCTGCATGAAGTATACTGTCTCAACAATGCAAAAGGTCCACTCAGGTGAGTGGAACTGATTACAGAGGCACTCCAATCAACAAAGGTTATTATAACCAGTGGATTTTTTTTTAGGTGAAGCAAAATAAAAAAATCCACTGGTTATAATAACCTTTGTTTCATCATTTCTGTCCTCACCCGCTCAGGGTGTTTTCTGATTGTTGCTGCAAGCTGGACCCTGAAGGAAATATTATGTCCACAGAACACACATAGTGGGGCATGTACTAAAAAAAATGCAAATATTTTATATATGTGCAAAACTATTTTTTGCTCCTATGCAATGTACTAAACATTTAACACTCAAATGGTACGTACGAGAAAACTGCGAAGAAAATGGCCATAATTGCAAATAAAAAAAGGTAATTTTGAAAATATTTTTTTTACCTCTTTTGATAGCACTTGCGAAAGCTGGTGTAATTTTCACACGCAAATAAGAATTATTTTTCACGAAATATTCTCAAAACTCTTTAGCGTGCGCAAACCTAATCGCAATTTATTAGCGTAACCGGAAAAATGCACGCTAAATAAAAATAAGTGGAAGAGGCGCAAATCAGGACAAAAAGCGCAGAATGTTACAAATAGTCGCAAATTGCTCCTTACTCCTCCTTACTTGTTTAGTACATGACCCCCATAGTGTCAAAAATGTATTGGAGTTCCACTGTAATCAGTTTCACTCACCTGTGTTCTTTTGCTCAATATTAAAGGAGACAAAACTTCAAGCTCTTAAAATTATTTTAATACTATGTCTGTATAATGTGAACTTTTGATGCCCTGAACAGAGTCTGTTTATTTTCCAGGTTGTAAACCTATCACCTAACATTTAAAGAGCTGTCTAGTTTATTTGTTGGAAAGTCTTGCAAAATCTGGAAGGGAAGGTTCAAATATTTAACTTTTCGGGGGTTACACAGGTTTTCTGGAACCTGTCTGTCATGAGTGAATAGCTGCAAACCTGTCGGAAATCACAACAAGTAAATATACTTATTAACAGCAGGAGTTTACATCTAATCTTTCAGAAGCAACACATTTAACAATGCTGGACGGAATGTGCTTTTCTTTCAAGAAACCCAAGTTCCGCTTTCTAAAGTTGTATTCAGTAAAACAGAAAAATAGAACATCTGTGATAAAAGAATGTAAAATGAATTGCACAATGAAAGAGCCTGGTGGACTTTTGGAATGATAATCGAGCTCCATTTGCAATAATGACCTGTCAACATCTCGTTTTTTTTATGAATATACAGCTAAAAACATCCAGGCCAAACAAACTAGAGAGGCCATCCAGGACATGACCTTCTGACAAACAAAAAAAGAATAAATGGGCAAAATCGTCCACCAAGGGGAGATACTTTGCAAAAGAATAGAAAATTACCACTGGGTTGTTCAGTATGACGGTCAACAGAAGAATTCCACCCACACTAAACAAGGCTACAGCTCAAATTGAGACTTGATAATGGAGCAGTTTTGACAATATTAGCTTTGTTTGTCTTGTAACTCAAAGCATTTTTGTTTCAGTGTTGGTGAGTCCGGTATGTGCTTTTAGTCACATAGTAGGGTTTTTTCAGTACTTTGGTGAGGAAGAGGAACATTGCACCTTCCTAGGCTTGAAGCGGCAGTAGGGTAAAAGTCCCAAACTCAGTCCAGACCATTATACCAAGTTTCAGAAAATATTGGGTCAGATAACTGTTTGTCATATCAGGAAAATATCCCTGCATGAACAGAGGTTTATTTATATGAACAAAGTATGCTATTACCTGACACTTTCCACTCACCTGGTGGGCTGTTTTCCCGAAGGTGTACAACGATGCTCTGTGGACTAAAAACAGGTCTGTTGTCATTGGCATCTAAAATAGTTACAATAAGCCTGGCCGTGCCATTTAGCTTGCCAATGTCCTCCGCCACCAAGGTCAGTTCCAGAACCGGCACTAAAAAAGCCTCTCTGTCTATGACTCTGGCAGAGCCCACAGTCACAACACCTGCAAAGAAACAAAACGAGAAGCCACCATTAGCACCTTTTTTTTTCTATATTTCTTAAACTTTGCAAAGTTATGTGGTCTTTTCCACAATTAAGTAGATGTCAAAATACACTAAAAAAAATATATTTTGTTGCACCCTGAGTGGGCATTACAACATTCCTGAGGGCAATGAAAACACCACCAAAAGGTTTTAAAGAGGGATTGAACCTTAAAATTAAAAAAGCGCTGAATAAAAGGGTTTATGTGAATACCTTATGTTTAGTCCCGATGGAATGTGCTAGAAGAGTCAACCTACCTATACATTTTCAAAATGCTCTGTTGCTCTCTCCTAATCCAGTGCCAACATCTTGTGCAGGTCCTCTGAGGTTCTGACTCCCCCCCTCTTTTCATGTTCTTCTTTCTCCCTCCTGCTTCACCATTATTCTTTCTAACTGTTTGCATTCACATTCTCATTCCTATTCACAAATAGCTTCCCCCTCCCAGCTGTTTGATAGGCAGACACACCACTCAACTGGCATAGTGGACAGCATTTCTCTCAAGTTTTGGAAATTATGTATAAAAATATCCACACAGGAAAGTAATTGAAAGCTAAGAAAAAGGAGCAACTGAGTGACTTTTCAGGCACTTTTTCAATGCTTGATATTTATACATAGGATGCGCTGGTGCTAAATGTGTCAGAGCACTCCAGAACCACAGGACCAGTGTATATAGTGCAAACGTATGACTTTTGTAAAGAGTTAGTGTTGTACATTGGCACACATAGCTTCAGTATTTGCCATTATTTCGTATTTTTACATAACCGCCTTTGTTTTCTGAACAAAGAGTTTTAAATGGCAGTTTAGAGAAGTATCACTGAAAAAAACTTTAAACAGGGATAAATTATTTTTAGTGTCTAAAAAATAATACTTTGGAGGGTTTAGTCCCTCTTTGATATGTTTGTACAAGAGAAGGAAAATAATTCTAAATAAAAAATGTTCGTTTTAATTATGCTCATCATGTTTTGTACTAAGCACTTGGCCAGAAATCTGGCCAGGGGGGGGGGGGGGGGGGGGGCATATTGTAAAGAGACCAGTCTCTTCATTGGCCCTACTGACCAATAACAGGTCGGCTGCACACACAATACCCACAAGTACACTAAAGTAAAGTGTGAAAAAGTAATGGTCCTGGAGCTTGGTCTCTACTGTGCTAGATCAGTGATATTTTGACTAAACCTGATGGTAACCTAAAAATAAAGAACGCAGAGAAAATAGTATTTTTTAAAAAAAATGTTGCCATTAATCCCTTGAAAAGAGGAAGGGCAGGAACATAAAAAAACATAATGCATAATGATAAATCAGTATAAAGTCTTACCTGTGCGGATGCTGATGGTGAACAGGTCCGTCTGTGGCCCAAGCAGTCGATAGGAGACCAACGCATTTGGTCCTAAATCATTATCTAAAGCTAGAATTGGCCCATTGAGGACTGTGATAGATGTTCCTATATTAAAAATGAGGGTCACAACCTTTAATATGTTTTTATAGAATCAGTTTATCATGCCCTGCATCCAAGTCTTCCCATCACCCCTGTTGTCCCAACAGATCCATGTGATTGACTGTGACAGACATTAATAATGAATGGGGGTACATGATGAGACATGTAATTTGGATGACTCAGGCTGTTGCAGACCTAGCAGACTGAATCAACAAGACCCCTGCAGACCTAAAATCCTGCTTAAAGAAAAACCATAAACAGACAGAATGGTCAGTCCCACGGCAAGTATTCACACAGAGCAATGTATTCCAGGGTTTTGGACATCTCGATCATGTTCTAGTGGGTGCTTGAGAAATGATATACCATTAACGCTTATAGATATGAAAGGTTTACCTCCCAATACCACATTTTATTTCATGCTCGCTTCAAATGAAGATCGAGAGATGGATCTCAGCTCTACAATGTGACTTTGGGTGGGGACAAAAAAATGGGAAAAGGCTGAAGGGGAGATAGATGGAGAGGAAGAAGGAGTAAAAGGTCGAGAGGCAGTGGGAGGTTAGTTTTGGGGTGGGGAATATCCTTTTACAATCTGAAGAGGAGTTTTGCGGTTGAACTAAAATCCCAGCCAAGTAGGGTTGCCACCTGGCCGGTATTTTACCGGCAGGCCGGTAAAAAATAGGCATCAGGCCAATGTTAAGTCTATGGAGACAGTACCAAGGCCGGTATTTTTTTGAAGAAAAGGTGGCAACCCTACAGCCAAGTAACAAGTAATTACCAAAAAAGGAAAAACTTAAATTCACAAGCCAAGTGTTTGAATGTGAATCAGACTTTCTATTCAAACAAAACATTTTATTTTCAATAACTTCTCTTTTTTATATTTGTAGCATAAAATTTCCCAGACAAAAGAAAGCTGAGAGCCCATGAATTGTACATCTGCATGATTTGCTGCATTTTATAATCTTCATAGGTTTATTCGGTCAGTCTTTACAGTGTGGTTCATTATGCACATGTGTAATAATATACTACCTGCTGGAGAGTTCTCCATAACCTCAGCCTGGAATGATCCTTGTGTGAACACAGGTCGATTGTCATTTTCATCAGATATTGTCACAACTAGCAGGTCAAAATCCTGTTGAAAAACATTAAGAGGAACAATGGTTTCAATGTAAGCAACAAAGAAATAATTTACAGCCAAGGCACCCAACATGTGGCCTGTGGGCATAATGCAAGGTGTTGTCTAATTGACTTAATTACCTCTGTGCTCATTATCCTTGATATTGTAATTTTTTGGGGGGGAAAAATCCTGCTTTTGTATTAGTGCTAAATAACCAACCATTTTTGTGTGACTAATGAGCTAATTCGCCATTACTGCAAGTAACAAATGTTATGCGGCCCAATACATATATGTATTTCTGGTCATGTGACCTACTTCTGAAATAACATGGACGCCAATGATTAAAAGGAAGAAAATCTGACAATTTTGTTACAAATATATATACACAAGCTTTAACACTTTAGGGGCAGTACATTAAAAATAATATAGCACTAGCTATATATGTTTCTGTAAAATATTGAGTATTCACTAACGGTCATCTGGAATATTCCATTTCTTGGATATCTACATAGTGTTGGGGTGAAAATGGCATTGGTATGAGTTATTAGCAAACTTATAGGGACATTTATAGGAAAAACAAATGTATACATTTTGCAATAAATATCCCACAATCACATAGATATAGTACAGAAATGGCTAAAATGATACATATGCCACTGGTGGGACCATTACCCTTCTTGAATTCCGGGCATTTTCTGGATTGTCCTTCACGGTTACAGTCAGACTGTATTCACCAACTTTCTCTCTGTCCAGCTGGCGGTTCATGTATACCATACCAGTCTGAAGATAAAACACAAAGGACACAATGTAACACAACACATTAGTAACACAGCAATACATAATCTAAAACAATCAGCTAAGTTGTTTTGGAGCCAAGATAGGTAATTCAACCTTACACAGTCCAGTGCTGATTATCTCAACCAACACCCATGTTTTGAATCCGTATATTAAGGTATTAACAGGAAAAAGTTAGGATCAGGAGAGACAGGATACAGCGCTAATACGGTTATATATGTCAAGTCAAACCTCACTTAGGCACAACAAGGCCCTTGGTCTATTTGTTTGCAGCAATAAAGACATGCTGCTCCAATCACCACAGGAATGCGTACCTCTCCCATGGGTGTCCCTCAAATTTATGTGTCTTTTGCACAATCACTACCTAGTGCGTGAGAGAACCACTCACAAAACATGAACCTTTCATCCTACTATAGTTCAGGCCAGTGGTGTATCTTGGTTTTGGGCACCCCCCCCCCCCATACCCACGACATACCCCATCACCCATGTTGCATACCCAGGACATGACCCGTCACCCCATTACATGCCCCATCCCCAACATGCACACACATTAAATGCCTCATCACCCCCATTACAAGTCTTCATCACCCCATTAATACACATTATATGCCCCCATAACCCCCATCACATGCTCCATTACCCAATTACATGCCTCCATCACCCCATTACATGTCTTCATGACTTAAGATCATTACTCCCATTACATGCCTCCATGGAGGTTCGTCTATGCTGCCTGTTCGGCTCCCCGTGCTTGCAAGCAGAGCGGCGGAGAGGGGAGATCTTCAGATCTTCCCAGCTGCTGGCAAGCAAGTTTTTGTTTTTCTTAAAGGGCGGCTTTTTTATTTTTATTTGTGCCACCCCTAGATGCAGACAAGACAAGTGCCGACCTAAGCACTTGCCTTGTTTGCCTCGTGCTAAATGCAGAGCTGGTTCAGTCACCCTAATCACTTGACATTGTTTGATTGGTATTATTCCTAGCATTAGTCTTGCATCCACAACGATTATTTGTATGGTTAATCTTCTAATAGAAAATGGCATCACACACATCCTTACATTTTCATTGATGTAAAATGTGTTGTCGGTATTGCCAGCTGTTATGTTGAAAGTCAGGATAGCGTTACGCCCAGTGTCTGCATCACTAGCGAGAATCCGTGTGATTGGTGTAGATACAGCGGTGTTCTCACTAATTGTGATATTTTGTGGAAGACTTAGCAGTACAGGATCGTTATCGTTAATATCCAACACTCGCACTCCCACCACAACCTAAACAAATGAACAACAGAATAAGAAAATACATTACAATAGATTGAAATAGCGCAGGTCTTGTATGGAACGTTTGGGACTTTCTCCCTGAGTACATTTCCTCTTTACCGCCTTCTTCCCTATTCCTGCACCTGGGACATTTTTAGGAAGATTGTAGAACTAGCTGTCATGTTACTACAGTGAATGTAGAGAGTAATTTATCTACATTAATATGCATAGGCTGTGTATTTATTAGAGGTGCCCGGCCCTACATGGTGAACATATAACCTAAGTTTGCAACCATTGCAAACCATATTGTCACAAAGCAAATATCTGGTTACCACCGCTACACAGCAAAAAAAAAGTAGGGATCTGAATAGTTATTGGCTTACCGTAGAGCTGAATGGTGGATTCCCGCGGTCTTTTGCCATGATGGTAATGTTGTAAAAAGCTATGTTCTCTCGGTCCAGCTCATAATCCTTTCGAACTCTCAAATCCCCCTCCACTGATGACACTACAAACTCTCCTGCCAAGAAAGCAAGACACAGATGTATGTTGCCAGTCCCACCCTGGGTCATACCATACCATACCTGGGTCATACCATTTTGAACCCAGTGGTAACAGGTTGATGAAATAATACTCCAAATAAGTTACTGCCTAACACTTTTCTGCCATGCAGAGAATTTATTTCACCCTTCTGTGGAAATATATATATATATTTAAAAAAAAAAAGGATTTATTTGGTCAACACAGTCTGTGCAAATGCCCAAGAGGCGTCCAGCGGGTAGTAAGGCTGGTCTCACACTATGGAAGTATTGACAAGTTGTGAAGTATATTAATAAAAGATCAACTGCAGAGCAAAGCAACGTTGGGGCAATCAGAGAGAGTTGGTTATATTCCGTTGGTTTCCATGGTGATTGCTTCACTTTGCCCCTGAATTGCTGTGGAAACATGGGCTGATCTGTATAAATAATCTCAACACCACTAAAATGAGAGAGAAAAGTGTGCACTACACACTATGATGGTAGTAATCATAATGTTAAATATCCAAAATATGTTAGAGGCATTATGATGAACTGATGTGATGGAGATCAATCTGAAATGCTCCATTGTGTAACAATAATTGAATATTTATGGTTGATGGGTTTGTCATTTGTTTTAATACTCAGTCATGTAGTGTTGCATAGTGCTGGTCCTCTCTCCAGAATCCTTTTCACTAGTGCACTGACAGTATATGATCTATGGCACTGATGTGAATGGAAGCTGAGCTGGTAGGGTTTGGTGAGAAGGAAATACATGTCCTTCAGCTATAAATGTTGGACCAGACTACCGCAGCATAACACACTGACCCTCGAGAAACAAGGTGTGGAGAAAAAATAATACAGATAAAAATTGGCATCTCAGTATGCATGGAGCACTGTAGCAAGTCCTACAATGTATGTAATAAAATACAAAGCAGTAAAATGTTTGTATTCCTTTTAACGAGATAAAAAGTTGACTGTCGGGAAGTATGGCTCTGTTATTGTTACAGCGACTGCTTGGCTTTCTATGGCTTCCGCCTCCTACTTACTTGTACTCAGCAGTATGTATTCATCAAGTCACATTGATCTCAAATTTCTCTTTTCAAACAGATGACTTTACTCTTTACTTCTTGTCTGAAGGGTACTGCTCCTTTTATAATGTATGTCTGGGGGATCATTCATTCAGCAGGGGTTTACAATAGATTTCTGCTCACCCTTGGCTAGCTGGATGCCTCAAAAGTGAGGCTTTTTTGTATTAACATTTACCTGAGACTTCGCACACAGGCAGTACATGTCTCCTAAAAAGAAATACTGAGGAATTTACATATGCATAGGCTGGTAAGTATCCAAATATGTGATAGAAAAATTATATTTCCCAAAAGATCACCAGTCCTGATGACAAGTGTAATACGCCTTCTCAAATACAGAACGAAGTTCCATATATATGCACAGTACAGGAAAGGTTAAAAGATCTTAACATGTATAGCTTGGAGGAAAGACAAGAGATGGAGGATATGATAGAAACATTTAAATACATAAAGGGAATAAACAGAGTAAAGGAGAAGAGTATATTTAAAAGAAGACATAGTCTTAATTTAGAAGAGCAAAGGTTTAAAAATCAGGAAGTATTACTTTTCTAAGAGTATAGTAGATTAAGATCAGGGATTAAGTATTTAGGTAATCTGCCAACACATTCTATGTTTCTATATTTCTATAAGGAACTTAAAGCAAGGTGGGACCATGTAAAATTCTGATGCTGGTTGGGCTCTACTGTATCACTACATAAACTCATGGAAGAAGCAGGAGAGGACATACAAAGCCTAATAGTTTAGTTTCATTTCTTAGATGAAATGAAAAGTTCTGTAACAAAAACAAACTTAAAAGTTCTTTGATGACACCTTGAAGAGTTGTAGGCCATCTAAGCATTATTTATAATGTCAATGTAAAGAATACAAAATATTCATGGATCATGTTATGAACATGGCTGTGGTGTCTACTGTTTATGATGTCACCTGTGGTTAGGGTTGCCACTTGGCCGGTATTTTACCGGCAGGCCGGTAAAAAATTGGCATCAGGCCAATGTTAAGTCTATGGAGAAAGTACAAGGCCGGTATTTTTTTTAAGAAAAGGTGGCAACCCTACCTGTGGTTTGATATGTAAATAAACTACTTTTATAAAGGCAAAATGTTGGCATGTGTAAAAGGCAAAAACCACTTTTTTTATTTTGTTTATTCTATCTTTTGGTATATAGAACAATAATAGTTTGAATTATATTGAAAAAGGAAAATGTTAAAATACTAATTTGAAGAGCATTTAGTAGACTAAACTGTTTGCTTTCTCAAAGTGGTCAGCCAGTCCCATCTGATGGGAATACCCTTCCCTCAGCTTCCTCTATACTGCAAAAAGGGTCAGACTTGATTGCATAGAGGTCACTGGTTCCTTATTTGTTGCCTGTAAGATTACTAAACGAGATGTAGAAACCTGTTAGGTTCTCAGAAAACCAAAAACAAGTTCTGCTCCAAAAGTGCACGGGTTACCTGGTTAACAAATTAGACTATTGTAGTCCCATATCAGACTGTTTGTGGAAGTATAGTTTCAATCAGAGCAGTGAATATGGCGAGGTGATTGAGGCATTCGCTTTGGGCGTACAAGATAATGGGGGCAGAGACAGGTCTGTGCTGTGGTAATTTGGTAGCATAGATAACCTTTACAAGCACCGTGCACTGCATTCTGGGGTGGAACATAGTAAAAGGGGCAGTATAAATGTAATTGCTCTCCCTCACTAGATCCAAATGTTCAGGATACCATATTGGTGGTGGCGGATGTGCGCCGCACACCTTGCACGGAGCACCCGCGCTGTGTATATCTGGAGTTTGTGTGCTCCGAACCGACAAAACACAAACCCCAGAAATACATCCGGGAGACAGACGGCAGCTGCAAATATTATAATAATAATAATAATAATAATAATAATAATAATAATATATTGGGTGGCTAAATCCTGGCATATTGTGGGGCATAATCCTGGGATATTGAGGGGAATAATCCTGGCATATTGGGTGGCCAAATCCTGGCATATTGAGGGGCATAATCCTGGGATATTGTGGGGAATAATCCTGGCATATTGGGTGGCTAAATCCTGGCATATTGTGGGGCATAATCCTGGGATATTGAGGGGAATAATCCTGGCTTATTGGGTGGCTAAATCCTGGCATATTGTGGGGCATAATCCTGGGATATTTTGAGGGGAATAATAATATGATAATGGGGGGGGGGGGGGGGGGGTCGCGGCAATTTTTATTTTGCCTAGGGCGGCAAAAATCCTTGCACCGGCCCTGCAGGCAGCCTTCTGAGGATGTACACAGTATAAGCAGAACTCAGTGTCAGATTGCACCAGCATCTATATGAGCTCTGCCTCAGCTTAGAAGTAGCCCTCAGAGTAAACCCTGTTGTATCTGCAAAGATACATGTCAGGTTTACTCCAGACAGATGACACCAGGTTTTTTTTTTTTTTTTTTAAATGCTCTAATGACATACAAGATTAGCCTTGTATTAATATGTTGAAAATAGATACATAATACTATTACACATCACATATGGCATCAAAAACGAATTCTGAAAGAATTGACAAGTGATTCATTTGATAATGCTTGTAATGCACCGTTTAAGACAAGTCCTAAAAAAAGGAAATAACTGTAATTTGTCCTCTAGCAAAGTAATCAACCCAGTGAGCATTCATCACCTGGCATCATCCACGAGCTAGGAGGGTATGAATTATTAAATTGCATCACATTTTATCCAACCGTGTGCTGTAAAACTAACATAAAGACTCATCCAGTCACCATGCACTTACCCAGAATGTCACCGCCTACAATGCTGTACTCAACTTGACCGTTTAGACCCGCATCTCGGTCAACAGCCTTAAAAGTCGCCACTCTGGGCCCAGGCTGTCCTTCAGTGATATCGAAAGGTCCTTCATACGCATTTGGAAAAGTAGGCCAGTTGTCATTAATATCATGAACATTCACGAAAACCTGTAATAAATAATAATAATATATATATTAAATTCTGAATTGTGGTTGAGTAACTCTATCAAGGGGCTGAGATTTTGTTTAGAATCTTGGGTCAGGTGAAAGAAGATCCGACCTGTCTCACCCAAGATGTCTGCCCCCTGATAGAACTATACCAGCAAGGAGGGCTCCGTAAGGTGCTTTATTTGTATTCTTACATCAAAGAATTTCTATTTAAAATGCCTTTTTTTGATGCAATCTTTTAGTTACACATTGTTTTTGCCAACAATTGTCATTTAATTTTGCAAAAGTGAAAGATCTAGGTAAATGACAAATACATTTTAGGTTATTTTCCTAAAAATGGAGAACACTTTGGGAAAATGAGCATTTGTTTGTAGTAAAGCAAGTTATATTTTGCAGTGTTATTCATCTGATGAAGGAATTCATTCCATTTTCCATATGGAAAATGCCTCAATCCTGGTAAATGCTAAAATAGGTAGATTCAAAAACACTCCCCGAAAATACCTTCCTTTGTAGAATGTGTGAGCAACTATTCTGCTATATAAAATACATACTGTGTGTAAATAAGCAACAAAATAGAGAAATATAGCTATACTGGCTTTTATTGCATTGTGAACCCAATGGCCCAGTGTGGTTCATTATTAGCGTCTCTCAGGTGGTTAATATGGATAAGATCAGAGAATCAGTTACCGTGGCAGTGGAAGTCAGACGTCGGAGCACAAAAGGACACTGGTCGGTGGCAGTCACTATAAGAGTATATCGACCTAGACAAACTTCATAATCCAGCTCCTTCACAGCACGTATCAGTCCCTAATTGTGTACAAAAACAGGTCCTCCATCAGTATATTGATTTACAGCATAAGTCCATTAGGTTGTTTTTTTTTACATAAAATTCCACATTTGGACACAAGATAATTCTGGAATAATTCAAAATCAGGTGTCTAGGTAGCATTACCAATCATAACTAAACTCCCTGTTGGCACCTTCAACACAGTTTCTTTTTTTAAAATTATTTATTCACCTTTATAATATAAAAATACAGTGAGTGCACAGAGATTTAAATCCAACTCCCAGTTACAGGGACAAATTGTTCTGTGTGTTTTCAAATTTTTTCAAAGAAAAATGTAAGATAATACGCGACGACTTCACTGAGTACATTCACACTGGTCCTGGCGGACCATCACCCTGATTAATTGGAAGAAGCTAAAGCTTGCTGAACGGTGGGGGAGGGAGTGAAAATGTTTGAAGCACCAGAAGTGTGCTTTAACACCCTCTGGCAAAGTACCGCCCTCTGGTAAAATGCCACCCTAGGCGTGTGCCTTGTTTGCCTTGTAGAAGATCCACTACTGTTGCTTCCTACACTCCATTTTGAGATTCTTGCTCGAAGTAGCACTGGATATAGTTAACTAAACTCTAGCTACATGTCTCTTCATGGATATACCCATAGGTGGGAGATTCTGGGTTCTAGCACCCGATGGCCGCAGCCTAGAACAATACAACTAAATTGTGCATTATGCTCCCAATAATCCAAAATTTAATTATATTGTCTCCATGGCACATTTGAGAGGCACATTGCATCATCAAACGTAAAAATGCAGATAAAATCTATAATGTAACAATTTTCCAAATGACACCCTGCTTTCTTACCGTTGCATTGTTTATATTAAAGGTACCCTGGAGATTGCCACTAATGATAGAGAAGGCCACAGTTCCATTGGGACCCTCATCACGATCCACAGCCGTGATAGTTAGAATGACTGAGTTAAGCGTGAGAGGCCCTTCATCCAGAGTGACTTCATATGGCAACTTTTGGAATTCAGGGGCATTGTCGTTTTCATCTAGAATGGTTACATATACGGTGGTTGTTGCCTGGGAAAAAAAATGAAAATATGTAAAAATGATAGTGTTTATTTTCATTATCATCAAAATATTCATATATATATATATATATATATATATATATATATATATATATATATATATATTTAGCACATAATATAATGCATTGGGTATGATATAAGAGACAAAACGATAGATGTTAGAGACAGGGCTGGCCTGCAAGTTTACCATCTAAAGATGGTGGAGGGAGTAGACATGTTGTTTAGAATATTGGGTCAGGTCTTTCAGATTTTGCTTATCTGACTTAATAGTCTCAACATTACATCAGTCCCTGTCTGATAGAGCTGAAGAAAGATCTGACCCATGCATGCTTTTATACTCTGCACTTATCCCATAGAGACTTGCATTGACTTTGAGACATCAATAAAACATGTCATTTTATCAAAACTATCAACACAAGCATAGCTTTTGGCACATACTGGATTATTTAAAAAAAAAAAAAACTAGTTCAGAGGCTTTAGAACTTTGCCTCATAATTGACATAAATAACCACCATGGTTTTTATGAAACAGAAATACACTGTACCCTAAGGTGCCTTTCAGTGCATTCCAAACACGTCATGCTAGGTTTGCAATCAAGCTGTATTTAATTAACATAACTTGTGAGGAGGTGAAAGTTAAATGTTTATAGCCTCAGTACACAAGGTTACCAGGTCCATAAAGATGCATAGATAATAACAAAGCACTTAATTAGTTAATTGCCCTAAGTGTCACTCACAAATCACTGTGGGCCTTGAAAAAACTGACCTTATCCCCCCAACATTCATGTACAAAACAATGTCTATGATTACTCCTGTTTTGGGATGCTGTTTGTTAATTAACCATGCACAATCACAAACATTTGGACCAAAATAGGAATTGGAAAAGCAGTACAAATGAACGTTAGGATATGAAAAAAAAAAGCCAAGATGGGACATTCCTTAATTAGCATTACTAGGCAGAGATCCTTTGCACTTTAATACAGTACTGACATATAGGGTTGCCACCTGGCCGGTATTTTACCGGCAGGCTGGTAAAAAATTAGCATCAGTCCAATGTTAAGTCTATGGAGACAGTACCAAGGCCGGTATTTTTTTGAAGAAAAGGTGGCAACCAATTAATTAAGGATCAGAACCCATCCGAACCACCATTATTAACTAATACATACAGCACTTTTCCTAATGTATGCATCTGCTAGGGTCTATGTTCACAGTAAAATAATGTTTATTAGACAGAATCCTTTTAACGTGAGACATTAGTAATCTCATTCTGCCAATTGATGGAAGATAAAAGCAGGGTATTGAGGGCAATAGACATTTTAAAAAAAATAATATAGAGACAAAACAAATGTGGACAACAAAATGCCATTTGCCAGCAAGCTAACTTAATTAGCTAATTTAATTATTGCAATGTAATTAAGGAGATCTTTGGTCAGCCTTGGCACATGTCTTCAAATGACTTGGAAGTTAAACGGGGGAAACTGCACTAGTTTATTTGTTTGCTTGATAGAGACTTTGTTGACAAAAAGTGGGTCATTATTTTTAGCACTCGCAATTCTGGCCTGCACTGGAGCCGATGGGGGGAATGTGTAAAGTTGATGCAAACAGAAACTGTGCATCAGTGTGCGCCAATGTATGACACTAACTCTGAACTAAAGTTGGGTGTGCCAGTTTAGTACTTCTGGGTTACCCTGGCACTTTTGCGTCAGTGCTTCCCATTTACACATAAAAGTATAGACGTTTGATTTAAAATGTGCAAAACTCCACCATCCAGAGGAGTCGCAATTTTAGACACAAAAAGTGTTGGAATGTGTAAAACAGTTGCAATGGCTGTTTTAAGTATAATAACATAGATTGCACCAAATAATGCCCCCCCCCCAAATATTAGCATAATATTCGCCTATTTCTTGGCAAGATCCCGTGAGAATTGGCCCCAGGTGCAATAGTACCAGCGTATTCCAATGATAAGGAAAACCGCCTCCTCCTAACTGGTGGTACAATTTCCCAAATAACTCCGCAGGGCCCAGCCCTTGAGGAGACCATGCACTAACGCCCGCTGGACAGTGCACCCAGTGTAGCCCTCCCTGTGAGGGCCACCTCCAGCTCTGGAGTCAATTCTCTTTGGACTCCCTGATACGCCACGGGAATGCCTAACCCAAAAACAGGGCAGGGAGGGAAATCAGCTTGGGTAAAATTGTTGTAATGAGCTGATTATGGGAAGACTCTAGCTTGTATAACAATTTTCCCCGAGGGGATACCTTAATGGATATCCTGCCTGTCACTCAGGGAGGAACCATGACTTAGGTTAATGTTTAACCCACATTCTCCATTGTAACTATCTAGTGGGAAATCCCCTGATTTGGGCCTAGTCATGGAGCCCTTCCTGTAATACTTAATTCCAGGGCTTTACTGGAGTACCTTTTACATGGCAGACAGTTGTTCCTACTATGCCCTGTTTGGCAGAGGGACAGCTCAATCAAACTATTGGGATGTATAAAAAAAAATGCATAGGATCAGCAAAGGGAACGTTAACAAGGTCTCCGCTTCCGATCCCATGCAAAAACGGGGTCTCAAAAAAAAGCAGACCCTGATCACACTAGTGGTGCAAGCCCCATTTCTCAGCTGTAAAACACAGCAGAGGGTAAACCCACATGTGTAATTGAGATACAAATTAGGATTACTCTGGACAAGCAGAACATATTGACTGCAGGAATCAAGGGTTAAAACAAGTTTAATTTTCCTTTAATCAGGTAGAGGTGGAATTCTGGGAAATCAAAAGTTTCTAGGGAGGGTCTAGTCCCTATTTAATGGCCTCACTACATCAAGTGTAAACAAGGTAGGCTGATCGGGAGACCCTGTCATCACTGAATTCAAGCAAGCTTGTAAACAATGCATACTCCAGTGCAGATAAATCCCTGCTGCCTAATGCAGCCTTGAGATATTCAGTTTCCCTAACTATCCTTGAATAAAATGGCATTGGGGTCAGAAATACTTATGAAAAGTGCCAGCTTCAGGGTTGCATCACGCTAATGAAAGCTGCAGAGAGATCTAAACATGGAGGATGGATTTTCTTTTTCTATATGTGTTTCTGAATAAGTGTACGGACCGGTCATCCTAGTACAGAGTCTGCCCATTTGTAATTGGAATAAAGATTAAGGAACTTGCTAAATTTCTGCTGGGTCACAAGTCATGGGTGGAAAAATGTAGCTGACCATGTAGAATAAAGAGGGTCTTATTAAAATCCAGAGGGCTGGCTCGTGTCCGCAGACAGCAGGGGAGCTTCATTTTCATTCTATGCCTGAATATCAGAGATATAGAGGGTCCTTCACATGACAAGTCAAACACTGACTGTTTCACTAGGACAGACGGCCAGATGGACCAGATAATTCAGGGGACCTTTTGGACCCAGGCTCTTATTGTTCCTGGTCCGCATGTTTCATTAACACTTCTACTGCTGGTGACTATTCATCATAGTCATTAAAGGGTCTACTCAATAAAGACAGAACTGCAGGGAATTGAGATGGGGATTTCAAACTTTAGGCCAATGTAGCAGAGTTGGAAGAGATCTCCAATGCGGCTAAATGGGATGATTTCTCCAACTCGGCTACTTTGGCCTTACGTTTGAAATTCCCATCTCAATTCCCTGTCATTCTCTCTTTGTTGAGTAGAACCCTTAAATGTATTTTAAACACTATTATGATTTTTTTTCTATAAATATTCTAATCCCCACTAGTTTGCTGTCCCTCAATAAAACAAACCCAACTGCTGCTTTGTATTCCTGGACCTGATCACGTAGAGAGGGTATTTACTGAACCCGTGGGTCTCGGATTCTAAATGTAAAAGGAAAATGCTGTGGGATCAACAGCATAGCATGGCGTGGGGGCTGCAAACTGCCTGGTGCAGGAGGATGTATTATGTGGCCTTTAATATATTGCCAAACAACCTCAAGAACAGCATAACACATCCTGCTGTGCGAAGCTGTTAAAGGGACATTACACTCACAGCATATATAGTCTCAAATAAATGTATATATTGTGTTAGCAGAACTGAAAGAAAATGCATAAATTAAGATAAAAATCTGTTTTAAATGTGTCCCCGTTATCTCCTGTACATGACCTGTAAATAACCTTCAATGTGAAATGTATGTTTTGCATATCCAGCCACAAGCTGATGTCATAAACCGGAGACAACTCAAGACACATTTAAAGACACAGATTTTCCTCCTTATCCATGTACATTGAGTAGATCATTCTTATATCTCTACACGTATAGACATGGTTAGGTGTGTTTGGCTACCAGGAATATCTGTGCAATAAAAAGCAGTTTATTTTGTGATTTGTCAATGGGATAACCAATAGATTGATATCACTATACTGTGTCTGGATGTCATCTCTGTTGATGGGTGTGGGAGGCTCCTTTTGTTCAAAGTTGGAATTTTATTGGTTTATTGGAGTCTTGCTCCCTGGAGAATCATTATTGTGTCCTTCAAGCAAGAGCAGGGACTGCTTTATGATATATATATAGGAAATGTTATTGCTGTAAAGTAGAGCTTTTACCTTTGATGGATATAATGGTCCCACACATTACAACAGTTTTATGGGCAGTAGTAGTGCCTTCAATAAACTCTTCAGCTTCATGTTTAAGGCACATCACAAAGCCTCTTTATACACAGACTGTGCTGTTGCAACCTGGAGGTGCAGCACAAGACTACATAATGCCCTCCAACTGTACCGACCGTGATCCCATGGTCCTGAGCACGTCTGGGACATCCTTGAATGCCTACTGCACAGTAGCGCTGCCAGCTTCAAGCTCAGGACAAGTGACAGCGCCAGCGTGCATGTGCGACAGCACTGATGACCTCCAAAGCTCGGAGGTGATGCAGTCGCTCAGTTAAACATAACTTAATATTTTGTTACAATTTAAGAACGATTTAAGAACCTACATCAGATGGAAGACCTGTTATTTCCTGTGAATTTGTTCTCATTGAGTCTTCCAGGCTGTCACGTCACAGAGCTACTCCTTAGTGACCTAGCAGCGCTAATTTGTGCTCAGGGACTGTGATACTTATCTCCTCCTCCTGCTATTGGCTGTGGGCAATGCAACTACGGGTAAATCTAATGGAGATAGCCAGTTGCCAGACCATTTCTCATGGCTGGCATTAAGCGCTGCTCCATCAAATGGCACCCCCACTGTCTTAGAATGTGCAAAGCTGCCTTCTGTATCATTTAACGTGAATCCCTCTTTCATAGTTACTTGTATTAGTAAACAGAGGCAAACTATCAACACACAGACACTTCTAGTTTTTACAGTTCCAGGAAGCAAACAGGTTACACTCTGTGGTTTTCTGAATACAGAAGTGATACAGGAAAATGCTGTAAGAGTATAAAGAGCCTGTACTTGAGTGATATCTTAAATCATGTTTGCCTAATTGTTTATTTGTTGTCACAGGAATAAAAGCGTTTAAAGAGGGGAAACACCCCAATTCTGCCTGATTAAACCACCTTTGGAACAGCCTTTCTAAAGAATACTATTCAAATGCAATTCATTTTTTAAAAATGTATTTGTAAGTCCAAGGCTTCAGTGGCATGACACCATGTGACTAGCTGAACAGTCGGGAGGAAATACTAATCTAGTCCACAACTGACACACCACCAAGGCTGCCATCTTTTCTTAAAACAAATACTGTCCATGCTATTGCCTTCCTAGACTTAACGGGACCGTATCACCTAAACATTGTTTTTTTTTTGTTTTATTTTACTGTGCATGTAGAAAATAAAAATGACTGAAAATTATTTGAAAAATGTGTTTTAAATGTGTCTGTGGAGTCTCCTGTTTATGACATCACCTGTGGTTTGATATGCAAATGAGCTGGTTTTAATGGGAAATGTGTGATTTGCATATCAATTCACAAGGTGATGTCATAAGCAGAAGACTCCACAGATACCTTTAAAACACATTTTCTCCTAATTAAGGCATTTTCTTGTGATTCTGCGAACAAAATGTATAGATCAGTTTCAGTCATTGCTTATTCTTTACATTCACAGTATAGTCATGTTTAGGTGACACAGTCTCTTTAACATTGGCCTAAAGGCATTTTTTTACTGGCCTGTCTGCATGGGTAGCAACCACACACCAATAATTGACCCTTGGAACTACCACAGAGCAGAGCTCTATCCAATGGCAGCCTCAGAGAGATTTACAAAGATAAAGGGGTGCACGAAGAGAGGCAGGTTTGTCCCTTTTAGTCCATTTTTAAAGATACTGTGAGACATGATTTGCAGTGTGAATGAACAGAAGGAAAAAAACATATATACTTTATGGTGTTACCAGAATTGCAAGCAAATCCATGGATCACAAGAAAATGTATTTTAAGTCTCCCATTATTATTATTTTATTATAATCTTCTCCTGTGGCACTATATGCAATGGATTATATTATATTAATGTAGTTTAAAGGAGAAACAAAACAGGCAAATGTGAGTTTGTCTCCTTAATCTTATCATTGTCTTGCAATTCCTCTATTTTTATGTTTTAGTTTCACACTCTGAATTCTGTTTAAATCTCGGTAAGTGTTAAAAATAGCCATTTTTTTCCCTCTTAGTCCCCTAGGGGGCGCTGAATTCGGTCTTGCTTCAGATTCACTACAATATGTGTCTTCATACTATACAGAGCAATGACATTTCCTGTGTTCTTTAACACTCTGGCTGGTGAGCCTCTGAGACTCATTTGAAATTATGCAACAGGCTTGAAAAAAAAAAAAAGCTTTTGCTCTCTTCACTCGCAGTTTTGGCAAAGATGGATTTCTATATGAAGGTTCAGAAAGCCACCTGCAGTTTGTGGACATTGTGGCTACTGGTCTCCGTTCCTGATGGGTCCCTGGCATCTTACCAAGGTAGGACAAGCAGAGATCTGTGCCCCTTTCCAAGGCAGTGTAGCGTGTGTATACAACAAGACCACTTCACGTACTATGTCTGTAGTGGATAAAAGACAGCCCACTATAATGGAGATGTTTACCTACTTCTCCCAACTGGGCAAAAAGTTAAAGAACCAAAAAGTTGGGTCAACATAATATAGCCTTTAACTTAGGGCTCCTTCCTATAAAAATAACAAATGTGAGGGCAGCAGCGAACAATGGGTTAAAACATGTAGCACATTTTAATTTTTGTTGTGCTCAGGTTATTTGTTAAGTGTTGTGTCATTATGTTAGTAATTCTCATGTTGTTGTAGAATCCACGTGTTTTCTGTTTGTTATTTTCATTAGTAGATTTCCAAATAGTCAGTACATTTCTAATTCAGTTCAATATACAGAAAATATTATATTGATATATTGTAAAGTGGTACTTAATAGCTGGGGAAATCGTATACAAAAGGGCGCATTAAAGTCAATACAATGTATTCATTATTACTATAAACAGCCATTTGAGTTCGCTTGCAAAAGATAAACACTTCAAATTTGCAGCTGATGTTTCTGTAAGAATAAAAAGTTTCCTTTTGCTGATTTATAATGTAAGTGTATAAATGCCCTATGCACCCCGTGGCTGGAAAGATAAGACACAACTATAACGTTTCTGGTAAAAAGCAGGTTTAACCTTCAATGTCGTTGCAATTTACCCTACTCATTTCGCATGAGCTGGTTCCTACAGCGCTGCTGATGGTAAATATGCAGTATATTCAGGCGCTGATAGGGACCAGATTAAGATGGCATATAATGTCACCAGTTCTGAAGGGGTTAAAGAAACAAGCAAACCTAAAAGCTGTTTGCTCAGCGACTGACCGGAGCTGTGAAAGGTTTAGTTTTCCCCCCTAATTAACACATAATTAGCAATTTAACTGCTTGCAACGTAATCTGTTGCAAATTTTACTCAGAACTGGGGCAATATGCGTTGCTGCAGGTCAGGGGTATCCAGATGTAACCCACCACTTCCTGCGGGACTACAACTCCCACATTCCCAGCCAGTCTGTCAGGTTGGAAGATAAGTTTGTAACTTATACAAAGCAGTCTAGAGAATCCTGGGGTTTCTGACCAATAGTTATTCAGTGTCACACTGGACTCTTTAATAGATCTGAGACAATGCAAGCTTAACATAGGGAAGGTTAACACTTTTGCCCTGTGACACAACTGTTATTTGCTCAGTAGATACAATTACTCCCTTTTGCAACACCTCCTTAAAGTTTGTGTACTGCCCCAGGCTCTCCATAATGTAATGATACCCTCCTCTTATAGAGTGACTGGCTCTATGATTTAAAGGGACATAACATTTTGTTTTTTTGTATTTCCTCCCCACACACATTGTTGAAAGTTTTAAGGGGAGAGTGATGTGTGTATGAAACAAACTGTTAAACATACATACATAGCCTGATTCTTTTTTTAAAAACCCAAATTCACAGTTTCTTACTTTGTGCTAATCATCTTTGTGGTAATTGAATATTTTTGGGCAAAAATGTTATGGATGGGGAGGCAAGATCTGCCCCAAATGTAACTCTTGCTAATTTGTGCGCCCTTACATCCCTAACTTGTCTGAAAACATTCTTGAACAATGATGATTTTGTTATGTTATCGTCTTTTGTTGCAGGGTTACATGTATATTTAAATGTTCAGACTGTTACAAATGTAAACACGCCAAAACCAGCCTTCCCTATATTATATGTATTTGTTGTATACAGTCTTTCTAATGCCTCAACGCATTTGAGTAGAATGGACATTTGCTGTAATTCATGTCTGTTTTGTCCCTGTCTGGTTTCAATACTGTGTCAGTTGTGGGACAGAACATTATTTACTATATGAGATAATACAATAGTATTAGACATCAATGCTATAGAGTGAGGGGTAATTGGCAGTTAGCTCCTCAGTTGGTGACAATCACATTCGTAATCCAGACTTTTGCCAAAGGTTACTTGTGAATCATGAGATTTGTAGCAGTTCAGCAGTATTGGAGAGCTACATATTTGGTACCCTCACTAGGGGCAATCCCTTCTACCCCTACAGCATATCAGATGGTGGTGGCACCGGTGTAGTGGGACCACCATCCAGTTAGGTATAACCTTTGGCATTTCTCATTTTGTTTACATTCCCAAAGTTGAACCTCCCCTGTTTATTTGCCTACTTGCTTAGGCATGGAAGGAAGGGTGAGAGGCCCTTATTCAATGTCCTGCTGGTGTGTGACAATACACCGAATGGAGACCGTGAATAGGACCTTGAGTGATCAAGCCATAAAGGCCTGACATCTCTGCTCCCTTGCATATTACAATCTAGTAGAGTACACATAGGGACTTTGATTTACACACATTTTGCAGAGTATCAGCCATTATGAGCTGGCCCCAACCTGTACTAAATATGAAAAATAATCCGCAACTACATGGACATATTGCCCAACGTGTTTGAGGGCTCTTACTGATAGTGGGTACATCATCTCCTCAGGGCCATCCCTATTTGCCTTCTCAGGATATGGGAAAGAAAGGTCTCTGGGTAACTCAGACTTTCCTTCTCTCAGGTCCATGACTTTTGGGCAAACAAGGTAAAAATTGTAACTACCCCACTGAAATGCTGGAGCACAGGATTTATATAGTCTTATTGCTAAAACATTTCAAATGTCATCCCTTTACATGGTTAAGCTCTAGTTTGAACCAGCCTGCAATGCGCTATAAAACCATTTTCTTCCAGTTTATCACCTACATCAAGAAGCAGTTTGGTGACTAGCCAAAAGTATGTTCAGTTACAGATAAGGCTGACTACTATATACATTAACATTTCTTTCACAGTCTGTGGATTTTGACAGAGCTATGATGATTAACAAGATAGGGAAACCCACCCGTAACCAGCTCGACTACAGAGATGATTGCTTGGAAATGGTTCAATTAAGATGGGAAAAAATCCTGTTCTCCAGCAGAGAATGGATTAATCCTTGAGATATCAACATAAACCTATTTAATATGGCAAAGATTTTGGCAGTGTAATGAAACTGATGGAAGCCCATGATATCAGCTCTGATAGCCATATCATTGATCTGTCCTTTTATTGTTGGTTTGTATTATTTTACAGATAGAGTTTCAGTGTTATTACAAAAGCATGCTAAATTAAAGGGACTGAAAAAGATTATTGCCTGAGATTACATATTTAATATTTCTTTTTCCAAAGTGTTGTATAGTGTTTAAAGAGTGTTAATATGTTTAAAGCAACAGTCCTAACAAAATGGCTGCAGGGCACTATTTGGAGAAAAATCCCAGACAGACCTTGGCTCCTCTCATGGTGACCGAAGCCTGCCAGGTTTCATTGCTGAATCCAGTTACCATGGAATATGCACTAGACAAGCTTTTAAGTGTAAGTGTGTAACTCTGTATGTAAGTGTGACTAGTCTGTGTAAGATTGTCTGTGTAAGTGTGACTGCGTGTGTTTTTGTGTAAATGTGACTGTGTGTGAGACTGTATATTTGTGTGTGTGTGTGTGTACATGTGACTGTGTGTAAATGTGGATGTGTGTACATGTGACTGTGTGTAAATGTGTGAGTTTATTTTTTTTACTGTGAGTTTTATTGCTGTCAGATCTGTGATACACTCACACGGTGCATATTACTGTGAGTATTATTGCTGTCGAGTCTGATACAGGCACAAGTTGAACATTATTGTTAGTTTTATTGCTGTGGAGTCTGTGATACTTTCACACACTGCACATTACTGGGAGTTTTATTGCCGTGGAGTCAGTGATACACTCACATGCTGCACATTACTGTTAAAATATATATTTATATAATTTTCTCTAAATGAAAAATGAATGCGGCCCATGCACACATATATTTCTGGTGAAGTGGCCTACTGCCAGTGCTGTATTTACCGCGAGGCATCCTAGGCGGATGCCTATGGCGGCAAATTTTGGGGGGCGGCAGCGCCCCCCAGCACTGGAGAAAAAAAAAATGAAAAAAAAAAAAATAATCCGGCCCTTTAAAAAAAAAAAAAAAAAAAAAAACCCCACCGCGCTTGCAGGCAGAGACGGAGGTGAGAGGGGATCGGAAGATCCCCCCTCACCATCGCTCTGCCTGCCAGGCTGCACGGGGAGCCGAACAGGCAGCACAGAGAAACCTCCGTGCTGCCTGTTCGGCTCCCCGTGCAGTGTGCCGACACGGAAGTGCCGACAGTCACGTGACGGGCGCGCTGATGTCATACGCGCGCCCGGTCACGTGACCTGTCGGCACAATCGCCGGGAAGCCGAACAGGCAGCATGGAGGGACCATGCTGCCTGCCTGCCAGGGAAAGGTAAGTGCTGATGGGAGACTGTGTGTGTGTGTGTGTGTGTGTGTGAGTGACTGAGTGTGATGGGAGTCAGAGTGTGTGTGATGGGAGACAGTGTGTGTGACTGTGTGATGGGAGTCAGTGTGTGTGATGGGAGACAGTGTGTGTGTGTGTGTGTGTGTGTGTGACTGAGTGTGATGGGAATCAGAGTGTGTGTGATGGGAGACAGTGTGTGACTGAGTGTGATGGGAGTCAGAGTGTGTGTGATGGGAGACTGTGTGTGACTGAGTGTGATGGGAGTCAGAGTGTGTGTGATGGGAGTCAGAGTGTGTGTGATAGGAGACAGTGTGTGTGACTGAGTGTGATGGGAGTCAGAGTGTGTGTGATGGGAGACAGTGTGTGTGACTGAGTGTGATGGGAGTCAGAGTGTGCGTGATGGGAGTAGGAGTGTGTGACTGAGTGTGATGGGAGTAGGAGTGTGTGACTGAGTGTGATGGGAGTGTGAGCTTGATGTGAGTCTGAATGATGGGGCATGTCTTATGTGTGTAACGTGGGTGTGCAGCTTGGGTAGGGGGGTGCCCGGATTTTGTCTGCCTAGGGCAGCACAAAATCAAGATACACCACTGCCTACTGCAGAAAAAACCTGCACACCCCTGCTCTAGGAAATAGCATGGTCTTTCTAAGTAAGAAATAAGTGTGCACTAAAGGTAAAATAAATGGTTTATAGCAGAGCCAGTACTACAGTTCCCAACCCATAGACTAGCATGGCGGTAGAGCATCATCCCTTTTCTGTATCTTTTTGCATATCAATGCATCACTTCCCTCCAGATTTCTCTTCAATTTACAACCAGAACCTCATCAACCTCCCCCTTACATATCTTTCTTCAGTATAATCCATTATGAACATCTCTGCCAGACCCATTCATCTCAGACATCATTTATCATTGGCTTATCTTCTCTGCCGTCACTCACTTCCTATTTCCTCTAGAATCAAAGTCAACATCTTGTCTGCAAGCTATAGGGCCTCAAATAATAACCATTATACACACACACAATTCTCTTTGCTCTTCTTATGACATGCACCTTTCTCCTCAAACCTTATATCTTTGGATGCCCAGTATGATGGCTTCGCCAATTCTGCGCCCACTCCTTGGAAGTTTATCTTCCTCCTTCACTGGTTCCAAACCTAACATGATGACTCACTCTTCAGAGATATAAACAGGGTTCACAGTCAAACTTACCACAATCCAGTGCAACAAAATGCACAAACAGATAAATGGTGGTCCCTGCTCAAGGAGATACCACGTATTTGTCTGTTTATGCATTTTATTGTGTGCTATTGAATATAAGGTTCCAGTGAAGTCTTTATTATTCCATGGACTTTTTTCACCTGCCATTGCTACAGTATTCTCTGAAGCACTTTAAAGGAAGGAGCAACTTGAGAAGCACTTTATTCAACACCCTTGATTGCACCTTAAAGAGATACAACTGCACCAACATCAATTCAAGCACAGCAACAGCACTTTATCCATCTGACAGTGACCTGGTAACCTTGATTTAAAGGGACATTTGCACTTGATCTAACCCTCTGTGCACATTCTATTAGTGAATGCATTTGTTTTAATAAATTTGTATGGTTTTTATTATGTTGCACTATTATTTGTCCATCCTCCTTTTGTTTCCTCACATATCCACTTGTTTCTCTGAGGAGACATCCAGCTTAGTCCATTTCCACGTAGTTTAAGGTGTCTTTTTCCTGTGTCTTTGTATTGTGGGATTTGGAGGAGTCCCTGCAGACATATTAGGTAAGTATTGTTTTTTTTGTACTATTATATCTATAGTATGAGGATAAACTGACATGTATTTTTTGACAGTACATGCCATCTTATCCTCTGCCCTGGAAGCAGGCAGTCCATTCAGGTTGGCGACTGTCTCTCTTGGCTAGTGCATTGTTTTCACATGGGATCAGCAGACTGGTCCCATGTTAAAATGAGGGTGCACTAGCATACAGTGCCCTGTATCTGACAGACCCTGATCAGACATCATGGCTGTGTGCATGCTGACATATATATATATATATATATATATATATATATATATATATATAATACACACACACACACACACACACACTGTACAGATATTAATACCACTGTTGTTCTGACAGCATATCAATACCCTTCTCACAGTTTGATCCTTTATCAGTCTATGCAGCGCCCCTGCTACAGTGCATTCTGCCTATTCTAAGTCGACATGAGCAGCGTTATCATTCTCTGACACTGTGACCTTTATATCATTCTAAAGAATGACTTCTTATACTGCTGCCACATGTTTCAAATATTACACTGTATCCACTGACTGCTCAATACAATTTAACAGACAACATTCTTTTTGAGGTCTCAGAGTTCTCTCACCAAGATTTCTACTGATAGTAATTTCTATCGAGCTGCAGTAAATTCTTATATCATGTTATATCAGGGCTTGACAAATTTAATTTGATTCTAGGAGCCAGCAAAAATTTTTAGGAGCCAGACAATCACGCAAACATACACGCAATTCATAAACACACACACCAACCCACTTCACATATACACCACACACCAACCCACTTCACATATACACCACACACACACACACCAACCCACTTCACATATACACACACACACCATATACATACACACACACACACCAACCCACTTCACATATACACCACACACACACACCAACCCACTTCACATATACACCCCACATATACACCCCCCCACTTCACATATACACCCCCCACTTCACATATACACCTCACATATACACCCCCCCCACTTCACATATACACCTCACACATACACACCTCACACACATACACATATACACCTCACACATACAAAAGTTGATTTTTTTTCCCCCACCTGTCTCAAGTTGTGAGTGCTGGGTGTCGTCACTTGTCAACCCAACACTCATCCGAAATAGCAAGGAAGAACGGCTGCAGCACGAATGTTCCTTCCCTGCTGCCTTACGTCATTGCAGGGCTGGGGAACATTCGTGCTGCAGCCGTTCTTCCTTGCTATTTCGGATGAGTGCTGGGTTGACAAGTGACGACACCCAGCACTCACACGCGCTGCGCGAGGGGGCGGAGCTTGCCGTCTGTGCGATCCGCACAGACTTCTCCCCCTCGCGCTGCAAAAATCCACGAACACACGAACGGCAGCAGCAAGGGGGTCATGTAGGAAACGGCACACGGGCGCCAGGCTTAATTTCCAGGTCGCCATGGCGACCTGGCGCCCGGGGTTTGTCGAGCCCTGTGTTATATAATCATGTTATGCACGAAAGGAACTAATTATTAGCATCTGCTGTTATATAGAATTTATGTTTTTTACCTTTAGGATACAGATTGTGTCCCTATATAGTGTACCAATATCTATAAGATATGCTCATATCTAATTATACAAGCAGATCCACACTTGCTTTTAATACATTTTTATTCACATTCGATCACTTTTCATATGCATCACATTCATTTTATCTCATTCCATTTTAATATCCGTAATAAAGGTCATGTTTTATATATTGTTTTATATATATGTTTTAAATATATATATATATATATATATATATATAGGTGGAAGTATCACCTTTTCTTTGTTGACACTTTGCACCAGTCTAGATCCATCGTGTGGACAGTAGGGCTTTATTGCTGGTATTTGCACCTTCCTGTCTGAAAACATTAGATCCTTGACCTGTAAGGCAATTTCCTGCATATTGTGGTACTGGAATTAAGTTGCAGGTATGTATAAATACCTGCAGGACTGGATGGAAGTGTCTCTTACACACCGGTACATGTAGAATGCCAGGTGAGTAGCTGAGGACCACGCATGGTGCCAACCAGCTGCACAGTTGCTCTGACACACAGATGTTGGTTAAACATTCACTAATTGTTGAGGGAGAATGATGGACATTGAGACATGGGTTCCCATTCAGGACTATCCCACAGAAAGAGGAATAATTAGGAAATATGTATTTGCTATGTTTCAACCATTCAGAAACACCTGTCGCAATGTACGTAATGTCCAACCTCACATTCTTATACATGACGAACTTACTTGATTTCGTCACATTTCTGTTGAGTTCCACCATCGCCCATGTTTATGCCGTGCAATCAGGATACCAAGCTCCAAGCACCCCATTACCGTCTGTATCAAACATCCATACATACTTCTATATCGTTAGTTTTTGTGAACAGGGTCAAGGAAGTCTGTCAAGATAGGCAGGTTAGAGAGCAGGCTGCTCTCTTACCTGACTCAATAGGCTGCACTATTTTTCACTCCTAAATGCCCCAGTTTGTAGCAGTTTCATTCTTTCTATTAGATTGTCTAGTGTATTATTCTGTAACTTATCTGTCTATCTGTTGGGCTGATGAAGTTGCAGCATGGTTTTTTTTTATTCACCAGTCCAAGAGCAGGACCCCCAATTTCTAATGTCCCAGCTGTTATTGTCTTGTGTATTCACCTTCCTATATTGCCATCGCAGTACAGAATATATTGATGCCCTATAAATAAATGAAAATCCCATACAGAATGAAATGGTCCACTGACGGCTCAAGACTTTCTGCATTAAGTTTCAGGCATGTGCAAGACTTGATAATGGGAACTAAATGCTCGGTGGGATTTCTCAGAAGCGATTATGCAATTATATTGAAACTGTGTGGCACGTACGTCTCTATTACTAAACTGTCCAGCTTTGGAACAGTGTCCTTGTTATTTTTGGTAACTTGCAGCTGTTGGGTAATTTTGCAATAACGCTAGTATGTAATGAACATGATGTAGACAAAGGTCTGTGCAACTTGTTCTATTCAGAATGAATGCAGGAGAGCAGATGTATCAGTAAAAGAAACTCATTAAGGTCATGCACAAAAAAATGACTGCAATAAGCGACACCCATTACAAGATAAATACAAGGATGTATGTAAACTTTGTGCAAGAAATGGCAAGAAATTAAATTGGCCACAATTTGCCATCTGTTCCAAATTAAAGGATTACTGTAGGTAACATAATAAGTTGTGTTTAACTGAAAGATTGCATCAGGTGTAAATGTTTTAAATAGAAATACTTTAATGAATTAATAAAAATAATGTACATAATTGAGCTCTGTTTGCTCCATACAGCTCTATCCTAATAGAATATGTCAGCAGATAAGAACCATTTGGACTGTTTAGTCTTCCCAGTGCTTCACCCACCTCAGGCAGAAGGGTGGCAGGATTTAGGGTCATACATAAAGCATAAAGTCAGATTGCTTCCTACTGTGAGTCTGGCAGGGGTTAAAAACCGAGCAGCTTCCCCATTCATTAGCCACACCAGTATCTGGCTGTCAAAGGGTGAATTTATCAGTATCTTTGATCATCATGACTGCAGCAGCTAACGCTCTCACACACTCTGGCCATCGTTTACCACAGGATCCAGCTGCTCGGAGAAGTATGCCACCACTCTGCTGCTGCCCCCAAAAAGTTGGGTTAGAACTGCTGAACATAACACTTGAAGGGGTTATAATCCAGGATAGGTAAAGCACTCACTTTCCTTAAAGCAAGTCCCGCTTGCTCTGTTCTTTGGTTAACAAGATCCTCCTTCATCCAACCCAAGATTCAGAACTGACCAAAGAACGTGTCCATCCCTTGAACAAGCTATAAGGAGCAAAGATGGCACCTTGCATTGTTCTATTCAGGCTAAGAGTATAACGTCAGTGAAAAATGAAGTTATGTTTAACTGAAAAGATTGTATGTAGGTATTTTAGATAGAAATGCTTTAATAAAAGTATACAAACAATGTACCTTATTGAGTCCTATTTTTTTGTCAGGCATGTTTAGAATCTTGGGTCAGATAAATGAAGATCTGTGACCCAAGACTCTAAACATGTCCGCTCCCCGATCGTGCTATTTAGAACAACAAGGGCTCAGTATATATGTTTTTAGATTTTTTTTCTTTGAAGCATTTCTATTTAAACCCCCTACATTTGATAAAATCTTTCAATTACACAATAGGTCATTTTGTTGCTTACAGCTGTCGTTTAACCAAGACAAAAGGATATATGGAGTTCATATCTAACACTAGTGATGGATTTGAAACACCTCTGAAAAATTCAAGTGACAATCTGCTTTCAATTTAACTGGAGTCTAATGGAGACAAGGGATCTTGTTGATAACGATCTCTCACTGTTCAAGAACTCTTACTTTCAATCAGTTGACAAACCCAATTTTTTTGCTTACAGTATGAGTTTGGAGAGAACAGATTTTATGGCAGCAGAAGGCTGCACACAGATCATAATCTCCCAGCTGATTCCCATTCCCTGGGTAGTAGGGGGAAAACACTGGTTTCAAAAGAATGGCAACCTTGTTCTTAATTTGCAAGGTCATTTTAAATAACCTTAATACAAAAAATAACCCAGGTGATGGTGGTAGCTGCACGGCCATATTTTAATGTTTATGGGTTATACACTGCATTTAGTGGTACTGGTCTGTACTTAAAGTGACTGTCTGGTACCCAAATATTAATGCATATTAATGGGCTTTCAAAATACTTTAAAATGAATGTTTAACATTTTTCATTGCTTAAAATATAAAATACACAGCTAGATGAAATTATAAAAGTTTGCAAGCAACCAGGACTGCCCACACTAACTGTGAGTAAAGGTCATTTCCATTTTTCCCCCCTGCAAGAATCAATGAGAATATTTTCATTAAACTGAATTGAATTTCCTGTCTCTCTAATGATGTCATCAGACAATGTGTTGCACTGTTAAGAGATCCTACCGTGTACAAGAGCAAGTTTATCACAGTCCACACAATGTAATCAATTTGAGGAGGACAGGAAGGGGCTAAATGAAACAAAACTTTATATCCTTAGTGTCTATATAATAAGTGCTGCTGCACCTGCAGAGTAATCACCGGGGAGTCAAATATTAAAAATATGATGTATGCAGAATGCCTGCATCAAATCACATAGGGATAAAAGCCTGTGCACTATACAAATCAGTAATCTTCATCTTGCACCAAAGTGAGTTGGGGGACTAGACTGTCCCTTTAAACTGTTTCAGTGCACATAGTCCTTGGATGTGAAAAGTTCATTCTCTGCACACAAACGAGCCTTGTCATAGCCAAATGATTTGACGTCAACAGTCACATCTGCTGCACCCTCTCTCCCCTCTGCCTCCAAAATAAATCAGGAAAGTTGGAATGTCACAAATGTGAAAAAAACACTGCAAACTTAGTGTGTGTGAGTGAGTATGGACCGCTTTTTTTTTAATCATATTTCACCTTTGACTAGCTTGCAGGAAAGAGAAAGGTCAACTAGGTTTGTAGGCAAGACCCATAACTATATTTAAATGGCTTAGGAAATATGTGCTGGCAAAATAGAGGGAAATACAATGATTCAGGATAAGTCTGAAAACCCTGCAAACATTATCTAATCAGCTCTAAAAAAGATTTGCTTCAAAACAAATCACAGTCCTGGAAGCAGTGCCGAAACGGGTATTTTTAAAGATGTTTATTCAGTACTATTCCTTATAAAACACAAGTTTAGACCATTAAACATGATTTTATTTATCCAAGTCACTGTCACCTTCAGGGAGGGATGGGCGTTACACCCCTCACGGGCCCAGCGGGCCTGTCCCTTTAAAAAAAGAAAATGAAAAAAAAAAACATTTGTAAAAAAAAAACAAATCGTGGGCAAACGGGGCAGCTGCCCAGGGCCCATTCATTCCTGGGGGTCCAGAGCAGCTGCCCCGTGGGGCCCCGCTGCCCACGTGACTGTCTCACATGGAGACAGCCACGATAGGGCAGAAGTCCGCATCTAGCGGATGCAGACCTGGCTTTCTGTCACAGCTGCGTGTGTGCAGGAAACACTGTGAAGGAGACTGCAGGGGATGTGTAACATTCAGGTAAGTACTGGGGAAGGAGGGGGGGGGGACTGTTATTGGTCAAATTATCAGTGGCATATTAATGGTCAAATTATCAATGGCATATTAATGGACAAATTATCAGTGGCATATTAATGGACACATTATCAGTGGCATATTAATGGACACATTATCAGTGGCATATTAATGGACACATTATCAGTGGCATATTAATGGACACATTATCAGTGGCATATTAATGGACACATTATCAGTGGCATATTAATGGACACATTATCAGTGGCATATTAATGGACACATTATCAGTGGCATATTAATGGACACATTATCAGTGGCATATTAATGGACACATTATCAGTGGCATATTAATGGACACATTATCAGTGGCATATTAATGGACACATTATCAGTGGCATATTAATGGAAACATTATCAGTGGCATATTAATGGAAAAATTATCAGTGGCATAGTAATGGAAACATTATCAGTGGCATATTAATGGACACATTATCAGTGGCATATTAATGGAAGCAAATGGAAACATTATCAGTGGCATATTAATGGAAAAATTATCAGTGGCATATTAATGGAAACATTATCAGTGGCATATTAATGGAAACATTATCAGCAGCCCTGGCTAACAATGCATACCTCCCAATTTCTTCCACTGACAATGCACAAGGTCAGGGAGCGGGACTTGGGAGATGGAATATGTGAAGTAGCGCTGTCACTCAGAACGACCGCGCAGTACCTGCACCTGCACAGTATTCATTCCCCAGTGTCCTAAAATTTGTCATTAGCAAATCGAAAAAATAGAAATAATGAACACATCATTTAGCCGTATTTCAATAAAATGCATAGATTGAAATGGAAAATGTTTTTGAATATGTCTGAAGTCTCCAGTTTGAGATGAATTTGTGGCCAAATATGCAAATTACACATTTCCCATTACAAATTGCTTGATTGCATTGTAGTCACAAAGTGATGTCATAAACACAAGACTCCACAGACAAATGTAAAACACAGTTGTCTCAATCTTACAGTTCTACTAACACAGCATATAAATTATATTTATTTTTTATTCTCTAAAATGAAAGTACAATATTTAAAGGATAATACTTGAGCGTAGTGGTCTTTGGTTAGCGTCCTTAAATTTACTTATGATCGTTATATTTATTGGTATAATGCAAAAGTCTGTTTTTTATTCTGTATTCAGTCACCTACTTATTCATAGATGACTGACTTACAGTGAGAATTGCTTAAAAAACAAGACCCATTGTTAAAACACTTAGCAGAACACAGTGCGCCGGTCACAGAGGTTGTCTACTAAACATAACAGAGAGACAGACTCCTTGCTAATGCACTGTAAGGTCTCAGGCAGCTCACTCCATGTGGTGCACTTCTGTGCTTCATTAGGTCCAGCTGTGAATAGCTTTCCCGGGGGCGAATTAATTACTAATCCACATTTGCATAGGAAATGGCTTGGTGCTGGCTATACCTGTAGGGTACATTTCTGTGGAGATAGGAAAGTCAGCAGAATTAAGGAAATATACTACTAATGTAGTTATCTTAGTCACAGTCCTATGTCTTAGGGCCGGGTTGCTGCAGGGCAGTAACGAGGGTGAGAGGACTGAGGCACTCCCCTCACGCACACACAACTGAGGGGGCATCTCATAATATGGAGCTGCTGATGAAGATGTGAGCTCCTTGACCATGTCCCCATAATTTCCCATAATGCTTAGCAAGACAAATGGTGGTTGTACATAATAAGAAATCTAGCTCACTGTAGCGTGGGTGCCAACTCAACTGTTCAAAAATGTCCTTGACTCAAATGTTAACCCTTTCATGACAAAGGGCTTGCCTGGCGCCTTGCCCGACATCCAATCCCTGTGACAGCCAGGGCGCTACAAATAGCCAAGGTAGGTGCTGGCTTAGGGAGCAGATCTGCAGGGGGCGCTCAGAGCAGTCTGCAGTTATTGAGGGAGGAAAGACGCTGCTCTGAATGAGACACATCGCTGCTGCCTGGACACATTGCTAAGCTAGCATGCCAGGTGGCTGCAAGTCCTCCAGCACCTCCAATAATGGAGGAGGTCTGGAGGACTCGAGAACTTCAGCGCATACGTTTTTAGCAGGTCTGAAGACAAATTAGCAAGTCTAAGGACAGATTGGCAAGTCTGAGAGGCAGAGTGTCAATTATGGGGGACAGAGTGTCTAGTCTGGAGGTAGATTGGCAAATGTGAGGGGCAGATTAGCAAGTCTTGGGGCAGATTGGTTGTATGCATTTAACAGGCTCCTGACTTTGGCATAATTAATGTGCTCCTGTATGTGACATATTACAGTTTTAAAAATTGAATTGGGACAATAAAGTTTATTCAGACAGGACTATATTCTGGTGGGAGCTATGATATACCTTGTCAACGTCTGCATACTAACGGGAGCTATACTGTACATTGTTAACTATAGACTGTGCTTGACTATACCACCACTGAAATGTCAACACTACATGGAGGGGGCAGCTAAGTCAATCTTCGCCAAGGGTGACAAAAATCTTTGCACCGGCCCTGGTGATGGCCAATCACAGTGATCGGATGCTTTTAGCTTTCAAAGCTAGCGGGGCTGGCTTTGACAGCTTTGGTCTCTCCCTGCCCCAGTGCAATCGTAGAGCAGGGAAAGACTAATCACAGTATGAGCAACCTGCCTCTTTCTCTCAGATCTTGATTAAAAATAAATTTTTTTTTTTTTTTTAAGTTCGCCTTGGGGTTAGAATTTTGGCTAAATTATAATTTTTTTAGTGTAGAAAAAAAGTTTGGAAACAATCAATGCAATCCTAGTCTTTGCCTTATGCAGAAATTTTTTTTAAATGAGAAAGATGAAAATTACAGTTAACACAAACACTGCAAAAGTGTGAAAACAGCCACTGTCATGTATGGTAAAACACAGCCAAAAAGTCACCTTTTCTGTAATTCTAAATATTGGATTATAACTAGAGTTGAGCGGACACCTCGATGTTTGGGTTTGGCCGAACTTCGGAAAAAAGTCTGGGTTCGGGCTCGCACTCGCCCCCGAACCCTAATAATGTTAGGGGGGACCTAATGTCCCCCCAGGTCCCCACCCATTGCCGGCGGGTGGGGACCCTATAATAATAAGGACGGGGGGACCTAATGTCTCCCCCAGGTCCCCATCCATTGCCGGCGGGTGGGGAGCCTATAATAATAAGGGTGGGGGGACCTAATGTCATTTTATTTTATTGGGGGGGGAGTGACTAGGGGCTGGGCAGATTCACATCAACTGATTTGGTTACCACTGTGACATCCAGAGGGCACACCAGATGCATGTAAGAGCCACACAGACATCATGCTCTTAAAACAAAAGGGGCTATTCCCTATAAGGGGAGTTGCAGGCAATATGAACATTTTATCTCCCCAATTTAGCCATACATTGTGCAGGGACAAACGCTGTGAGCTTCCCCTTCTTAGAAAACTTACCAGGATTGTCCCTGCACAATGTATAGCTAAATTGGTAAGATAAATGTTCAGCTACCCTCAACTCACCTATAAACTCCCCTTTTAGTGAATAGCCCCCAAAGCCTCTAATGCAGCAAGGTGAAGATATACTATCATTTATTAACACAGTAGCAGCAGACAGTGCAGTAGTACCTCCACAAGGATCAATCAAACTTTCTTTTAAAGAGCCAATAAATATTTGCATCTTTAACAGAAGCAAAATGTCTTTATTTCCCTAGGAATAAAATGACTTTGGCTGTTTAACACATTTAATATTTTGACATTGTACAATGCCTTTTAACACAAGAGTTTGGCTGTGATCGAATAATTGCCCTTTTAGACACTTGATGTAATAACACTACATCTTACAGACATTTGCATGACAAGGTCTAGAAAGTTCAGTTACAAATGTATGAAGAGATAATCTAACAAAATATGTAGCAATGTTTTATTTTTGTTCTATTTTTTGCATTATTATTTGTAAATATTATTTAAAAGTATTAAAAGGACTCCATCACATATACATTAGCTATAATGTGAATTTAGAGAATACAGGATGTGGTATGTAATTGTATCAGCATAGATTAATGTGTTGTGTCTTATGATTATGACATCACCTCGGCACTTGGCATGTACATTTGCCATCAGAAGAAGTTCATTTGCATACTAAGCTACAAGGTGATGTCATAAACAGGAGAGACCACAGTCCAGACCTTAGTCCAAGCATTCTGCTAAAACAATACATAGGTGATTTTATATTTTCTACATTTATAGCAGAAACAATGTTTTGTTGATAGAAAAGAGGGCGTTAAACCAAAAAATGGTTTTTAATGAGGCAGAAATCCACTTCTACCATGCGAAAACTGCGTTTTCAATGTTGTGCCAATTGTGTACCGTATTTGCTCGATTATAAGACGACCCTGATTATAAGACGACCCCCCAAACTTTGGATATTCCATTAGGAAAAAAACTAAAAGCCTGAATATAAGACTACCCTATAGGAAAAAAGTTCAACTTGTATATATTCACATGTAAATTGCTTTTTTAATAAAAAATTATGATATCAAAAAATGTATTTCTAGTTTTTATTTCTTTTTATGTGCCAATGCTGCCTTTCTCTTTCCCTTGCCCCCATTTTTCTCTCTCTCCCCCCTCCCCTTGTCTCTGTCTCTTAACCCCCTCACTCCCCTTGTCTCTGTCTCTTAACCCCTTCCCTCCCCTTGTCTGTCTCTTAACCCCCTCACTCCCCTTGTCTCTGTCTCTTAAATCCTTCCCTCCCCTTGTCTGTCTCTTAACCCCCTCACTCCCCTTGTCTCTGTCTCTTAACCCCTTCCCTCCCCTTGTCTCTGTCTCTTAACCCCCTCCCTCCCCTTGACTCTGTCTCTGCCCCCCTCCCTCCCCCTGTCTCTCTGCCCCCCTCCCTCCCTTCCCCTTACCTTGATCCCTGGTGGCTAGTGGGGGCAGCCGGGGGATGTCTGCACGATACTTGCAGACATCCTCCATGCTGCCCGACACGGCAGTCTATTATGACGGACAGCTGTCCGTCATAATAGTCTGCCGTGTCGGGCAGCATGGAGGATGTCTGCACGTATCGTGCAGACAACCACCAGCTGCCCGCTTTTCCCTGGTGGCTAGTGGGGCAGCAGAGGATGTCTGCGCGACGAGCGCAGACTCCCCTGCTGCCGCCAGGCACGCTCGCCGGGACATCTCGTTGCGCAGACATCCCCTGCTGCTAGAGAGGGGGATCCAGGTCCCCTACAGCTCTGATGGGGACCTGGATCCATGTCTTATAATCTGACCTCATTTTGAGGTCAGATTATAAGAAGACCTCGATTATAAGACGAGGGGTAGTTTTCAGATTTTTTTTTCTGAAAAAAACCTCGTCTTATAATCGAGCAAATACGGTAATTTTGATTAAAGTTATCCTTTAAATACAGCAGATCGGGAACTGTTTTCAGGAAGTTTTACACAACAAAGACTCATTGGGGTCTGTTCACTAAAAAGTGAGTTGTGGTGGGAGGAAAATTTCATCTCACCAATTTAGCTATACATTTTGCAGGGACAATGCTGGTGAGCTTACTTAGCTGGTTTTTCCCTGTATAGTTAACATGGTGAGGTGAAATGTCCATCTCACCATAACTCAACTTTTAATGAACAGACCCCTCTGAGTATTACACAACAGAGAGAGTTTGGTGAATCACCCAAGCTTTCTCACAATACTTCATATTTACTGTTTAAAGTGTTTAAATCCCAGGTGGTTGAACCAACCAGTGTAATTAATTATGCAAAATGTTTATTGAGGTTTATACAAATATACAGACTTGTGTATTCTTGGTGATTATTCTTAGTAAATGGCCTTTTTAAGAAGATTATTTAAAAATGCAGCTCTGCGACCCAGGCTACAAGGATCCTCAGGTAATGTAACCTGAGGCCTTTTATTCTAATAAATTCTCTTTTCTTTATCTCATGCTCTGTGAATGACCAATCGCTGTAACAATGGCCTTGTCTTGTTTGCACTGATACATCGCCTCTGTGTTTCCTGGACCACTTCTTGTTGTACAGAGGGGTCAGCCCTTCCTTTAAATCCCTTAGAGGCCCTGAACTTTCAATGTAGCATTTCCTGTGAAGCCAGGTATCACCAGTGTATTGTGTTTGTGGGGTCATTCGGTTTGTTAATCTCATATTGTCCTTCCATTGCAGACACAAATTTCAAACTTTGCACACCCAAGATTTTAGAATTGTTTTCTAAACCAGGAAAAGATTAATTATACTGGTCACTTAACACACCGAGTCAGTTAAGCATTATAATTGCTTTAGCTTCACAACTTGGTACATTAATATGCTCTACAAGCTGCTGCAGGTAGGGTTGCCACCTGGCCGGTATTTTACCGGCAGGCCGGTAAAAAATTGGCATCAGGCCAATGTTAAGTCTATGGAGATAGTACCAAGGCCGGCATTTTTTTTTAAGAAAAGGTGGCAACCCTAGCTGCAGGCTTTGGGTCTGGCAGCTGGTTATTGGGCCTCTGGGGCATTATTGAGCTCCGCCCACTCAACACCTAGCTCAACCCACAAACGACTGAAAAAAGCAATATTTCAATTCATAGTGATCTTTAGTGTGACAATAACTCAGTAATTATCTTGAGAGGAGTACACCATCACGCAATGTTTATGCATGCCTTCCAACTATACTGCTTTGTGCAGGACAGTCCCAATTTTGGAAGGTAATCTTGCTGTTCCACCGAGCTCTACCTCTGTCACACTTGAGACAGAGGTAGAACTCAGTGGGAATTTAGACAGCAATCCAGCACTAAAAATGCTGCTAGTGTGAGTGACAGCACCTACCGTGCATGCATGATAGAGCTGACACTCAACCCCTCAAGCTCCGCCCAAGTGTTGGCAGGTATTTATATGGGGTTTTAGAAACCACCAAAAGAAATCTACATTTGCTGCTTTTTCTGCAATTAAACTTCTTCTCACGAGTTGCTCAGTATGTATACAGTTTGCAGATAAAGAACATACACAATCCCTGGATTCATTTAGCACACAAACTGCGGTTCTTATTACATTTCCTGTCTCTTCTCAGCTAAACCAAAAACATAAAAAATGAATTGGCACGCAGGAAAGATAATCTAATCTAGGATAAAATATCTAAGAATATACACTGATTATATTTTCAGTTGGTTATTAGCCAATATTATATTGTGTAGAGAAGTCAATACATGCATAATGTGGTAATCCAACTATTCTATTTCTAAATCTAAATCATGAAATAGTAAATGTACCTATTATTAAAATGTATTAATTAAAAAAAAAAGTATTATAGTCTAAATATAAAGAAAGTTTACTTTAAACACAAATTTCAGGGACAAACATCATATTGTCTCAAATGACAACTGGATCCTTTACATACAGATTAGGGGGAAAACCTACATTTAAAGTGCAAGCTTGCTTTTAAAATGATCCCCACATATAATATATTGGTTAGGGCAGATAAATAGTGCAAACATGGTTTAAAAAAAAGTGTTTTTTTTGTGTGGGGTTTTTTAATTAAATTTTTCTCTGGGACACAGTATATTTCTCTCTCTCTGAAAAATGTGTCAGTGAGAGAGAGGGAAGGTTTTGAGTGTTCTTACAATTGCATTTATTGAATGTGATCAATGTAAAATCCCCCCATCACAGACTCCGCCTCCCTGTGTCCCGATTCCTTGGTGGGGCAAAGTTTAGAGGGATGCTCAATAGTCACACTACTTGGATGTACAGACAGTATAAAACAATATTCAGCAACAGATACGAATATATTTGTGTTTACTTCAGCTTTGGCACATTTTCCTTCTGTTTATTTTTACTAATTAACTGTTTGAATGCTAATGCCATGTTTTTGATTTAAAGCTATGTGGTATCACCAAAATGCACTTACCAAAGATGAAAAGGTCCTTAACTATTTTATTGCCATAATATTTAATGACACAAGTGGAAGCCTGAATACCTAGCAGTGCGAGGACTAATATGTGATAAATCTCTATTTTAAATGGACATTTTGATAATATGGTTATATACCTAAACCGTATGCATGCTCTTATTAGATATAATTATATGCTGCATGCTCCACTACTAATGACCAGAGTGTGATACTAAGACATGTATTATTATAGTAATTATTATAAAGGTAAAAACTTTACTAATCACATTTTTTGGTGCAAATTGGATATTGCACCTTTAATTAACCTCTTTCAATGGATGTGAATGTAACTGGCATTTCTATTGGTCCTAATGTGTTTTATAAGTACAGAGAGATACAACCAATATGAGCAAATGAGCGGTCTTTGGGAAAAATAGCAAGTATGCAACAAACCCATAAAACCGCTAAAAAAATGGTTTTATAAGGGAGAAACAGCGGCAGCTATTACACACACACCGGATAATTAAAACACAATGCTGATAATATGAGATCCTGCCATAAAAACTCAATAAACGGCAATAAAATAAATAATTATTAATACCAAACCAAAAGCCTCATTAGAAAGAAAAACAATGCTTGTAACACAGGCAATATAGTAAGTCTGCCGCAAAGCTTTAATATAGCCACTCTGGAGCAAATGGTATTTGGCCCGCCACTTGTATATGTCAAGTTCAACCTCACGCCGGGATCAGCCATTGTAACCACTAATAGAATAGAAAAAGGTAGACAATTAGTGTGAATTCAGCAGCTCACTCCACGTGTAGCAATACCCTAATCCTACACTAAAAAACATACAATATAGACAGAAGAAGGAGCGCTTGGAAAAAATAATTAAAGATAGTGTTAAACAAATAGACAAAAAGGAGTCTTAGTAATACTTAGTAATCCAGTAATTGTTGCTTGTAGAAATCACATTAAACCCAAAATAAAAAAAATGACCATAGTGTTATCTGTTTGATGAATCAGTAGTATACTATAAACTTAAATGGACCACTTACATAAGATGTAACTAGATTACATGTGCATTTAAAACAAACACATATATAAGACATATGCCTTAATTGCATATAAAAGGAAAAATAAAATTAGTTGTTTATCTCCAGCATCCATTTTGAGAATTTTACCCATGATACAACATTGTCCAAAATCTTCCAGCAAGTCTCACTTTACAGCTGTGGCCACACAAAGACAAAAAACAACAACAAAGACATATCTGAAATCAACAATGCAAAACCCTTTTCATTTTTCGCTTGGAGTGTCCCTCTAAGTGGGATAACAATGGCTGAGCCCATCCTTACTACTTTCGTTCATACCTGGATTTTGAACCTAATCCGGCTAATTGATTGCCTGTGTAACTCTTCAATGGAATCATAATGTAAGCTTGCGAGCAGGGCTCTCTACCTCATGTACCACTCTGTTCTAGTTTGTCTAACGTACTATGTAGTTCCCTTCTACGCTCTGTATCTAGCGCTACGTAGCTTGTTGGCGCTATATAAATAAATGGTAATGTAATGTAATGCAATAAGGGTTTCTATATTATGTTCCTGACATGATTGAGGTAATTTATCTGTAAAATATGAGTGTTGCCCCTCCAAGTTGCAGTAGGCATTTTTTTTTGACGTGACTGTGCAGATCTCAGGTGTTTGATTCTGCACTATACTGTAAAGCCATGTAAGTCTGACAGGAAACAGGCACTTGCTCTACCTCACATCTGCCGGCACTTTGTGGCGACCCTGAAACAAAATCTAGATGTGAGAGATAAGATGTGTGATTTCTGCTTGTAAACAGGATGCGCACACAGCAAAGAGCCACCTTGACAAAGACTTCACCTAGCTTGAAATATGTGGGCTCATCTGAGCTTCAGCATGTATGCTTGGTTTTTGGAAGCAGAGAATAACAACAATTGAGTAAGACCATCCCAAAATTCAGCCCTATTAAATACCCCGAAGAGGGCAGGTTTGTCATTATGTGGGGACAGGTCTAACAAACTTAGTGACTCATCAACTCAGTAACTTACACTCAAATACGGCGCTATCTTGGTGAATCATTCTTTAAAAGTCCTCTCATGTGTTTCATCTCTGAAGAGCCCATGACAATTTATGCCATCATTATAATCTTGTTCTCAAAAACATATTCTTGTACGGAATGCCCAACTCATTCTAAATCAGGATATTCCAGCAAGTCATAATAATTCCGCTGCAAGCTTAAGAGGCATTTGCTGTCCCTCCAATTGCCCCACCAGTGTCCTGGTATCCCAGATTCATCTTGCGGTGTACCACAGCAAATGTGCTGTGGTTAACTTGTGCCTAGGGTTGCCACCTTTTCTGCAAAAAAATACCGGCCTTGGTACTTCCTCCATAGACTTAACATTGTGGTCAAGCCAATTTTTTCCCGGCCTGCCGGTAAAATAACGGCCAGGTAGCAACCCACCCTACTTGTGCCTAGGTTGCTCGTTGGCTATCACACTGAATCACTACTGTGCATATGTAGTACCGCTCACCAAGCCACTCCCCTGGTGTAAAATGCACCTGAAGTTCCATCAGTCTGTTTGGCAACTTACTCATTAAATTACACTGAAAAACCGGCTGTGTTAGGCATTTATCAATAAAAATGCTGCATGACACAAACATTGCATGTGTGCCTAGTTCTTATTCTGTACAGGATGCAAGTTTTCACAAGTCACCTGTAAAAGGCTGGCAGCAGCTGAAATTCAAAATAGATACTTAACATGTGCTTTGAGATTGCATCCACAAACATTTCTAGAAAGTGCTGCCATCCACGCTGGCAGTCTCAGAAAAGAGCCATCCTCACCCTTCTGCCACTCAATCTGTAAAATGGTTGCATAATGGGTTAGAAAGGTTCAAGTCTGGCTCTGCCTGTGTGGAACATTGCAGCAGAGACCTACTAACTGTAGGTATTAGAGTTAAGAAGCTACCATTGTTACCCTTATTTGCATATCCTTACCCAGACACCCTTGTGGTGGTAATACCAATGCAGGCTGGGATGTGTAGATATGATCAGAAATCATCTACTGGCTCTAATTGTGTGCCTGTTCATACAAAACATTTGTTATTCTCTTCTTTCTCATGTAGACCCGGAAAGATTTTATTCTGTCTCTGCCACATATGCACGATATGTTTGCCCTGAGGGCCATAGCGTGAATCTTACATGCACCATCACTGGATCAGCGACAGAGACGCATGACCACCTGATCCCATTATGGTACTTCAGTAAAAACAGAAACCCAAGCTGCTCCCAGAGACGGCACGAGCACAATGGAACGAGTAAGGAACTCCATGCCCGGCACGGCGTACACCTCCAACATACCAGGACATTGCTCTTACATCTGAAGAACCTGACCTACACGGACAGTGGGGACTACTGCTGCTTCCTTATAACGACCATTAACAAGCACCCAAGACATGAAGCTCACGGTCACATGCAACTTGAAGTGAAATCAGGTAGGACTATCATTAACTTTCATCATTTCATGAAACCTATATCAAAAAAGCACAATAGGTGGACTTTTGTGAGGTGTGTGTGTGTGTGTTTCCCCTGTGTGTAATTAGTTATTTTAATATTAGTGAACTTGTTTTGTTTTTGTTCTATTGCATAGTAGTCATAGCAAGCACTAGGAGAGCTATTCACTAAGAGTGAGGTGCAGGTGAGTTAAGACAAACATTTCATCCCACTGACATAACTATACATTATGCTGGGACAAACCTCCTGCAAGAGGAATAGAGTGGGCCTTGTGTAATGCAATGTTATTATGCAACACCTGTGCCAGCAGGAGAAACTGACCATGTTTTGGAACGCTCTATTAAAATCAACTCACCTGCACCTGACCAATTCCTTTACGGGTGGGTTGTATAGACACAGGTGCAATAACATACTGATTTCTTGTTTGCAGCTCTGCTCATGTGTATACACATGAGAATTAACATGACAAAGTCAAGTTTAGACAAATTGCATTTGCATCAGAAAAATCATATCTTCAGTGGTGTTGGTATAAAAAAATAATATATCTAGCAAATAAATCACCTGACTACTGCTATCATCATCTTCTGGTTAAAGTGCATTTTTTTCAATGCAATCACAGCATTATTATCCGATTGATAAGCTGAAAAAAATTACTATTCGATTGGTAAGCTGATACGAGTTACTATTCGATTGATAAGCGGATACGAGTTACTATTCGATTGATAAGCGGATACGAGTTACTATTCGATTGATAAGCTGATACGAGTTACTATTCGATTGATAAGCTTATATAAGGTACTATTATACTGATAAGCTGATGTGAATTCATGTTGGACTTATCTTTGTTGTTGATTCATTAGAACCTGTAAAACAGGCTTTTAGAGGGTTAATATTTCGAGGAGAGTTTCAGGATTAGAGAGGTCCCACATGACTGCTAATGAAGACTTGATGGTGTATATAGTACCCTAACTTCTGTTATGACACATGGTACCAAACTTGTTTTTTCTTTTTCTTAAGATGATCCAAACCTTCAGGCCTGCAAGTTATACGTGTCTTCTGGAGAAGATGACAGTAAGTGAATGTTACTTTTCCTGTATAAAACTATAATTATTGTACACTGGCTCCTCCTGCATGGAGGTGGAAAACACAGCCACCGGATAGGACATAAGGTCATATCCAGTCGCATTGATTTTTATTTTTACTTTTTTTTCTGGCAGCCGAATCTAGCGAATGCGGCTGCCAGAAAGAAAAAAAATAAGTGAAGCAGCGTGATGAGCTGCGGATAGGATGCCGGCAGCATGGGTGCCCGTGGTCCGCACCCTGTCGGGACGCCACTGATTCGGTCCACTCAAGTCTTCAAATCAGGCAATAACAGTAAAAACATATGAAAATCTGCCCATATCTGGTGATTACTTCCAAATGGTATTTTTTTTCAAAACCAGGGGTCTAGTGCTCATAACCTTTAAAAACTGGATGCAATGTTGGACTTAAGTAGACAAACACTTAACTTTACCAGAAAAAAAAATACACACTTGATTACAAGGAAACTGTTCTTTAATGAACACACACTAGATAAACACAGGATACCTCAGTAACAGCTCTGAAAAAATAGTCCATAAGAGGAACATACCATTTAATCAAACACCATTGTGTTTTGCATAACTCAATATTCCCATGCGTTCCAACTATAGTTGGAATTGAGAACTGTAGCTTAACAATCATGAAACTACATGCTGGCTATCCCATAACTAGACTTCGGTTATTCTGCTTTATCAGCACTATGTATGAAGCACCCCTTGGGGACATTCCAGCTCTTTTAGTGCAACTGTGTGCACAATTGGTATTGCATATTTACATGTGTAGGATGTAATATACACCATACTCATTGCACATCTCACTAATAAATTGACTTTTTCTTATATGTTAAAGGTGGCACTGCGGCAGCGTTGGCAATCGTGTCCTGCATCATTGGCATCCTGTGTATGCCACTCATACTATTCCTTGTTTACAGGCAAAGGAAAGCAATAAGCAACAGGCGTAAGTATTTATTTCTCCAGGAATTGTGAGGTTTGGAGTAGCCATATCCATATATAGTCATAGCCTAGTGATGTAGATGCAAAATAACAGAATGTTGTCGAATCTTGTTCTATCTTTTTATTGGACTAACAGTATTCCAGACAAGCAGAGAATCCACAGATCTAGTCCATAAACAGAAAACCTTGGAGGGTCATAAATAGTTCTGACATACTCACTATTTACAGTGCCAATTAATAACTGGTGATAATTCCAGGAATCTTTGGACAGTTTCCCAGACAAATCAGAAGAAAATTTTATGTAAAAATGAAAGTTACTGTTCTGCGAAGGAACATCTTGTAACCACCACTTTAAGTATTAGAGCGATAAAAGGCTACATCACCGGGGATCTCTCTGGATTTGTCTGGATGTGTTGAGTTTGTGTAGGATTCCAGTTAGTGTCTTAATCTCCACGTGGAGAGATAACGTCCAACAACTGCTATCATGTTAGTTGGATCTTTTAACTTAATCCATCCTAGCCGCTAAAATCAGACCACCACCCCACGGATTCTGATGCCTGCATGGCCCCCCATATAAAGCATGAAAACTATATGCATCAGTTGGTTCCAAATGTCACCTTGCTGGTATGGTCTGACAGCTAATTCCCAGGTGGTACTCTTTAAAAAAAAAAAACAATTGACACCAGCAGAATGACGAGGTGTCACCCTGAATGCAACTGGAATAATAGGAGTTAGGTGTACTGTATTGAGTTTGGATTATTAGAGTTTTTGAATATTATTATTTTGAGTATTAGTTTAATTGAAAGCAATGTCATATCCTGTATAAAGGCCCTATGAACTGTTAAATGTGATTTAGCAATGTTTCTGTTTTGTCTTAGGAGCACAGGAGTTAGTCAGAATGGACAGGTATGTTGGAGTCCCCATCACTAACCATTGCACTTACATCATTTATTTTATATTTGGCTTTTATTATTGAAAGCAGTAGAGCCACTGATCCAGGAATGTATTACACACATCCTTCCATCAGTATATTCAACATCATGCAAAGAGATTCAATCAATCAAATCCCAGCTGTATACTAGTCAGTAGTTGGGGCAATAAAAAAAAAGGCATTTCTAAACTGTGCGTATGACCAGTTTGATCCAATGTATGATCATGTCCAACTCTACCCGTGGCCATTGTTCTTTTGTCTTAGTAGAAGAGTGGAGTAAGAACTGTGCTTTCAGTCTCTCTTAAGCTGCCTAATGACAGGGGTATGATGTCATATCTTTGTGACCTTTGTTGTCAGCAAACCCCAATAAACTGGAGCAGCTGAAGAACAGTAGCATCGCTCTTATCTGTTTTCCTCCTGACAATTAGGTGTTGTGGATTGCACAACCACGCAACTGCCATGTCGGGTGGAGAACATCTATAGGCTGCCTTTATGGTTTGTTTTTCAGAACTTAATGGAAATTCCCAGTGGGCTATGGAGTTCTCATGATAAGAAGGTCTTCCATAAACGTCATACAGAAGGAATCACATCACACACGACTTAAGTTGCATGTCTTAAGTAGAAAAAAAGATGGCTACACTCCAAATTGGCACCAACACTCATGAACTGAATAAGGATTAGTCCTCTGCTTGGCTCGAGCTCATAGAAAGTATTATATAAACATGGCACACAGGCAGATGGAGCCAAATACTGGCGTTGATAGCATGTGTTCCTATGTATAAAGCAGAATCTGCACCCCATCCGCTGGTCCAGAACTTCTGGAATGCTCTAGAGCTTAGTTCGCTGACCCAGCCCATGTATAAACAGTCAGGCGCTGAAAACACTCTTTGGCGGAGGTTCTTCCATCACACTGTAAAGTATAGGAAAGGCCCAGTTGCCATTGTACATAACAAATGGTGATTGCACCTTCTGTTTTTACTTCTGAACACTTTACAGTGCAGGGAAGTTGATACATAACCCCCACTGTGCCAGCTGAATGCGGTTTGAATACAACACTACTTTAGGTGAAAACCCAGGTTGGCAACCAAGCCAGGAGACACTAATTAACTAATGAATAGTTACAAAGTTTCACAGTTCAATAGATTTTTTTTTCTTTCTGAAAATGAAACATAAATCTCTTTCTCATCGGCCACACCCACAAGGTATCTAGCCTTCTTCCCTTAGTGTCCATCTTTGTGTCCCAATTGATTATCTTAAATGAAATCATTATGTGACTTGGGCTGTGATTTATTAGCCTTGTGATTAGCATTTTTAAATTATTTCGTTGTTTAATGGTTTCACACATTGGTTTAAGGTACTGGAGTAATTTACCTGGTTTTATTAGTATATTGGACCTTGCAAACACCAGCCTTTGAGAACATGCCTATTGGAAACACATGTTTTGTTGCTTTTTCTCTGGCCATATTAGCTTATCATGTGTCATTTTTGAACATTATGGACTAAAACTTAGATTTTTTTCTTTGTAAATAAAGGACTTTCATTTTCTGCTATTTTGTATCCAGCATCTGAAGTCAACTTATTTATGGACTATTTCAGAAACCTAAACCCATCCTGCTGTATTATTAATCCATTATATCACTGTCCTTACACACATTGTCTGTGGAACACACAATAGGTAAATCAATGCAGTTCCATTTAGTGGACACTAATGTTGGATACTTCATTTGGTTTATATTTAAGTGAAGCCCAAGGAATTGAAAATCCCGTCTTTGATGACCCTCCTAGCAGCAACATCGTCGGAGCCACTGAACAAAGACCTAGGCTGATCTTCATGGCCAGTCGACAGCAGTCCGAATCGGATCGTCACTTACTTTCTGAGCCCAACACTCCTCTGTCTCCCCCGGGCCCTAATGAAGTATTCTTCCCATCTCTAGGTGAGCAACAGAAGACATTGACTTCTAAAGGCAGTACTGTTTAGACCAGCAAGTTATAGACAGCTTAATAAGATTCAGCTACAGTTAAGTAGAGAACAGCAAATATTTGGGAAATACTAGGGCTATCATTACTATGCGTCAGGGCTTGAAGAGCTTCATCAGAGAGGTATTCCATATCTTTGGGCCATCCTCACTCAGTAGGGCACTATTTATACTCAAGAGTTTTATGAAATTATGGCCAAGCTTATATTCTTGGAGTATTGGGTTTAAGTAACAATAATATTAGAGGGTCTGTGGACCCAGGTATAGTCACAGCTCAACCAGTATTATTGTCCACTCTTTGTTTGGCTCCCACCTTAGCTAAAAAGATGTTCGGTTCTATTGTTTTAACTCGTACCATTAACAATATCTTGCTGGTCAACCTACACTTCCGCATATGCTCCCCTCCATATTAGAATATATTACAACACTGTTATAGAGTGTCTTGTTCTAACAGGAAATCTTGTTTTGTCTTTTCCTACTAGAACCTGTTCCAGACTCTCCCGATCCTGTGAATTTTTAAGCGTCCGCTACAAAAGGAGGGCACTGCTACAGACCGTCGCTTCTTATTAAAAGCAATATTAATTGGACATACGCACAAATACGGAGGAGACTTGTGCAGTCTATCTGCTCAGGAACGGTCACGTGAACACACAATACTAATTTAAAAAATAATAATTTCAAGCTCGTTAACAGATGTGAGCAGTTTAGTTTATCACTGGCATCTTGTTCATTCACTATGTTACTATTTCTTTTTTCCTTCCTGAGCACCACTGAGCTTTTTCAGCAATTATAGCAACATTTGTATTATGTGACCAATCTCAATAATTTCTACAGAGATTGTATTATTTTTTATTCTAGATTATACAAAATATATTAGGTTACCATTTTTTTTAAATTAAATTAAAATAAATTCCAGGTGGGAGGCATTTTTGTTTTCCGATTACATTTCAAAAAAGACTACTGATGTTGATGTCCCATCTGGCAGAGTGTGCATGTAACCTGAAAATAAGTCTCTTTGATCTGTAATGATTTACTTCCACAACAAAACTTGAACTGTAGATAATGCAGACTAATCTGGAAGATGCTTTATGTGAACAGTAAAGATCAGTGGGTATCAGCTTGTTGATATTTATAGCCCTAGATTTTTGCATGCTAATGTTAAGTATTATTTTACAGGTCCAACTTATTTGTCTGAAACCAATATAACCTTCTAATTTTGCCTCTTTAAAAATATGATTATTTGGGACATGAAGATAAGCCTTGTTTTAAAGGTCCAGCCAATTGGAGGTGGTGAGACGCAGAAAACCAGTATTGGCCATGGTTGCATCTTGTCCTGTGAATTCATGTCCCTCCAGATAGGCCACTGTGTACGAATGGAAAAAACAGCTCATAATTATGTGTTTATTAGCATGAGCAAGCATCACCCTGTCAAGGGTAGACTTCATTAAAGGAAATTCAACATCTGGCATTTCTGAGCTCGAATAATGAAGGGGTTTTGGGATACAAACATATGCTAGTATAGCGCCAACCTTGCCCACTTTAAAAAAAGATGTCAATTTTATACAAGTTCTCAAGGCTTGAGGAGATGTTTCTTAAAAGAACTCAGTCATTTAAAGGTTAATACAGAGCAAGTGATTTTTTTTTTGTATATTTTTATGTACAAACATGTTTTTTTACAACACCAAAAAGAAGTCCATTATTTTAGATGTACATAGAGTTATGCTTCAAATGTGATTGTTGTTTTTTAAAAAAAACTATTAATGAGAATAAATAAATGTCAAGATAAAACTTGCGTACACGTTTATGTATTTTTTTTTTTTCTTGGTTAACCATGGTTAATGTCAACTGCACTGTTATGTGTGAGCCGGCTGTTGTAACCAAAAGTTCACATTACAAACCGCAATGGAAAGCTCATTATCAGCAGATAAAGTAATTAGAATAAGAAAGGACACCATTTGTTTCTACATTTCTCAATGGAGGGTTTAAACTAGAAGCATTTGAAGGTACTTCACCCTTTTATTGGTTTCCTGCTTCTCTCTAGTCACTTCCTGCTGCTGTGCAGTTAGCTTCTAGACGACCACTTTGTATAAAAAATAAAAAAGGTAAATTCACAAATGGACATATTTGCCCAAGAGTAAATTCATTGCCAAGGGATGGCTGGCAACTTATGGCCCAGAGAGGCAAAAACCATTTAGTGGCCCACCATGCAACTTCATCAGCCTACCCGTTAACATCAGCAGTAGACACAGACAGATAAAACAGACAGACAAACAAGACAATTGGACAGAAAGTTTGGTACACGGGGGCATTTAGAAGTTAGCTTAGACAGCAGCCCCTTTGCCAGCCCACCATTGTTCAATGCTCATAAACAGGGTGTGAGGTACTCTGCTTGGGAAAGTTCAATGAATAGTGAATTCACAAGTGCCACTGCATTTCACAGTCTCTATGGAACGTCCACAGTGAAATTAGCTTGCAGTAATAGTTGGTATTTCCTCAAGCAGTGAATGGTAAAGAACGTGATTTCTTTGGTAACCATGGTGACTGTTTGGATAACACATCTCAAATAAGAAATACTCTGCCAAGCGACCACGCTACTCCTAGTTGTTATATTTTAAGAACACAATCAGCCATCTGGTGTATAGGTCAGTAATTAAACCTAATTACTTTCTGTCTCTGTTAATGGTATTTCCCTGTTTGTTTTCCCTGAGTGACAATCAATGATTTACAATATGTCCCAGGCCCATCCAAATCGTTTCCTAAACATGGCGAGATATGGTTCTGCTCATACTGAATGACACTGTGGAACATCAACATTTAACCAAATCGAAATCTTGAGAGGCCGGAAAAAAAGGGAATGAGATAAAGCACTACGGACAGACAGTGAGGAGATTAGAAATGATTATAACTGATATGACAAAACAAATAAGACTAAGTGTTCAACGGATCTAATGGTTTAAATCAGATATGAAGTAGGCATAGGTATGCCAGCGAGGAAAGGTTACATATACACCTTTAACCAGTTTCCAAAGGAGGACATCCGCCCTCAAATACATAGCTCAAATTACCAAGAAAGTGGCAGTGCGCCCCCCCCCCCCCCCCGCCATGTGGATCCCACTGCGAGGAACTACAGCAAGATCCCCTTTGTCAGATGAGTTCACTTCCAGCAAGTGTGAGCTGGTTATAGTTTGAAGTATTGCTGGCGGTTAAGGCACACCCCTGTGATATCATTAGTTACATCTTCAGGGTCTTTGAAGACCCTCATTGAGCCTCTACTTTGTTGTGCCTGTGTCCTGATTGCTGTGTGTCCTTGGGGACAAAACATCTCTGTCATTAAGGGGTTGAAGGGGGAAACAACTATATACTTCTGCCTCAGTGTCATAGCATAGCGCAGATATAAAAATAGATCCTTGCCTCCCATCGGTCCTCAATGAACAGTCCGAGGGTTCATCCTGCCAGCAAAGGTTCTTCAAGCAGTCATTCAGAAAGATTTGCCTGTTCTAATTCATGAGCAATATTGTTGGGGAAGTCCTGCAGGCCTGGACTATTGAGGCCTTCAGGATTGAATCTGGGGAAACATTTAAATGTGTAAATGTCTCTACAGATCTTGTGTGTGCTGCTCCACACTTTGGGGAACAAAAGCTCTATTGTATTACATCCCAGTTTTGATGGATGGCATGAGTAGGTGAATCTGGATGGACTGTGGAATTGCTTGTTAAAAAGATGGTCAAGGCTGACCTAATCAAGGGAAGTGATAGAACACAGGACAAGGTTGGGATGTTGAGCAATGCAGACCTTTTATTATAAGCCTGGAGGATGGTGCACAACAAATGGACTAAATACAATTGTTGCTCCAGTAGGACTTTGGTAAGTTGGACAGCCAATTTGATATGAAGCACAGTGTCAGAAGGGGGGTAAGTTACAATAGGTCCCATAACAAAAGTTGGATATGATTCAGCAAGAGGGCAGTTTTGTAGTAAATATAAGGAATTGCATATAAGTCAGAAAATGTAATGTAGTACATAGCAAGTTCATATAAGTTAGGGTAGATTTGTAGAGTTGAGGGGGGCAGACTTTCATTGGTTAATACTGGCCTAACTTGGCTACAGCAACACCCCAAGTCACTGCATGGAAGGCTACTACTTACTGTCCTGCTAACAAGATCCCACCCGAAGCTTACATTGATAGCGAGACTGAGAAGATCATTAGCTTTAAGCGCCTGCTGCCCACATGTAGGATGCCTACTTACAACACCGTGAACTGTGGTAAATTGACAACTGATTTGTAAAACATTGGCCAAAAATTTGGGAAACAGAGATGAATTGAAGACGTTTTCTATTTAAGCTGTTTTGGTTGGAATTTTGCAATATAGTTCACCATACTTAGACTTAATAGTATAGAACACTGTACTTTCACAGGAAAAGGATACAATTTGTTCTCTTTAAAAAAGAAAGAAAGTTTATGCTGTCCACATACAATGTAAGGATATCTGATGCTCCCTAATAGAGATCAATGGCTATAGTAGTATAAGAGCCCGACTGTAGTGAAAATAAAGAAGTATATATATCAGGAATTACTCATGTAATATAGAAAAGATAATGTAGTTATATAGTGGGCTGTAACCAACAGCAATAGCATTTCATACCCGATTCATTACAAAACAATTTAACATAAATGGGATTATTTTTACTGTGACCCTGCAAAGCCTCCAAACACAGCTGTGATGTTTGTGCTGCTTGTTACTATCCTGTGGTGACCTGAGACGCCATGCTGACATTTTAACAGGTCATTTTCATAGAAGAGTTGTAATTACAAGGTGTTTTGCTTGTTAAGTAAGATATACCCAGGAACCTTCTGAATGAGTTGTCCCAGATATTCTGTTAAAAGAAAGACTCTAACAATAATCCAATGAAAGATAGCAGTAGCTGCGGGTTATGGTATTATTGAGTAAATGTAAAAAAAACAAGGGGCACAAATGAAATTTAGAGGATGAAATTGAGACAAAATGCAATAAAATATTAAAAACAAGTAGGGTTAAAATGATACCATTTATTGGCTAACAGAGTTTGGTTGCAAGCTTTCAAGACATGGTTGTTAGGTACCTTCCTCAGGGTTAAATGGGGCTAAAACCAAATTCCTAATGACAAAACAGTTTCCTTGCTGCTGAAGACATTAGGTAACTAATCAATCTATCTGTTTACCATATCTTTCTTACATAAATACATTTTGAATGTGTAAATAGATAAAGGGATAGTTTGAGGTTTTTTGGGGGCTACCTGCTTAATCTAATATGTTCTTTTGCCCTGCATGGCCACTTTACCCATCGGTACTTGCTCAACCTTTTCCAATAATTTTGTCCACCTTGCTGCACTGGGCGAGATTGACATCCGCAAACAGGGTCCATGTATCATTGCAAGAGCCCCAGTGCCTCTACCTTAGTAGAGCTCCAATGCCTGTACTAAGGTAGAGGCACTGGCATCTAACCTAATGCTGCAAATTAGTAGTATCAGGCACTTGGTTGGCGAGGAGATGCAACTGTAGGTGCTTCTCTTCCAAGAAGGGGGTGTTTCAATAGAAGTATGACTGAGCCCCCAAGCAAGTATTTGGTCATGCTCAGTACCAAGTGTTTACCTAGAAAACCAGCAAAAAAAGCATAAAATCTGCTTTGAATCTGTAAAATGATAACAGAGAAGAGAAAATGATTAGGATGTTTTATTTTCTCATATTATTTTTAACTTATAGTGGTAATTTTCCTTGTAGGATGCACAATGAGTAATATGTTATTTTTTTTAGCTGGGGGATTTGTTCTAGGAATAATATTAATTACGGTCACCAGGATGCAGCTCATCTGCCTCTTCACTGAGTTCTTTTAAAATACTTCATTTGGAACAGATTTCATTTGCTCATGCAGCAGTGGTTGTTACATTGGTTGAAATCAAGATAAATCGAGAGAGACTCTGTCAACTTGAACATTACTTATACTGTGTATGTAGAGAATACATATCCTTACCACCTTCAAATATCCATCAATTGTAACACGAGATCAGGTTCAAACATCACGTCTACAATAGATTTTGATTTAAAACACAATGGCGTAGATTCAGTGCCGACCATTAAGGCCGGCAAAGGTTAAAGATTTTCTTCCCAATGGAATAATGTGCAATTCAATGCAAAGGGTCTATTATGAACTAAGGTGCATGAAAGCACTGGTTCAGTGATATGGTGTGGCCATGATGGACTGGCCGCCATTCCAAGGGAACTGGGGTTGTAAAAGCAATCCCTAGTCCAATAGTGCCCCCTCCTTAGCCAAAATAATAATACTGTCAAAAAGCCCACTGGCTCCAAAATAAAACAAGTAATGCCCTCCCAAGGGACAAGATGCCTGTGCTATGACCCTTGTCCTTGAAATAATTAAATTAAAACTGCCCATGGTGCCTGGGGCTGCCCCTGGCACCATACAATAAAAACTAATGTCCAGAACAGGAGAACAGTCCCGTTTGGAGAGAAGCAGCACCATACAATAAAAACGCATGGCCCCCTGACCCCCACATAGCCAGAACAGGAGAACAGTCCCGTTTGGAGAGAAGCAGCACCATACAATAAAAACGCATGGCCCCCTGACCCCCACATAGCCAGAACAGGAGAACAGTCCCCCAAAGTTCGGATAGGAGCAGCACCATACAATAAAAATGCATGGACTCCTCATGGCTATAACAGGTGAATAGTCCCCCAGAGTTCGGATAGGAGCAGCACATGCTCACATCGGAAGAACTCTGACTTTCAGGGGACTTTCATGCTGCTGAAATGAAGGGTGTGGTGATAGGAAGACAGAGAAGCAGGCGTGGGTATAAGGATCCGACTAGCGGAGTTCAGGGAAGAAACACAAGATGCAGGCGCGGGAAAACAGGAGGACAAACGGTGGTCAGAGAGCAGGCTGCAGGCAAAAGGGTAAGTCCAGTAAACAATCTGGGGTCAAAGGGCAGGCAGCAGGCAAAAAGGGTAATCCGATGAACAGGTAGGAACAACAGGGAATCGCAATACTCAAGGTCTCACTGCACAAAGATGGACAGGAATCGATATCTGAGCACCATGTTGAGGAAACCTGGGGTTTTTATAGTGCTGTTGGGTCAGGCTTTGCTCACTGGAGCTGCAGTGTCCACTGAGCTGCACTCTCCATGTCCTCCATTGGCTGGAGGTGTCAGAGGGAGGCGGAGCATAATCCCGGCATTGTGCCAGGATCTATAGCTCCACCCCTACGCGAGGGCAATGTATTTCATGAGTTCTGAGCGGCTTTAATATATCTTATTTGTGAAAATGATCCAATATTCAAAATACTTCTGGTCCCAAGCATTTTGGATAAGGGATATTCAATCGGTACTATGATTTTATTGCTATTAACCTGTAGAGATCTTATCATAATTACTCCACCTTTTTACTACATGCATAGATATGTATGTTCAGCTATATTTGGTGTTTATATGCTGCCCTGCAGAATGTATAATTCATATTAGTTCAGAGAGAAATCAATAAATCAAGGCAGTTGCTATGGGATCCTCTCCTTGATTAATAAATAAAAAAAAAAAAAAGTTATAGGTGTCCAGAAAAAAAGACTCACTAACCTGACAACCTTAACTATACTCCAATAAAAAAACATGTTTTGTCATTCAAAGTTACATACCATACAAGCACAGAAGCAAAAAATACTCACACTTCAAGCCAGAAATAGTACAATTATTTATACACAGCCCTTGCTACAGAATAAAATACAATCTATGTGAAAATGTATCGGCACGATTACTTACTCAAGTGATTACGCTTATAAAAGAGGAACTTGCCTAACACACACACAATGGCACAACAGTCTGACTTCCTTAAGTGTCTTCATTGTTCGTCTTTTTTGTTTTTGTGTGTGTATGGTTAGTGGTTTCCTGTTTTCTAATTCTAACATGACTAGAAGTATCAGTTTTATCTATTAAATCCAGCACCTTTCCTTAAACAATACTAAATGCAAAACAGAAACAGTTATACATTGTATTGTAACAAATACAGAAAAGCATCTTGTCAGCTTAAAAATGTAGAGGGCATGAGATTCTTTGAATTCTATTTAATGTTACTATTTCCATTTATATTAAGGCACACTTCCAGGCACTGTATACAGGCATTCTGTGAAATGTTTAGGCACTGTATAAAATGCCTGACAAATTGATATACTATACTTTATGCATAACCCCCACTTAATCAATGTAGTGGATATGGAGGGAAGTAACTTACATTTTTAGTAAATGCCACACAAGAGATGACAGTTACCCATATAAATATTTTTCTCTTAATGGGGGAGATTCCTGGCATAAGCGGTAAATTAACGGGCCAATGCCCGTAACGGCTGCGGTAATATTATAAGCACCCCCGTTAAAAATGACTGCACCCGCTAAATACCTTCATGTGGTCATGGAGGTTTAGCGGACCCTGAAAACAAAACAGGGGGAAAAAAACAGTGATTCTATGCCTGCCAGTAATAACTAACGGGAAAAAATATCTGTCGATTTTTGCCAGTCAATTTCACTCAAGGAATAGCGGGCGTTAAAATGTGCAAATGTTGGGGGAACCACGATGGTCCCCCGATGCTCCCAACCTCAACTCCCCAAAAACTCAAAATGATGCCCCCCTGGGGCCATCACCTGCCGGCCTCATTAAAAAAAATCCTCCTTAAGACTGTGGGCAACACCATGACCAAAGTCCCTTTTTAACTAATATTAAAACATGTCTACCCTCCCCCCCTCCCCACGGTGCTGCAGGCCAGCATATGTCAATAGCCCCGTTAAGTAAATAAATGGCACCAATGGGGCATTTAGGTAGCTATGCCCCAAAGCCCTGATTAAATAAAAAAATTAAATATAACAGAAAATGTGTTCAGTAAGGGATCAGTAAGTGATCTATGAGACCACTTTCAACATTGAGCATCTTTCCTTCTGGATGAGTGTTTCTGTTGGTGTGTGATTGTGTGCTGGCTGAGTGTGATTATGTGCTGGCTGAGTGTGTCTGTGAGTCAGTGTGTGCTGGCTGAGTGTGTCTGTGAGTTAGTGTGTGCTCCCTGAGTGTGTGCTGACTGAGTGTGTCTGTGAGTCAGTGTGTGCTGGCTGAGTGTGTCTGTGAATGACTGGTGGCTGAGTGTGGCTATGAATGACTTTGGTGGCTGAGTGTGTCTATGAATGACAGTGTGATATGTGTTAGTGTTCACATTTAGGACACAGCAATAAGAATGTGAGTTAGTCAGTCACATACTGTTTATTTATACCAAATTTTTATAGATATTTGTAGAATAATTATGAGACAAATAAAATTCTAGGAGCTGTAAATTCCTAGAAGCTGGGATTTAAGTCTGATCTTGAAATATGCTATTTATACAGTTCTTTATTTATTTAATAATGTGCGTCCGTGAGGGCCTCATGTTCGACTTTCGCCTAAGGCCTCACAAAGTTTAGAGCCGCCTCTGATTTTGGACAATGCAGTCCACGACATCTGAAGTGCCAGAGGTTGCCTACCCCTGTGCTGGGGTAATCAAATGCTAGAAGATGTATAGAGATGAAGAAATAGTCTCTTGACGTCTATCTATGCAATGCTCTGTTATATCTGTACACCACAGGCGTGGACATGTAACCACATCTGGGAACTTACTGCATGTGTATGACAGTTGCATCCTCCTCATCCTACCACCACCGTTATGCAACCAAGAAGGAGGAGGTGATCTCCAAGCTGCACTGCACTATTGTTCCCAAGTATGGATAATGCCTCCCACTATTACCATATATTAACAAACATGCAAAATGCTGTGAAATGTGGGCCAGCTTGGTGATTGGGCAAAGAGGTTGTGTCCCCTTGCATAGCGGACGTCTTCTAATAAACAATGTGTCCTGGCCTAGCTCCCTGCTCAGTCCAGACACATCAAGTAGAAGTTCAAACATCCTTAAGAGATCAACAGAGAAACCTCTTCAAACAAACACTTAGGGGCTATATAAACTATACATCTATATAAATATTTCCTTTATGACCCTGTGACATAACTGTGACATGGAATCTAAAAAAAGAGTTAAATTACTCAACAAACAATGGAGCACATAACATAGACACAATATTACATTCATATTGCTAGCTGGAGACATAATAACATATGTAAAACCATACTTGTCAGTCTTGCTGCAAGCAAACACTCACTAGAAGCAGACGGTAGCAACCTGAGCTCTTCTGTCAGTTTGGCCCTGAATAATGTACACTTGAGTCTCAGCTCCCCTTAGTTACTCTGACACTCTGTAGTGCAGGAGAGTTTGTACTTGTCCCCCATTGGGATAGCAGATTTACAGGGCATATTTTAGTAGTCTCTGTGGGGGTCTCCTATTTATGACATCTCATGTAGCTTGATATGCAAACGAAACATTTCCTATTAAAAAATAGTTAATTTGATATTGGTTTTTAATCTCTACATTCACAGTAAGATCAGCCTTTCGATGATGTAGAACTTGTTGTCTTTCTCTCATCTGCACTGAGTGTTTTTTGCTGGTCAGGGGCATTCGTACAGTTTACTGTTAGTGAATAAGCCACCTTGTCTTCTCCATAAACCAAAAAGTTTCCTGACTATATTACTATACACAGATCCACACAATCCTGGACAGGATGGGTGACAGGATGATCAACATGTGAGATAAGGTAATCACGTATTGTCCTTTCACATAATGGCATACACTGTATATACATTTACATGACTATAACTTATACATCCTTTATCGGCTTATTTTTCCCCGGCAGAAAGAAATAGCACTTTCAGTCATGTTACCGAGGAAACACCTGTATTACCGTTGGTATGCTGCCTGAGGTTTATCTATTTGAATTATTTAAAGGGAATCATACTAACAATGTGTTATATTGTCTGTATGTAAAACATATACCCTTTCATCTGGTGGGAGGTAGAAGTGTGGGTTGATATTGGACTTAAACACTCACAAAAAACTAAAGGGTCAAATCAATATGCCCCGAACATGCCCTAATTCGGGCCAGACCAGGGCATAAAGCCGAACTTCAGAGAAACCTACAGTTCGTTACCCAGTATGGCCAATTCTGCTGATTTTGTGCCAGCTTTTGGCCACATTAGGTTTGGGGGGTTGGTAGGGGTGATGTCGGACAGCATAGGATTTCACTTACTTCTAAAAGGACCGAACTCCCCGAATTGAACAGAAAAGTGTAGAAGAGTAAAAGTAAACATATTTCAATCACAAAAATATTTACGTACTAATATATTAATGTTATATATTAGAATAGTGTATTACATTAATATAAGAATTTAAAAAAAATGTATAAATTATTTTATGTTAATTTTTAATTAAAGGGACTCTATCACCCAAACATTGTTTTCACTGTGAATGTGGAGCAAAAACAATGATTATCTATCTATACATTGTATCAGCAAAATTGCAAGCAAATGCCTAAATTAGAAATTAGGAGAAAAATGTGTTTTAAATGTGTCTGTGAAGTCTCCTGTGTGACATCACCTGTGGCACGGTATGCAAATTACACATTTCCCATTGAAAACCAAATCATTTGCATACCGTGCCACAGGTGATGTCATAAGCTGGAGACTCCACAGACACATTTAAAGCACAATTTTCTCCTAATTAAGACATTTGCTTGCAGTTTTGCTAATACAATGTATATATACTTTTCAATATTTTTTGTATGCTCTACATTCACAAAAACAACGTTCAGGTGATACAGTCCCATTAATGTGTCATTTGTTTTTAAATTAGTTCTTTTTGTTTATTTTGTGGCCTTTTCGGGAGGATGTCAGCTATTTTCGCAATAGCCAAAGTCCTCCCATTGTCTCATCCCGAAATGGCCCTGAAATAAGCCAAATATCTCCCCATGGTAGTCTATGGAGAGGAATAACGCTACCATTAGGTCCTATGACTAAGCGTGGTGACACGCGAAACGCGTTAGGTGGCCTTCCCTTTTCACTTTATCATCCGTGGATTGTACCTTACTCTGTTTGTTTGGATTTTTTGAAAGCATTAAATCACTTTATTCATTCACTACTTGGCGAGTGGAGTGCACACCTTGTTCTACTTAATGCTTGTATTTTACACCAGCTGAGAAACTATTATTGCAGTCAAGATAGAGCACTGTGAACTGTTCTAATACCTTGTAATACCACATACAACTGTCTGTCCGAGAATCAAAACTACAGAGTTATTAGTCACAGTTCCAAAAAGTAGTATTACCAATAAAATTGTGCAGCTTTTCAATAAAAAAAGATTTACACCACAAACACTTGACAGGAACAGAACATATTAAGTATGTTACTTAAAAATAAAATGTGTGTAGCAAAAGAGATTTTGGAAGCAGCATCTGGAGCAGAGTGCTTCAGTTGGGCAGTAATGATATAACTAATGTCTCTGTCATTGTTATTAGCCATGTCTGGTGTGAGCTGTCTACATTATGCATAAACAGAAGAGTGGCTGACAAAACCTGCTAATTATTTCTTTCTTATGACATGCTCCTGCACACAAGAAGAGATTTTCAGTTTGACAGCCTTTCAAGACTTGTCCCAATCTATTAGTCTGATGTTTCAGAGACACTTTCTGATTTGATGAATATAGCAGGTTTTTTTTTACAATTAACGGACATATTACAACCTTTCCCCGCTAGACGTGATTCGTTAACACTTCTACACGTCCCAGAAAAATAGTTACTGTAAGTAGAGGTACTCACTGAGAGAGCAGGATTTCCTTCATCTTCCACAGTGACCACGAGCCGGTAAAAGTTCTGCCTTTCACGGTCAGGTGGAGATGGCCTGGTAGCGATTTCACCAGTGAGTCTGTCCATACGAAAAGTCAGGTCTTCGTTGCCTTGAATGATGTAGTATGACAGGACGCTATTGAGCCCTTTGTCCTTGTCTGTTGCGGTCACCCGAATTACTGATGTCCCCCCTCCAACATTCTGAAAACATGACAAAGAATGAGCACCATCTAAGTCAAATGTATGGCTATATCATGCTTTCCATTTATGATTGATTTGGCAGAAACTTGTCTATACCACTGGGCACATCTTCTGTAATTCGCAGACAGAACTTTATGCTTTTTACATTGATAAGTCCTCCATGTACTGCTTTATACAGTCATTGCATATCGTCTATTAACTGTAGAGGTGTACGACAACTCAGAGTGAACCCAAGTGTTTCTGTAAGGAAAGGGTAGGTGGCAGAATGGTAGAAACCTTTAGTGCCACTCAAAGTTTGTTTTACAAAGGGCCAATTTCTCCTGCTAGAAGAGTGCAATTGGACCTTAATAATTCAAAGTGAAATTTTTGAAGATTTAACAAACCTTTTGGCATGGTCAACTCTATTCTTCTTGCAAGAGACATTCACCAGCTTTGACCCTTTGTAATACATTGATATGTTTTTGTGATGAAATGTTCATCTGCTCTCAACTCATTAGCACCTCACCTTCAGTGACTATCTCCCTTGGAGTTTGCTTGGGAATAACTTATGGCTTATTCTTCTCTCTGCCAATCAAATAACTTTAGTGAAATGCTGAGGTTAAATCTCATTTTCAGACTGTCATTAAAGAATCTTTGGAAACATCAAGATAGAATACCATTATTGCGAAGATAATAGATTTCAAGCTCTATGGTTATTATTATTGTTGAGGTTTTAGATAGACCTTCTCAATGAACTATCTATAAAAAATGCTAACCTAATGGAGTGGTAACATACCTCGTACACGCTTATGTTATAGCCAAATGGGTTAACGATGACAGGAGGATTGTCATTAACATCTAGGACGTTCACTGTCAGTGTATAGTCAGCTCTTCTCGGTGGGGAGCCACTGTCAGAAGCTTGGACCTACAAGAAATCAAAGCGTCAGTTACATATTTCTTGAAGTAAATTAGAGCATAATGAAAAATGGGTAGATTAGGCCCAAAACATTGGTTGGCAAGGGAACTAACATTTAGCCATAGCCACTTCCCTTTGGAGACACATCCATAAAGGTTGTTTTCTGTAGGCAAGTGTTAACATTGCATTGTGGGAAATCGTCACTGGCTTTTTTTTTTTTTTTTTTTACATGTTTAAGGGAATAAAAAGAGTAACATTTTAATGAAAAGCTGTTATTGTTCTTCAGTATGCAAATTACACACAATTTAATCATTTAAAATACTTAAATACTCTAAAAGATATGTTATATTTAATTACATACCACCCACAAGTAGAAAACAATAGCATTTGTTTGGTGCTGGAGCCCTATTATTAGCTCACGAGCCATTTTTTTTGCTGTGAATATATAGAAAATGATCTATTCTCCAGATTTAATTATGTAGATGAATATATGCGAGCACTGCTTTTGTAATGAATTTCATAAGGGACCTGTGATCCCAAGGCCAAGACTCCATGCTATATTAAAACAAATTATGAGTCTTCTGCACCAAAGACATTATACTTATAGACAGTGATAAATACAGGATCTTTGTAAATTGAATATAACATTTGATTAATTTGTGTCCAGATATATTATTATAAGCGGCTGTATATGTGAGGATATACAGTTTCTCTGGTTAATAAAAGCACTGCTTGAAAAATGGCCATACTTATAGATTAGTAAATAAATATTAGTTAACCCCTTCAAATTTCATCCGATTAATATAAACTTTTTTTGTAAATCATATCATAATAATAATAGCCCCCTTCTGTACAATAACAGGGTAAATAGGGTTAACGTGGCTATATGGGGTTTTCCTGTAATTCAGGAAACTAGTGTTTGTTGTGTATTGTAATATATTCCATAAATATCCAAAGAATTGGCCACATAAATCTAATGCATCAATATAGAGCAAGGCCTTCTGGGTCAAATGGATGTTGGGCCAAAATGCTAGCTCTAGAGCAATCAGCACAACAACCAACGGAATGTTCTGCTGACTGAGACATCTTTAGGACTTTCGTCCGGAATTTAACATTTTCACTTTTTCTTATGGTAGGTACAGTATGGCCCACGTGGACTGACATTTGTCTAATGCTAATATCCGGCTTGGTAAGAGACAAGCGAGGCAAGTGCAGCATTATACGTCAGGCCGTAGATGGGACTCAGTGTCTGACTTACCTTTAGCAAATATTGCTCTTGCAATTCCCGGTCCAATGTTTTCACCAGAAAGATTTCGCCAATGGTGTTATTAGTGGTGCGGATCTCAAAAATCCCACCTATATTTCCAGATGTTAGCGAGAAGGTCACCTGTAAGAGGAGATCAATTGGAGGACAGTTTAGATCTACCAATGTATCCCAAAGACGTTCCAATGAAGAACAATGCATATCCTTAGTATCATGACACAGACAGATGTCCGATCTTACCTATTTACAATCTAAATTGTTATATGGCTCCATACACACACGGGAGGGCTAGCAAAAGTTGGCCTGGCAGCCAAATACAATTTAGTTGTCCTTGGTGCCACTTTGTAAGCCCACCTGATATCATCAGAGATAGACACACAGAGACATGCAAGGCAGATTTGCTGACAGATGAGGTGGAGAGATGTATAGGCAGACAAGACCATTGGATAGAAAGAACAAACCTGTTAGAGACTGGGGCAATTAAAAACTTAATTTTTTAATTTAACCTTTTGAGTGCAGAGTTCTCTATTTTTCTTACATATTTTTGCACCTGTGGATGATTTTCAGGCCCATCCACTACTCTGGCACCTGCTTGCAGATTATATTATCTACTTTTTCTGGTGTGCCAACACCTATCCTTATGTTTTCAAGCCCATTGAGAGAGATTAGAGAGCAGCCCAGGGAGCAATTGCCCTAATACCCCCTTACCAGTCCACCACTGCATACACAGTACGTGAACATCTCCCCTGTCACCATTGCAATGCTTTTATCATGCATTTGCGTTCATACATGTAGCTGTGAAATAAAGAATCAATTAAAATAGCTGCTCAGACTTAGGGAATCTTACCAGACCATTGTTCCCAGCATCGGGGTCCCTGGCCAAGACTAAAGCTATTCTCCTCCCCGTGGGACTGTCCTCAGCCACGTTGACCACAGAGTCAGAGGTAGGATCAAACTGGGGGGCGTTATCATTCTCATCCAGGACAGTAATAGACACCTGTGGGTAGAAAATAGATAGATTTCACTCAGTCCCTATAGTCCACAGCTATTCAAGAGCTTGTTAAACTCAATGCCATATTCCTTTCAGTGCTAATGGTGGATATACATTACGAAGACAAATGACATAATTATTATTGCACAAGATGAGAATGGAAGAAGTAAGGAAGGGCTTGAGGCTCCATTAATGCTCAGGCAGACAAGTGTGTGCTGAGTGTCACAGGTGCTGTAGTTCACAGTTGTGAATAGAATGCTAAAGCTTAGCCACCACTGTTCAATTCTGCAGTAAACTAGATTTCCCATGATGTTCAGGCAGAAATATGGATGGCCAGGTATCCCAGGAACTATAAATCACAGCAGATTGGATGCAGAGCTTGGTGGGGGACTGTGATGGCCAGCCCTTGGCACCCCAGGTGCAACAAGCTACAAGTTGGCTCTCTTGCACCAATGAGTTCAAGTATAAATAGTGCCTAATGTCCACAAGTGCCAGTCTCAGATCAAAACATTTACTTGGTCTTCCATAATTGATAGTAATACTGTACTCATGCTGAGTGCCACCTCAGAGGTGTCCAAGTGACACCTGTGCCATAGGTTCACCATCACTGGTCTAGAACATCACTTGAGCTTTTGGTATGAGTGGAGTAATGACTGTTTTCTGGTTCAAATAGGCCACTGATTATTTATATTAGAGTTCTGTTTTATCTTGGCTGTTTGTACATTGTGTATGTTGTCCCGCCTCAAGGTTCTGTGTTTGTATTGTTATTGATTGTAGAGCATGAGAAGAACACAACAGAAGATGCAACAAGCACCACAAGAAGGCACAATACATTGCAATGATAGCCTTCTTTTTCAGAGACAGCGAGTCTTCCAGCAAGTTCAACAGCTAAACAATGTATTTGCTGTGCTATAGAAGCAAGAACCACGTGAAACAGTTCACATTAAGTATCCTGGTCCTTTACAAGATTCATTCTGAAAAGTGATGTGTAATTCACATACATTCAGCTAGGTTCTCTGTTATGTCTGCTTCTTAGCAACTAACCCGTTTTTTAAGTGTTTCCACCAAATATAATATTAAATATAGAAACGTCCAGGTGCAATTTATCAACTCCAATAGCTGTCCATTCTGGAGATGGCTGGTGTTGTGTTAATGGCAGGAAATGCTGTCATAATTAACACACTATCAAGCAGCAGGGCACAGCAATCTTAGAGTTTAAGGAAGACCAAACCCTTGGAGAGGAAGGTGGATCAGTACGACTTATTATAATAACATCCTAAAGGAAGTGTGGAGTTCCTTAGGCGGGCATCAGTGGGCTTCTGTTATTGTTTCTTCTTAATTGTAGTTCAAAGGAGGTTTATTGTCATTTCGGTGTTCTCTGGTTACCTTTGTATGGTGCATATTATTTGATTCATTGCACAATGGTGGGATAATTGACCACATGTTGACCCGATCAGAACAAAGGAACGTTCATGTAAAAACATGAGTACAGTATGAGAAATAACAACTCTGCTCTTTATGGCTCTTCAATTAAATATTAGTTCCCATCATCAAGTAGAAGTAAACAAGTATGAGAAGGGGGATCAGGTCACTAAACTGATTACATGGTTTCAAAGTTTCGGACGAAGCTCCATCATGGAGCACATCAATGCATCTAATGGGGTACAGCTCCAAAAAATAGTTCGTCTCAAGGGAATGCTTCAGAATGTGTGTAAACTATTTTGTCCACCTATCAAAGTATCAATATAGTTGTTGGAGCTACATGAAGGTTCGACCATGCTGTCCAGGAAGGCAGGCATTAAATTTCATGAATGTCCCTTGAACTACGCAAATAGCCATCATTTGATTTTACTTGCAAAAACTTTTTGCATATAAACTCACCACAGTCGAGTCTTGCTTGGGTCCTCCGTCATCGGCTACGATTGTCAATATGTAGAAGTCCCCCTTTTCTCGATCTACAAGACCTTTCACTGTTATGATACCCTGTTGTGAGCAAAAATGTAACAATAAATTAATTACAATCAATTATTATTACTTCTAATCTGATCAAACACCAATTATGGTGTATTAAAAACCATATACTAGGGCCTATCTAGTGAATAAATTACATTCTGAGTTTAGGTCTCCATGTTAATCTTCCTACAAGCCGTTGGTGACAATATGGCTTGTTTGTATGTGAAGTTAGACCCCAGCACCTGCTGGCATTATGCAAAGTGCAGGGAACAACATTACAATGGGTACTAAATCTTATAGGTGCCTATTCCATTGAGATGGTTATGGGGAGGAAGGATGTTGGGAAATCTTTCATCTCGGAGATTTCCTCTCTACCACCAAGCCCCTATACACCCAGCCGAGCACTGGAGGAGTTGGCAGTAATTCCACACTTGCACAGACGTGCAAGTAATTACCATGTGTAGACGACATTAGGTATAGGAATAAGCAGCATTGCTAGCTCCTTGCTACCCTCTGCATCATCTATAGGCCTAGTTTGGCACTACGTTTATATAATTGTGGGTTATAAACTCTCTGAGCATATAAACAGAGAAGACCGTGTGAAGGAGACAATGCTGAAATGGAAACCCCCGTCGAAAAATACAGTTAGTGCCGACCATGTTAAATTTGCACCCACAAATTGCTCATAGGAAAGTTTACATATGAAACAAAAAAATAAGAAGAGCTGATTCAACAGAAATGGCTCAAAAAGCTAGAAATTGCTGTTTGTTTTGTTAATAGGGAAGTTACCCTTGAACACATTATATAATTCTATTAACTATTAAACATAAATGGTAAATGTAAAAATAGAGGAGCCTGAAACAATTCACATCCTCCATACAGGTTTCTGAACAAAAAATACCCCAAAATAATGTAGCACTATTCTAGAGGGTGGTGTTTGCGCTTCACACTCTAAAATCAAAGTGTACATGTGGATTGAGCCCTAATACACAGTGGATTGTGATGTTCTAAAAATTCAGACCAAATTAATCAAGTTGGGAAAAATAGCTGATAATTTTCACAGCATTGTTATTTTGGTCTTATTTTTGCAGCTCAGTTGCCAGTATTGTACCAAATAAATCATAGAACTTGCAGGGTTCATGAAAAGAATGAAAATATCTTTAATTGGGGAAAACTAACATCTCAGGACGTAGTTGAAAACCAAAGAAAATATCAGAACATTCTCTTCCTGGTTAAACACATAGTTATTATTATTGAGTCCCTTGTTGACCTCTATTGCAGTGTGAGCAGCCATCTTAACTACTTGTCACATGATCTGCCTGATTATTCCTCCATATTAATTTACTCCTCCATATAGCTGAGACCTGATTGGCTCAGCTGTAAAAGGAGTAGTTAATGGAATGGATATAACATCAGGACAAGCTACTTAATTATGCAGGTTTTGCCCCAAATACCACTAAACTCTGTTTGCCTGCTGAGTTGAAACTAGCAAAACAGTTTGCTTAAAGTCAAGATGAAATGCGTTTTATCACAAAATGGAGCCAGTCCAACTTCTATTTGACTAAAGCTCTGTTGTATAAAGGGTACACAATCTATTGAGGTCACCATATTCAGAAAGGCTGCCTTGTAGCATGCTTGAGAAGAGTGGTGGGTCAGAAAAGGAGGTAAATGTCCACTTACTGTGATTTTATCAATTTTGAAGAGAGCCAGTGCCTGGGCATTTGTGTTCTGATCAAAACGATACGATATTTGGTTCAGGTTGTCAATGGATCTGGCTTGTACTCGAACCACCTCAGTACCCGTTGCAATGTTCTCGATTATGACTGCCTCATAGGACATGCTAGAGAACTGAACCACCTCATCGGGCTCATTCATCAAAGTGACGTAGATGGTGCAGAACCCACGGTTGAAAGGAAAAGCCTGGTCTGTGGCTGACACATTCATGTAGTAGGAGGTTTTTGTCTCGTAATCGAGATAATCAATGGTGGTGAGGAGTCCGGTGCTTCCATCAATCTCAAACTTCCCGTCAGAGCCAGACATAATTTTATAATTCACCAAACCACCATCACCTGCGAGAAAGATAAACAAAATAAACCAAAACTAAACAAACTATCCCAATATGATATGTCCCTTGTTTAGAGTTTCAGCTTCAAGTTTTTACAGAGAAGTTAAGTGACAGGGTGGACAAATTAGCTAGGGGGAAGAGGGTGGGAGTTCTAATTTGAAAGACTTTAATTCGTAATTGTAATTTCACATAGGGCCACATAGAGCATCTGAATTATAATGTAGTAAATTATTGAGTGCTTTATGCACTGCTTCTATGGGCTTTTACTTCAGCAATATATGATGAAAATGAATGTCAAGTATGTTTTATACTAGTTAAAAGGACTGTATCACCGAAACATCGTTTTTACTGTGAATCTAGAGAATAAAAAACTATTTGAAATCATCTCTGCATTGTATTAGAAAATTGCAAGCATGAGTGGAGCGAAAAATGTGATATGTAAATGCACTGTTTTTCAATGAAATATGTATAACTTGCATATAAAGGAACAGGTGATGTCATAAGCAGCAAACACGTCTTAATCTAGGCATTTGTTTGCAATTCTGCTAACACAATGCATGGATAATTTTACATAATTTTTTCGTAATGCGTTATGTACATTTTTATTATTTTTTTATTTTTTATTTCCATACAACCCTATAAATACACATCATTCCATATAAAGTTACAACTGTCACATAAAACATATTTCTCTCTACAGTCATATAATTCTTGTAGGCTATTTATATTCTTTTCAACCACTACACTTCATCCTACCCATCACATTTATATAACCATTCATTCATTCATGTTCCTTCCATTAATTATTTTCCATTTGATCCAATTTTCCTATTTGTTCTTAAATTTCTGTTAAGAAGACCCCATTTGGGAACTTTATGTTCTTATCATATATTCTTCCCATGGGTTCCAAATTTTATAATATGCTGACAGATTGTTTGATGTTTAGTACTCACATTTTTCCATTGCAAACTGGTAATTAATTTGTTGAATTATTTGTGACCATTCTGTTTGTATTTTTTCACTCTCTCGCAATGCACATTTTTTCCAACAAGACATTTATGACTAAGATTTTCAATCATTTTTAATTCTCTACATTCACAGTGAAAATAATATTTAGTGATATAGTCCCTTTAATACTAGTGTAGTTCATAATAGACTGTGTTGCTTGGCCAACATGCTGAACTCGCCTGCTCTTGATCTGAAAATAGACAGTTTATCCTGAATGAACTCGATTCATATTTGACTTTGTTTGTATTTGTCGCCGTGTCATAAGGAAATACAAAAAGCTTTCAAATGCTCGCAGCGAGTCCATCCTTAAGTTGTTAACACACAATATGAGCCAAAGCAAACTCAAATCATATAACATCAAGAATAATATAACATCGAAACATAATCTTAATTCTTTGTGCTTGTCCTTGTACAAACCTGCGCGTTTCGCATGAACACAATAAAACACTGTCTACACCTATTATTTATATATTTCAGAGATCTGTGTCTATAAATGACTCTCCAATGTCTTATTAAAGGACAACGAAACGTATTTTTTTAGTGTTTTTCAACACTGAGCCAATAACAAACTTAAGATTTCTTTTGGGTGGGGGGACTTACTTTATTTCATTCATAGAGTCCCCAGCCCCTACAAGGGACTGTGTGCATGTTATATCCAAATTGCATTGCTGACAAATGTTTTGGCAATGCTGTTTTGAAGATACCTGACTGCTGAATTGTTCATGTGTGCTCATTTTGGCTTCCCATTGATTCGAGATTTGTTTAAAGCCGGGATCGCACACAGTTCGGGCATCTTACAGAACTGCATTCCCGACACAGACTGTGTCATAAGTGCAATTCGGATGCCACATTCGGCCCCTTGGATCATTTGTGTTGGTGACATAACTGAGCCAAGGCGTCAGGAATGAAAGCAGGAGGAGCTAAGGACTTTATCAAGCAAATAAAGTATAAAGTAAGTACCCAGCCCCCCCAAAATAAATACATTTAATTAGGTGAATTATTAACTCAGTGTTGAAAAAGTTTTGTTGTGATTCATTTGATTTTTCCTTTCCATTGGCAAACAAGGCTGCACTATCATGGCTAAAATTGCAACATTATAGATAGATGTGCCATGTGTTTCAGTTGCATGTGTGTTATCATATAATCAATTCAATGTTCTTAGGAACTCATCTTCATGGAACTTCAATGTTTACTTGTAAGATTGCATTGAGTATAGATGGTTCATATAGATCCTCTTTAATAAAGAACACACATAAAGATCTCTCTTTCCTTGAATATATCTACCAGGTTACAGTCATGATCTCTAGACTCTTGGATCAGATCTTCCTGTGTCTGACTTAAGGAAAACGAAGATCTGACCCAAGATACTAAACTCCATGTCAGTCCCCTTATATTGAGATACAGAGCAAAGAGGACTAAATAAAGTACTTTATTTGTATTACATTAAATCATTGCTACTTAAAATACCTAACCTTGATGCACTTTCACTTAAACATAATTTTAGCCCTGCTCCCTCCAATGTTTAATCCCAAAGACACAAATCAAAATCAAGACAGTGAGTACATAAGGAGGGGTGGAATCCAGAGCAGGAAGACCGTATTGTTCCTAGGTACAGAATTACTGTGTTTGTTATACATAGGACCGCCATCGTTTATTTTATTAATGGTTTATGCATTAAAAGACAACTCCTCGAGAAAGAAAAGTTTAACTAATGTTGCTGTGTCATCAAACAATACCTGTGTCTCGATCTGTAGCCCTCACCACCGTGACAGAGGTCCCGATGCCCACAGTTTCTCGCAAACCCAATCGAGTATATTGCTGTTGCGTAAAAACGGGAAGTTCATCGTTCACATCATCAACATAGACAATAACCTAATGGAAAAATGTCATGACGTCTTGGATTATTCTCCAGATCATTAGTGACCAAGTTATACCACAATGATTTTTATTTTTCCTCAACTGCACTAATAACATCCAAAACATGATATTCAATGTATTCTCTGTAATGGGCAATTCATTCTGGGCAGATTTTGTTTCATTTATTCCTTGATAGGGATAGTAATCACATGTCAGAAACACTCCTCCTAGACCTTAGAGAAATCAAACAAAAGGTTGACATAGCCTGGTTTTGTATTCAGATATGCAAGCAACATGTGGCCAAAAATCCAAAGGGATTATTGACAGATATTTGATGTTAACTAAACATAGTTCTCCAACTAACTGGGACTAGGAAAACATTAGACATTCAGACTGCAAACCAAATAGGAATTAACATAGAGTGAGTAGACCTTATTACAATGCACACAATAATGTACACAACATAATCAGTTTACCAGTTAATCCAGTTAAAACAGAACAATGGATGTTGGGGTAAACTATTGGAGTCACTGTCACATTATAAACCTTCAGAGTGGTCTACTCACAGAATTAAACATTACACATAACCAATATACCAACCGAATATAACTAACTAACAATATTAACGTATAGTGTTATGGCACATCCATTACCCAGGTGGTCCGTTCATTCGTGAGTTGGTTCGGTAGATTCAATCTACCGAACACCCAGGCAGAAAGGCACGAACAAGCCTTTCTGCAGGGGAAAATACAAGCTTTTACCATGGGGCCATAGTCCAGAGGCAGCAGGCAAGCAACCAGGATCTCCAGAACATAGTGGCGAGGTTGGTTCCGCCACACCGAGTATCCAGAAGGGTTAATGGAGGAACGGAATAGGGAGAGTCAATCAAGACTCTGGTGGGAGGTTCGAGGGGAAAGTGGTACCTCGAACCTCAGGATATGAGGGGGCATTGGTATATGCTCAGGACACGGAAGTGATTCGGCAGCCACCTGGATACTCATGCATGCTTGGTTGTTTTTTTCTGAGGTTATGTAGAATGTTATGTTAGTCATTGTGTAATACTGGCATATGTTGTGGAATGTTTATAAAATGTAATGCAATGACTATTTTAAATAAAGTGCTGTGGCCAACTTTTACCCCACAGTCTGGTTTTAAGTTTGGCAGTTATTTGTAGGTGAATACATGCCCCGATGATGAAGCTACTCCTGTCATGATCTTATTGACTTCTAGGAAGGCTTTGCTCAGGAGCTGAAATTAGGAAAATGGTTTGCTAAAGACATATTATTTTCCATAACTTATTGCATGTGGATTTGTATGTTCATTTACTTGTCTGCCGTGGAAATGTAATGTGAATTTATCCCTTAGACCACTTCTTGCAAATGTCACTGCTCAGCTGTATAACGCCACTCTGTTGTCTTACAAGACCACATTTTCATTCCATGGCTGACTGTTTTTCTGCACCAGGGAGGAGGTTAATCTGTGTCATTGTTCTAAAGGTTAGGCTGATTACTTTTTTTGAAGTCTTGAGTGCAGACTCAAAAAACTCTCATAACTCTCATCTGCTGCTTTGGGCTCAGGTAGTCAGAGAGATCATACAAGCTTTGCTACGCTTCATTAAAACATTAAAAGGCAAGGTTACATGCCTTGTGATGTGTACAATCCAGTTTTTGGGTTAGTGCTATGAGCACCAGCTGTGTGGTCACACTAGGCCCCAGGTTATTACAAATGTCATGGTTGCAGGATATGTCCCATGAAGTGGGACAGTCCTATTTGTGTGTCCTGGGCTTTTAAGATCATGTTATTCCTCAGGTCATATTCTGAAACTACTTTGATTGTCTTCTTTCTGTCAGGGTTCAGAAGTATGCACTCTGTGACTCACCCGTACAGAGCTTTTCATTGGTCCTTGATCGCTGTTGTAGGCTTCAACCATCAAAACATGAGAGGAGTTGGTCTCTCTGTCAAGAGCTCGAGGGCCACGCATAACTAGACCGGTTTGGACATCAATTTGAAAATTGTTTCGGCTATTGCCTAGTAGCAAAAGAAAAATTTAAAACAAAAAAACATTTTTTTTACATGTGTCTGTAAACATGAAGTATACACTATGTGACATCAGATCCCACCCCATCAGCCCCGATAACAATTTAACTCTATTTTTACACACCGCGTATGAAACTGGCAAAGTGTAGACAACCTAGAGCACTTTGTGGGGCATAAAGTCATCACTTTTCTGTTGGTGTGGCCCATTGTGTCACACAACCCTGACTGGCACACGACATTTACATGGTCGGTATTATTACATTAGTGGTCACACTACAGCAGATATTGGCCTGTAGTTTATAAAATTATAATGTGCATCTTTAAGCAATGTCAATACACTCCAGTCTTAGATTCTTTCTATTTTTACTGAGCCTCACACATATTTGTCACTTCTGCATTTCAATTCCGTTTGTGATGACTCAACACATTTCTTGTTTTTTGAGCATAAAAGTTAGAAACAGAAGTTAGTAGGGGACATAGTGTGTAACGTTAACGTGGATTGTACAAAACCACAACAACCGTTGCACCACTGTTTGTATGGGTGGAGGTAAAGAAACAGAAAGGAAGAGTAAAAGAGTGTGTAAGGGAATGGTGACTTAAAGGAAGATATTTTAAAGTTTCCTCTGCAAATGTTCTGAAACATTAGCACATGAAGTGCAGCAGACACTATGTCTCTTCAGTATGACAGTTTAATCACACACTCCACCATATTACCTCCCTACAAAAAAATAAAAACACACACTGAGTATATAAAATGTGAGAGTGAGAGAGACAGTTTATATAATATTTATATTATATATATATACCCCTAAGTGGAAATGTCCAAATTGGGCCCAAAGTGTAATATTTTGAATGGCCACCGTTATTTTCCAGCACTGTCTTAACCCTCATGGGCATGGAGTTCACCAGAGCTTTACAGGTTGGCACTGGAGTCCTCTTCCAGTCCTTCATGACAACATCACGGAGATGGTGGATGTTAGAGACTTGCTCTCCTCCACCTTCCATTTGAGGATGCCCCATAGATGCTCAATAGGGTTTAGGTCTGGAGACATGCTTGGCCATCTCCTTTACCTTCAGCTTCTTTAGCAAGGCAGTGGTCGTCTTGGAGATGTGTTTGGGGTCGTTATCATGTTGGAATACTGCCCTGCAGCCCAGTCTCCGAAGGGAGGGGATAATGCTCTGCTTCACTATGTCACACAACATGTTGGCATTAATGGTTCCCTCAATGAACTGTAGCTGCCCAGTGCCGCCAGCACACATGCAGGCCCAGACCATGACACTCCCACCACCATGCTTGACTGTAGAAAAGACACACTTGTCTTTGTACTCCTCACCTGGTTGCCGCCTCACCTGCTTGACACCATCTGAACCAAATAAGTTTATCTATCTTGGTCTCATCGGACCACAGGACATGGTTCCAATAATACATGTCCTTAGTCTGCTTGTCTTCAGCAAACTTTTTGCGGGTTTTCTTGTGCATCACCAATTTGATGCAGTGTGCGGCGTATGGTCTGAGCACTGACAGGCTGACCCCCCACCCCTTCAACCTCTGCAGCAATGCTGGCAGCACTCATACGTCTACTTCTCAAAGACAACCTCTGTATATGATGCTGAGCAAGTGCACTCAACTTCTTTGGTCAACCATGGCGAGGCCTGTTCTGAGTGGAACCTGTTCTGTGAAACCGCTGTATGGTCTTGCCCAGCATGCTGCAGCTCAGGTTCAGGGTCTTGGCAATCTTCTTATAGCCTAGGCCATCTTAATTTTATTTATTTTTTCTTTCTAATTTTTACCCCCTTCCTCCACCCAGTGACCCTAGGCCTAGGCCATCTTTATGTACAGCAACAATGCTTTTTTCAGATCCTCTGAGAGTTCTTTGCCATGAAGTGCCATGTTGAACTTCCAGTGACCAGTATGACAGTGTGAGAGCGATAACACCAAATTTACCACACCTGCTCCTCATTCACACCTGAGACCTTGTAACACTAACGAGTCACATGACGCTGGAGAGGGAAAATGGCGAATTGGGTCCAATTTGGAGATTTCCACTTAGGGGTGTACTCACTTTTGTTGCCAACGGTTTAGACATTAATGGCTGTGTGTTGAGATATGTGGAGGAACAGCAAATTTACACTGTTATACAGGCTGTACACTGACTACTTTACATTGTAGCAGAGTGTCATTTCTTCAGTGTTGTCACATGAAAAGATATAATAAAATATTTACAAAAATGAAAGGGGTGTACTCAAGTTTATGAGACACTGTATATTATGTATTAATATTATGACACTGTATTTATATATATATGTATGTAGGATGGATTTATATGAAATATTATATAAACCAGCCATATGATATATATTATGTAAATATTATACACAAGTCCATAGACAAGAAAAAACACGCACACATGGGTCCTGATTTGAAAAAGATATAGCGTTCTTTTAGTCGATACTCATGCGATAATAAATATACTGTAACATGTGGTCGATGTTTCGGTCCAAATACTGGACCTTTATCAAGACTGGAGTCTTGTAATAATATAGGTGGTATATAATATTTATATTAAATATGTGTATATATATAATTGAATTATATGAAATATTATATAAACTAACAATATGACATACATATATATCTCAGGTTCATTTAATAATTTAATATATTAATTTAATATGTAATATTTATATAATATAGCTTGGGTGGGGTTGTACAATTGCACACAGAGAGAAAACCTTACACACAGTTAGACACACTTACACACTCACATAGACACAGTCAGACTTATGCAGAAAACCTTACACAGTCATATAGACACACTTACACACAAAGATTTACACAGACCGATAGACACACTTAAACACACAGACAACCTTACACAGTCAGATAGCACACACAGTCAGACTTACACATACATACACAGACATGCTTACACACAGATTACTTTTTATATATATAAACATTTGCAGGGAGGGGACTGTTTCATCTGTGTGTGGCTCCCCAATGTCAGGGCGAATAAGAGGTGCGGATACTGGTGGCAATGGCACGCGGAGTGCACCTCTGTGTCTGGAGGACCTCATTTTGGCAACACCTGTACTATGCGATCAGTGCTGATCGCATACTGCAGGTAGCAGTTACATTTTGTGTATTCCCATTTAAAGAGGATATTAAGTCACACCAAAAATCTGCTGTAGAACATCTTGAGAATAAGTTAAGTCAAATACATCATTCCTGTTGCACTGAACCCAAAATTTTGCCCGACATCAACACAACATTTTTGGGGAGCTACTCACCAGAAATTGTTCCACATTTTTTTTAGGGTTGTATATGAACTGTAATTCAAAAATTCTAAAAATGGAGCAATTAGTGAAAACATTCTATTGGTTTCCATGCCGACTGCTCCACTTTTTTTTTCCAAGTAAGGAATATATATTATATAAACTCAAGACAGTCCAAAAGCTTCCAGCTCCAAAAGGATTACATTCATTCTAGCAACCACTAACACTATTTAGTCTTATGCACTCTATTTAAACGGTTCTGGGCAAAAACCTACTCTTGCTAATGACAATGGGGTTAAAAGCAACATGGCATTTGACTCAGGCACAGCAGAGTATGTGTGTGCTCTACAAAAGATTGCTTTCTGTTCAGTCCCTTCCATTATTCCACACAATGATAGGTTTTAGTATAGGCATGCAATTTTATGGACTTTCAAGATGAAAGGATCAGTGTTTAAGTAATATGTAGCAATCTTCCAGGCTAGCACTTGAGGTAGGCTATACAATGAAGATGGAATCAAGGTCACAAGTACTCCATTAAGGACAGTTCTATTGACAGACATCACAAACATGTTTTTACTTACCACTAATAATGCGATACCACACACGGCCATTCTCTCCCTCATCATCGTCTGTGGCTTCCAGCTGTAAGATTAATATACATAAATGTATTAAAAAAGAAAATATACTAAATGGGATAAATTCTTTTATTTATATGGTGGAGAAAGTAACTTTAGATTCACCAAAGGAAAACCGTCAGCAAAACAAGTCAAGTGTGTGCATTTTATATAAAAGTGCTATAATGAAAGAATACAAAGAAAGTAACTTTTATGAATCCTTTTTCCTCCGACGTGGTTCTACCAGGGGCTGGACATGTTGTTTAGAATCTTGGGTCAAATGAAGGAAGAGCTGCCTCATCTGACCAAGATTCCAAACACATCCTCCCACTGATAGAGCTGTTTGCATTCTTTCAACAAAGCCATTCTATTAAAAATGCCTACACTTTCCATTAAACATAATTGAATGTCCTTTTAGGTAAGTACTGGAACTAAAGATGAAATGCAATTAAATGAGTCCTCTGGACTGTATTTAACCCCTTCATGCCATGCTGTACGTTAATGACCGTCGTTAATTTAACACTTCTGCAGTGTTTAGCTATAATTCTCCTCTCTCAGTTACTGTATCCACACAAATTATGTATTGTATTTAAGAACAAAAAGGGCTTTTTTAGATACCCTTATTTTAATCATGTCATGTAATTTATTATATAATATGTTGAAAAACTTTTCTTGAAAAATATTTTACTCATCTCCCAAAGCTAATGACAATATATGCTAAATAGATTATAATATTTGTCCTGAGTTTCTAAATACCCAATGTTTACATGTTTTTCTGTTGTGTTTGAACCCTAACCCAGACTGTTAATACTTTACTTAGTCTCTCCCTGCCCCACGATCGCTGTAAAGCAGGGGAGAGCCTATATCCGTCAAAGCGGGCAATTGCTTTGATAGCTATAAACACCTGGTCACTGCGATTGGCTGTCCCAGCGAACAGATGCTAGTTCCGTGGGGCTAAACAGACATGGCTGAAATTCCTCAGTACTGAGGCACTTAGCCATGTCAGTTTTACAGCGATCGCGGTATGCCACCATGCAAGTCAACAATACAAAACCACATACAAAACACATAATGTCAAAAGATATAAAGAATATTCCAGAGATACTGAATTTGCTCACCATTACATATAAACCTAACATACAAATACATACAGACCAACAGTGACAAAACATCTGGGCACTGCAGAGCACAACATCCATCCACCATCTCAGACTACTCCATCGAGACCTCAATTTCGCTAATTCAACAATATCAGGTATACATCGAAAGCCATTTCTGCCATATCGCATAGAATGAATCGAATCACTGCTGTCTCATATAATACACCTTTTCCATTTCACATTGATAGCGCACCTGGTTTAGAACTATCTCTTTATGTATTTTCTCTTGTCGGTGCCATCTCCTGGCTATCATTGTTTTCCTTATCAGAAAGCATTTAATTGCAAAACATCTATTCCTAGGGGTAAGATTCTCAAGACCCAGATGTATCAAAGCTCTATTGGGGGTTGGAGGGATAATTGTTACATTACAAATGATGTCTCCAACAAGTAGAGTTGGTATCAGAAGAAAATGTTCTAAGCCGTTCAGGTCCGAAGGACCAACGCATCAATAATTTAAAGTGCTGTTCAACCATATTTAGACAATGGGTCGTTCTAGATATCCCTACTAAGATAAAAAAAAAAGGAGAGGATAATCAACTGTGTAAAATGGACTGAACAGGGTGAAGGTTGTTAAAGTGTTTATACACAGTCTTCTCCATAGGCCGGAAGGTAGACTAAAGAAGAAATGGTATGATAGTTTGATGGAAGTGTGAGTTAAGGAAGCTCTTCTTAGAACAGCCATGATTTGCGTCATGAGTCTACCCGCATGCAGGCTCATCCAAGCTGTATCCCGACTTTTCAGTTTCCTTTGTGTCTTTGCTATTCTGTTCTGCTTATTTGTTATTCTTGTTCCTGGGTTCTTTGAAATTCTGTTATCCTTGTGTGTTCTGTACTCCCTAGTCCCGGCCACATGGTGGTATTTCCTAGGCACTGACTCATAGTGGCATTTACTAGTGCCGGCCACATAAGTGGCATTTCTTAGTTCCTGCTCTGAGTAGCACCTGCTTAAGCCTAGCCACAGACCAGCACCTGCCCAAGTCTTGCTATAGACTGGCCCTAGCATGAGCCCTGTCAAAAGGGTGACCTGAGCCCTGTCAAAAGGGTGTCCTGAGTCCCTAAATGTGGGATGCCTTGAGTCCCTTAATTGGGATGCCTTGAGTCAGTTTATTGGGATGCCCTGAGTCCCTTAAATGAAATATCTTGTCATGGTGTTGTGTCTCAGAGTTCCAGCTCTGTTCCCCGTCTTAGTTATAACCTGCTCTTGTGCCCAGTTTCCATGTTTCCTTTGTTCTCCATTTCTGGCTTCTGTTCTGTTCTTTCTACCTAGTTTCTCTGGTTTGTATAACTGTGCAACCCTGCCTGTTTGTTTGTTTTTCTCTTTTCGGTTTCTGCAGTCTTTAATCCTGTGCAGCTGTCTACAGATATTCTCTGTTTGTATGTATGTGAAATGTTAATCTTTAAAGTATGTTATTCTTTGCTAATATTAGTGAGGGACTTGCCTAAATGTGGGGTACCTTGACATGGTTGGCAAGCTAACATCTAATTGACCAATAGGTGAACCAAACCTCCACCATTTTACCATCTTTAGTGTTATGCTATTTCCTGTATTTATGGTTGTTTCTTTGTATGTTTCTCTTGTGTTCCTTAGCCCTGTACTCTGTATGTAGCCTTATTTATATCTGTGCTTATCCTTTTAAGTTTTATATCATTGTCCTTTGTCTGTGCCCTGCATTATGCCTTTGTTATTATCTGCAAACCTGTGCGTTGTATTGTTTATCCTTAGTTTGGTTTCTGCTTTATCTTGCTTATGTTTTGTCTCTGTCCTTAGCCTTGCACTTTGTATTTCAGTTCTGTTGTCACTCAGTTGCTTTTCTGTTTTCACTCTGTTTGGCTGTTTCCGTTCTGTCCTATCCATGTAATCTGGATACAGCAGCTGCTTACACAGTGCTCGGTATGTAGCTGCACTTGCACAAGTAGACAGGGCGCAAAACCCCAGGGGCGCCATTTAAAAAAATATCCTTTCCGGTATCCTTTCACCAGCCCTCTGCACGGCCAGAGTGGAGGATCCTGGGAGAGGGCGGACTTCACTGGGTGAAGCAGCTTGGCATCTTCTTCACGAGGGAGCTGCTGGCAGCATAGCCGGTATTTCTGATGCCCTGCATGAGGGGAGCACAAGCAGAACTCACTGCTCCGTGTGAAGGAATTAGAACAGAGATGGGGGAGTGAGGGAGAGAACAGAGATGGGGTATAGAGAACAGAAATGGGGAAGAGGGGGAGAGAACAGAGAGGGGTGAGCAGGGAGAGAACAGAATTGTGGGAGGGGAGAGAACAGAAATGGGGGAGGGGAGAGAACAAAGAAGGAGTAGAGAGAACAGAGATGGGGAGGAGGAGGAGGAGGAGAGAACAAATATGGGGAGAGGGAACAGAGATGGGGAGAGAGAACAGAGATGGGGGAGAAGGTGGAGAGAGAACAGAGATGGTGGAGGAGTAGGAGAGATAACAGATAAGGGGGAGGAGGTGGAGAGATATATGGGGAGGAGGTGGAGAGAGGACAGATATGGGGGAGGAGGTGGAGAGAGAACAGATATGGCGGAGGAGGTGGAGAGAGAACAGATATGGCGGAGGAGGTGGAGAGAGAACAGAGATGGGGGAGGAGGGTGTGAGAACAGATATGGGGAGGGGGAGAGAGAACAGATATGGGGATAGGTAAAGAAATATAGGGAGGGGTAGGAGAGTGAAAGAGGTATGGGGAGGGGAAGGTGAGGCAAAGAGATATGGGGGGTGGAGAGGGAAAGAGATATGGGGGGTGGAGAGGGAAAGAGATATGGGGAGTGGAGAGGGAAAGAGATATGGGGAGGGGAGAGAGAGATAATCGATATGAAGGAAAGATATTTGTGAAGGGGAAGGAGATAACAGGTTTGGGGAGGAGGAGAGACATACATGGCAAGGGAGAGAGACATAAAATGGGGGGATTGGAAAGAGACAAACATGGCAAGGAAGAGGAAAGAAACAAACATGGGAAGGGAGAGAGACATACATGGAGTGACTGGAAAGAGGCAGGCATGTGGAGGGAGAGGAAAAGACAGACCTGAGGTTAGAGAGGAGAGGGGCACCATGAGGATGGCCCGCACAGAGCGCCTGAACACGTAAGGCCGGCCCTGCCTGGAGCATCAAGCTACCAGGAGAATGCAGTTACCCAACATCCAGCCCTGCGTCTCCTCCCCTGCAATGTAGCTCCTGATCTTGGGCTCTCAGGATCTATTTCCATCTGGGACCCCATGTGTTACAATTTGGGGAAACTGTTCCCATTCCAGAGAACACGACTAGGTTGATCAGATACTTTAGATCAGGTATCTGAAGGCTAAACCACAGCAGGTAACAGTCCTGGGATTAATATAAGGTATATATATTCCATGGACCCCAAGGTACAAAGACGATAGGTTTCCTACATATGCAACATTAATCGACCCATTCAAGCTACCAACAGCTATTGAAGCATTTAATGAATAGCGGTGGACGGGCTCATAGAATTGCTGGGGGCAAATATCCATCCCTACGTTTGTGATGCGAGAAATAATGAATATTAATGAATCATAACAAGTACAGAACAAAGAGCATGTACTTTAGATGTAAATGTTGGTTAGCAATTTGGTTACAAATAGTGAATCCAGAGCTGCTTTACCATTGTGGTTTACCATGAAACAAGGTGCTAAAAACAGACTGAATCTGAAAGTCCTAAAGAACACTGATGTGAGGTGAAAATACCCAACATTGTCTCTGATACTAGACAGTGCTGCCCTCTAGTGTACTTTTTAATGCACAATCCACTCAAAATATATTCTTACTTGTCTCTGATCATTACAAACAACTCTCAGAAAGAAATGTTCTCTTTAATGGAAAGAATTGCATCAAGTTTAAACATTATAAATAGAAATCTTGCCTAGTTCTATCAGGGGACGGACATAGAGTGTAGAATCTGCCCCCGGATAGCACTAAACAAGCAGTGAGGGCTCAGTTAGTTCTAGATTCAATTAATATTAGGTATTTTTCATTATTTCGTTCATATAAGTATGTTTTTATGTTTAAAGCTGATCTCTCACAATGTTGGCTTTCTCATAGTAATGGTGGTAGATTATAACTGTTTGTTCTTTGACTTTTAGATTGATTTTATGCACTCAATGTCATGATTACGCTAATGTCGAAGGACTTCATCTGCTTTATTACATTAACGGGGAAGGACTCCGTCACCATCGGGTGTTTTAACTGGAATCTCAGATTGACACATCTATTGACGACGCATCATTATGTTTTTGTCCCGGAAGTTTACGATGCCTCTCCTCCACAGTTACATTCCAGAAGTCCACTGACATATGCAGACGCTTACGTACAAGCGGGAACATTTAATTGAAGATTCTTCACAGCTGCTATTTCTATTGGACTTGTAGTGGATTGGACAATGAGTTGGGAGCGCTTAGTGCAATACCCTTACTTGTGTTTATATTTTATGATGTTTTACCAACACACGTTGGCTTCAGGATGCAGCTTCTGACTCCCAGTCGAGTGCTGTCTACATTTTACACCACAATTCCTTTCCTTGGCTTGACCTGAGTCTAAGTTCAGACTATCAAGACAAGTTGGGTGATTCTGGTATTCTGTGCAGTTCTTTAATCCATTTGCTCAGTATGCTTTAATTAAAGTGTTTCTTTTTAAAAAAACCTGCATCTGATGGACTCTTTCGATTAAACATAATCCCCCACCCCACTGCCCCCCACAGATGTGCTTTAAAGAAACCCATTCACCAAGAGCCAACATCCAACAATAATAGTTTGTATCTAGGGTTTTATTCAAGAGGGCAGTGGACTGATATAGTAATTGCATACTTAAGGCCAACGAAACCAAGTTGGAAACATTCTCCAATCCAGCTATACGTCAGACGTTTGGAAATAACTTTGCAATTCCCTTGTCAATTCCATGAACGTCTCTTTCACAAATAAAGCCCTTAGTTTCTTTTTATGAGCGTCTAATAGCCAACTAGAAACCTTGGGGTTATACAAAGTATATCGGATAGGAACATATATGAACATGGGGAATGGTTGTATGGGGAAAGAGTTAGTGTTAGGTTATATAGGTCCCTGTTTTTTCCTCAGCCATCTAGAAAAGTTTCCCACAGAGTAGCAGTTTTTTGCTACCTGAGTGATTCACACATCCCATGCATCCAGGTGGACCAGATTCTGGAGGCCCTCCTTGAGTCCAGATGCAGGCTCCCAGGCCCATTATAGGAGCAGAAGCGCATAGGTGGACTGGCCTCCGGTAAGGGCTTTGAGGCCCACTCTAATTACTTTGGGGATCGCTGTCACCAGGTCTGGTGCAGCCCTGTTTGCTCCCCCAAGGGTTCCAGCACTGTACTCCTCCAGGAGGAGGAGTTGCATCCAGCCCCAAGTGGTGAGTAAGCATCAGGCCCATAGACGGAGGGCTACAGGCTTCCCTCTGTCAGCCAGGGAGAATCCATTGATAGTGCCAGAAGTGCCTCCCCCATCCCTCGCTCCTTCTCCTGTGCCTCCTCATCATACCCCAGCAGTTAGGTCCAGAAATTCAAGGGGAGGGCCTTCATCTCACTCACTTCTTTCTTTCAGGCCTCATCCGACACCTCTGTTCCTGCACACATCCCTCTATCTTCCCCACAGGTTACAGGGGACCCAATAGCACATACTCCTGTTACTCCAGCTACAGGCACAGCTTCCAGCTACAGTGGTGAGTTGGTTGCGCCCAGTGTAGGGGGGGGGGGGGGTGCGCTACTCCCTTCTAGTCAGACTTGGTTAGACTTGCTAAGCTGCTTGCATGAGGCAACAGTTCAGACAGTTTGTACTGCTGGATTCCTGGGTGATAGGTCCTTGGCTTCAGGTCAGGGTAGCAGGACCCCGGTTCCTCTCCCTGCGGTTGTTCCAATTGTCATAGCTCCCGTTCAGAGCATGGCAGTGGGGGTGGTGGTCCCAGTAGGGGGTTCCTTGGATGTTCAAGCTAATACTTTGGAATTTACCCACATGGTTGTGCCTGTGAAACTAGGTGTCCTACACGTCTTTTGATTCGGAGCACTGATTGGCGAAAATTTTAGGGTAGTTTTATGTTGACTTGCGCCTTCCCATGGGATGCTCAATATCGTGTTTTCAATTTTGAGTGCTTTAACACTTTTTTGGAATGGGTGGTGCTTGTGGAGTCCAGGAGTGATTCCATCATGCACTGCCTAGAAGATTTCCTGCTTGTTGGCCCCTCCACCTTGCAGCCACCTCCTACAATCAGTTCAGCTGGTTACTCTTTCTTAGGCATTCCATTGGCGCCTGACAAAACTGAAGGCCCCACCACCTGTATTAGTTTCCTGGGTACAGAGATTGCTTCCTGGGGGAGATGAATGCTGCCTTCCCCAGGGCAAACTGTTTATGCCTGTAGAGCGACATTTTGACGGTCCAGGCATGTGTAAGATCCAGTTGTGACGGTTGCAGTCCCTCCTGGGCAAACAAAACTTTACCTGTAAAATCAGGCTTGTGGGGTAGGTTTTTAATAGACGGTTGGCTATTAATTTTCTTAATACGACCCCTTTGGGAATAGGATGGTTCCTAGCACAGAATAACGGTAGGTCCTTGTGGCAGGCCCCTGAAGTGTCCAACAAGGCCGGTTCTGCTGGCATTCCTGGAATTGGTTCTGATTTTGGTGGTGGCGGAGCTATGGGGGGCTGCCCTGCTGGACCACAGGATGGTCTTCCACTTCAATAACATGGGGGTGGTCATGGTGGTGAATAATCTGACTGCATCTTCCCCCCTGGTGGATTGCTTGCTTCGACAGCTGGTCCTCCAATGCTTTGATATTAATGTAGGGCTGTATACATTCCTGGTTGCAGAATGTAACTACCGATGCGCTCTCTCGTTCACAGCGAGCAGTGTTCAGAGCATTGGCCCCCCCTGCAGACCTACTGGGTATCCTGTTACCAGAGGGCCTACAGATGAATAGCCCAATGGATTGGCAAGTTGGGCTTGAAGCAACACCAAAGTTTGACCCCCCATGGCATCTTGATTACTCCACAGAGTAATTACATGTGCCATATTGGAATGGAGCATACTCCTCCAATATGGTGCTGCCCTGTATTCAGCAAGAGCGACGGAAGTGTTCAGTAATCACTTCTGTTGCTTTGTTGCTGGACTACCCCAAGAGGCAGTCATCAAAATTACATTGGAAAATAAGGACAAAACAAACCCTAGATCTATTAACCCTAGGGTTAGAGCTCTACTTAGGGTTACAGATGATTTAGGGTTATGGATCAAAGGGTCACTGTTGGAGACAATGGTTAAGAAACAAAAAAACACTACTTTTTTATTGCCCTATAACTTGCAAAAAAACAACAAAAAAAAACATTTAAACATGGCATATTTCTAAACTCAGGGAAAATATGAGATATGATTTAGACAGTATTTTTTATCATTTGTAATTGTATAAAAGATTTTTTCAGGTCAAATTTAGAAGGTTGTTTTTACAAATTTTCATCATATTTTATTGATGATTTTTAAAGCAAATGATATGATGAAAATAATAATGAAAATAATAATGGTATCTTAAGAAAACCCTTCTTAGGTCGATAAAAACAATATCTGTAGGTACATTAAATGGGAGTTAGAGGTCAGAGCGTCATGTTCTTGGGTAAACTTTTGTGTGCAATGTGGGTGCTGGGGTAAATCCTGGGTCTGCAAGATGGGTGCTGGTGCAAGTCCTGGTGGTGCAAGCTGGGGATATGGCAAAGAATGTGGGAACAATAATAAAAGAAGTGCCAGATAAATGAAGTGGGGGGGTCAGTGGGGGCCCAAACCATTTTATCAGTAAGGGGCCCTACAAATTCTGATGGCGGCTCAGGCTGTGCCAATAGTTCTAGAGGTCTAGTTAAACCATTATTTTGCACCGGCATGCTGCCTGTGAACAAGGTTCTTCTTTGCATTGGCAATATGTTCTCTGCTATTTTTCGGGTACTTGGGTGACTCCAGGTCTTCATCTCCTGCTGCCAGTTTCTTCTCATATTTCCCTAGTGGAATCCCTAGGGTTTTGACAGTGGATCTCCGGCCCAAATTGTGGGTAGATAGCATTAGTGTGAATACCTGGCTGTTCCTACAAGGAGACTAAACCGAGTCAATTCCATTATTTGTATCTCTAGCTTCTGCATCACACAGAGATCCTATCCACTGAATTCTGGGTGTACGATGCTCCTTATGCATTTCACATCTCAATCAGATACTCTCAAAGGCTGCCATTTCACCGAAATTGTCTAAAAAAAAACTAGGTTAAGTGCATTTTTATATAATTTTTTTTTTTTTTTAGAGTTTTAGTATACTTCAGGGCAGCCCCCCCCAAAAAAAAATCAATGCTAAACTGATTTGGTTTACATGCATCTGACCAGTTTACCAGTTAAGCAACATCAAAGTTGTATATAATTTTGGATGTACCGTCAGGGTAGAGAAGAAAAGGAGGAATAAAATGGAAACATTTAAATAAGTGGAGGTGGTGCAGAGACTTACAGCAAGGAAAGAATATAAAGAAGTTCTTTTACACAAAACATTCACTCCATCCTCCCCCCTCCCTCCCCCTTTTTAAGCCCATCTCAACTTCAAGCAACCTGAAGACTGGCATTCACAGAATAAAATCCAGTCACCAGACTGTACCACGTAAACATCGAGTGGGGGGAGGAAATATCCACAGGGGGGAATTCTTATTTACAAGGTTAATTAAAAGAAGAATTTTTTTAAAAAATTTAGTTTTTTTTAAACTTAGTAACATTTTGCTAAATGTAATATTTATACAGCGCTCTGCACACAAACAAAAAAAACCCCGAAATCTAAGTCTCAGAGATGGCTTTGTTTAGAAAAAGGAAAAAAGAAAGTTTCTTTCTTTTGTCTAGTTTATCCATTCCTCTCCCCTCCCCTCTTGCTATCCTCTCTCTCCCCATCCCCCTAACTCACCAAAGGGCACACAAGCTAGAAAACTGCAACGGAAGGAAAAAAGCCATGGCAAGACCAGATATCGGATGAAATAAAACTCAATCAGGTAATCTGAATACATTAACCAAAAAAAAACTACTTTTATTAACTTCTTCAGCTATTATAACTGGAGCCTCTGGTGCACAGGTGATGTGATTGTATCTTTAATGCATCTATTAGCAAGCCTGGTCTAATTAAACACCCCAAGGCCCTGACAGACATGAAGAGGAGTCCTGCTGGTTTTTAGTTTTAAACTTGTTATCAGTTTATGGAGGAGATAAAAAAAAAAAGAAATCAAACAATGCCCAGTCTGAACCACGGCAATGGTGTTTGGTATTAACTCCTTCAAGGCTAATCTAGTGGGTCTTTTAAAAGAGAAGTTGGCTGTGTTGCTTGTATGGGTGTAGGAGGTCAGGACGTGTGCGGAACATCATAGGCGTTGGAGTTCAGCAACGAACACCTGTTGCTCAGGACATCTGTTATTCACAATCGGTGCTTAAGAATCATAAGTCATACGTGGGGCAGCAATGCCAAAATGCTGGCTGAACATCATGGGAGTTGCACAGCAGCTGGCATATTAGTGATAGACTATCCCACCCTGCAATGTCCCATTTGTAAACATTGATCATTGGCTGCGTTATGCTATGTTTTTTGGAGCTCGATCGTATCAGGCGCTTTGAGCCATAACTTGAATAGACAGTCACATTAATGTAGTGAGATCAATGGTTTGAAGTATAGAATGTAGCAGTCAACCCATCTATAGCCTGATCCGCACACCAGCCATCCCTGAATTCCTTTAGTCTTCCACTGGAAGGTTATTCCAGGTATCTATTACTCCTCCTGTAAAATTACCACAGACCCCGTGCAGTAGGCAGCAGACCTCAGGTTGCCTAATTAAGCCCTGAAGCATGCATTTTATTCTAAATAAAGCAGCATGTAGTCATCACTTATAATAATTAGTGGTATGCACTGGTTGAAGGGAATTTAATTATAGTAGGCCATGTTCTGGCAGCTGGTACCTGCCTATTTTAAAAATAATATGGAATTATGTACAGTGATCTGCACACCCAGCTATTTAAGGGTTTTACCTGTTTCAGGGAGATGTACAGGCTTTGGTTTAACTTTTGATAGCACCGTGTCTATTAACTGGCCAGAGTATTATTTCAGTTAACCCATTGTGTGCCTCCTTTAAGTAATCGACTGAAGCCATGTTAAAGCATAGTTGCTAACATTGGCCATGTTTCCAGGGACACATACTTGTTCCACATACTGCAGACAGAGCATGCAAAGTGCAGCCCGGCAGTATGTAGGATGGATATACATACAGACACAATCCAATTAACTAATCAGGGTGGAGATCCCGTAGGACCTACCATGATCAATTAATTGTGTCTGTGCATTTAAGCATCCTACATACTGCCAGGCTGCACTTTGCATGCTCTTTCTGCAGTACGTGGAACAAGTATGTGGCCAATATTGGCAACTAGGTTAAAGGCAACTGGAGGTTCGGAACTGGATAGTTTTCATTTAGCAAAATGTGGACATCCCTCTGATGTGTCATCACACTCATTTGTTGCGATGATGTCATGAAACCATGTAACAAATGTCACTGCAGAATGGGAATCTTTGAGAAGCTCCCCCATGGAATGAGAATTTGGTAGATTTATTCATCCAGATCACAATGGCAGTTCTATTCAGTGCTCTCAGTAAAGAAATGTGTAATTTTAAGTTTTGTCACCCTCCCCTGTGTTATGGGGCCACCATTTCCTGTTTACTAGGGGTGTGGGGAAGGAAACATACAACTGAGTATCATCCATATTAATGAGTCCTGCAGTACACACCTGCCAATCACTCCTGATTAAGTTGGGGCAGTTTCCAGTGTGGGTCATAAGCAAATGTCCAGTGTACTTTTTTAATGCTCCTGTAAAACTGATAGGCAGTACCCGGTGCATCATGCAATATAGGCAGACTAGGAGGAGGTAGGGCTGTAGTGGTCTATCAAACAAAGTATCCTTAAAGTTGGTAGGCATAAATTATACATATGCCAATACAGTTATCTCTCAAAGGGAAAGTATGGTCAGTCTGTGTGTTTTTCATCTCTTCTGGGAGTATCTAGCTCTACACCACCAATAAAGGGTCACCTAATTTGGAGACAGTGCCACCCATTTTTGGATCGATCGCTATGACCAAAGCCCACCTCCTTCCTACCCACAGGATGGTGAGGTGGTGCTCTCCAGACCACTGTGCCTTCAGTGTACTAGAGTATGGCTATGGCCATTTCCATTAAACATTGTACACAGCAAATTTAAATCATGGGGATTTTAAACCATTTGGGCAGAATACACAAAAATCACATTTAAATGGGCTCCATCACATACATATTGTTTTTATTCTTTAAATTCAGGTAAAAAAACCATGAAATGTGATCCATACACTGTGTTAGCAGAATTGCAAACAAATGTCTAAATTAAGAGGACACATTTGTTTTAAACATGTCTGTGATGTCTCCTATTTATGACATCACCTTGTGGCTTAATATGCAAATGATACTTTACTTATTGAAAGTAATTCATTTGCATATCAAGCCACAGGCGATCTCATAAATAGGAGACATTTATAACACATCTTTCTCTTCATTGATGCATTTGCATCACTATCAGTATCATTATTTGGATTCTCACATGGGTAATCTGATGTATAAGTATACCAGGGTTACACAGCACATTCACCAACAGGTCAGTTCTAATTAAACAAAAACTAACCATATGTTTATTAACCTACGCAGCTACCTTTGCTAGATAAAGGTGAACTAATTAGAAATATGGGAGGTTTCAAGGGCTGACATTTGTGTACTAATTAGAAATACAGATGCACAATAATGATAAGTGAACTAATAGTATAATTCATAGCCAGGGGCAGTGGGTGTGCTGTCAATTATAAATACATTGGAGCTAAAACTGCTAATTGTACCAAGTATAATTTATCCATTCACTAATAGTTCCACTAATAATCAATACTGAATGTGCTGTTAATTACAGTCACCAAACCCTGTTCCCTTCAAGCACAGCTATCTAAACAGTAGTCAGATTGAAACTGTTTATTGGTTTTATTCTCACAATAAATTGATACAGCACCTTTTCTGATCACCTACACATCCATTTTCTTTTGCCTGTTTTTATTCATATTTAGCCCACCTCTGCCACCAATGTAACGGACCGTCTACCAGACGTAGTAGACCCTCTGCCCGTTGTGGGAAATCACCTCCTTAGCCCCCGATAAAAGCTCAGCATTCAACCAGCAAGTCTTTCCTGGACCTTTGCTCTTTGTACCCAAATAGACAGGACATCTAGCAGTTAGGTACAGCAAGAATGAACAACTCTTTTATTTGTGTAACAACACAGACTTATAAAAAGACATAAATGTGACATCACAGACATTAGTATACAACGTGGGGATGGAACTAAACATAGTTCTCCAACTAACTGGGGTTAGAAATACATTAGACTTCCAGACTACAAACCAAATAGGAATTACCATACAGTGAGTAGACACACAGTAAGACACATAATGTACACAACATAATCAGTTTACCAGTTAATCCAGAACAATGGATGTTGGAGTAAACTATCAATTCTAGTCACTGACACATTATAACCCTCTAGAGTGGTCTACTCACAGAATGAAACATTACACATAAACCAATATACTCACAGAATATAACTAACTAACAATATTAACGAATATAGTTATGGCACATAAGCCAGGGCCCATAATCTACAGGGAGGTGTTTGGCCCTCAGGCCCCTCCAAGAACCCCAGTCACTCAGGCTGTCAGGACTCACTTTGTGACAGTAGTTTTGGTATAACACATAGCCTTTTGAGCTTTATGCTCAGATGAGGTTTTTGATCCATACTGTCAGAAGGTTTCTGCTACTGTTTTCTCATGGTATATTCAGACACAGGATCGTACGTGTGGCTAATGCCAATTGTTTCACTGGCATGCTTATATTTGCACCTCACCCAGGTTAATGTCCAACTTGATTGGGGACACTAACATAAAATGTGCACCGTGAGACACATGCATTTATAAGCAGCCTTTATTAAGGGAAAAGATCCAGGATCCCCTTCTCCACCTCTCCCGTCCTCTGCCTAGTTCCTGTCCACCTCCTGCCGTTTCTCCCTTTCAACACCTTTACTTTACTCTTTCTCGCATACTCCTCTAAACCTCTCTATCCAGGTGACAGCTGGCAAGCAGGACAGAGGGGCTCTACCCGAGCTCAGTGGGCTGAGTCCGCACACCTTTCACTTCTAAATGTTCTTGTGCCCAGGCATCCAAGGGTTGCCCTCCAGCTGCTGCATAATTACAAATCCAATAATTCCCCACCAGCTTTCTATAAATCCAAAGAATTATGGTAGTTGTAGTACAGAAAGAGCTGGAGGGCCACAATTGAATGCCTAGGCCCTAGTGTGTGGCACTAATTGTTTTGTCTGTCTATCCATCTCTGTACCTTATCTGTCAATATATCCGGTCTCTGATGATAGTGGGTGGGCAGATTCAATTTCAAAATGGGCCATTAAATTGTTTTGTCGCCCAGGGCCCAAAATTGCCAGTTCTCCCCTGTCTCTAACCCTTTCTCCTCCTGTCCAATAGCCCTCTCTTCCATCCCTGCCTCCCCAGTCACCTTAGCACTCAAACAGATGTAAGGCTTACTGTCAAAAACTTTCTTGCAGATGATTCATTACACTGATTAAATTAACATTCCAGCTGATTGCACTCCCTGGTCTCCTCAGATCCTTCATTATGGGCAGGTGAAATATGGTGTATCAGAATTACAATTCAAAATAAGTTTTCTCTGATCGGTATACTTACTAGGATATCACTTTTCTAAAACAATTATCAAACCACTAATGGTGTTCATCCCTAAGGTCAGTCTCAGAAGAGGCTAAATTTCCTATTTCATTGATAAATTAATGGGTGTTACAGGATGATAGCACTTCCTATTGAACATGTTGTACACGTTTTCCCCTGATATACAGTTTAATAAACTTTTCATCTCATAATATAGGATAGGTAGAGCTCTGCCAATGGCCTAGGGCTCAACACGATCTTGCATGTAAACCTGACCCTAGTCATCAACATGAAATCCTTTGGCCTACATACATACCAAGCCTAGAGCTAAAGTAAGCAAGCTTTTTCCGTTAGTTTGTCCGGGTTCTTTCCATGCTCCATGAATGGGCAATTTGGCCCCACCTATCCATGTCTGGCTGTCCATTTAAGTTTTTTTTAGAATCCGTTTCCTTGAAGTGTAAATCTAGCTTACACACAGAAAGCATTAAAGTGGAAGCCATTTGATAGAACTATTCCATGTACATCAAATGAGACTGGGAGATATTACGTAACACAGAGCCTCTCAGCTATGCCTAGATCTGAACTCACTGGTGTTGGAGAGTTCCATCTCCTCTTTCTCTGTGCCAGAAAAGGGCCTTAGCTTGTAAGTGACAAGGCTAGTCCTGAAAGGTGGCATGGGCCATCAAAATGGACTGAAATCTTTAACAAAAAAAGGGTCAGTCTTACCAAAAGCAAGATTCCCATCAGCTGCCAACCTGAAGGCTCTAAATTAAATCCAGGGAAGTAACCATTAATGAATATAACATAAGTTACCACTAGCGCTGTATTAGTTGAGAAAGGGAAAAAAGATCCACAAAGTAAGAAAAGAGAGTCAGCGTACCGAATGAAAGTGATTATCCGATGAAATAAAGCAGGGTAAAGAAAGATAGAGTGTGATGAAATATAAAGCAAAGTGAATATGTCCAAATATATAAAAATGGGGAATATATTTTGCAGAACAAATGAAAAAACGTACAAATCGATTGTATATCACATGAGAGATGAGCATCAGACTGTGCTTCCTGAACTGGAAATTGGTTTTCTACATATTCGTTCCTCCAAACACATTGTTCTGTTTATTTGTTAAGCAGACCAATGCTTTGTATGTGCAAAAAGCATGTCTTTGGGTTTACAATGGAATTATTCAGAAAGTGTAACATACATCCCATTATTTCCTTAACTCAATGAGTTAAATGCACTAACCAACCTCAGTAGATACCTAACAGCATACTACAAATATATCTTTATTTTAATTCTTTTAAACTTGAAAGGAAAAGACCAGCCTAACCTTTTTTTACAGAAGTGCATGAAACAAATTATTGCATTTAGATTCCAGGCTACTTTAGCCATCCCTGGGAACTTGCCAGAACATTGATCTGGTCCGAGTTTGATGGATAACGTCTGCGGGAGTCTTTATTTTTTTGGGTGGGGCAGGTCTCATGTGTTGCACCATCTGTCTCAGTCTCCTTATGACTGGCCTCACCTACCTTCACAAGTAAAATGCTTAGCGACTCTTATACTTTTAATAATACATGCCAGTTCATCCTCTTATTGGCAGCTGCCATGCTTTCCTGAGAAGCAGGCCGCTCGGACTGTTTGACAAGCAGGAAGCAAGGGTTAAAAAAATATTTAGTGTATTCTTAGAGGACAGGTCTAGTGTGATACTGTCACAACCCAGGAGCTGCTGTGAGCCTCTGTGCAGGGAATCATGTGCGGTCACTCTATGAAACCATCTTTACTGCAACAGCCAAGATGTACATACAGACAGACCATGGAAAATTAGTGTAAGCAGGAAACAGGGCACTGGATTGGCCAGACTACCAGGTACGCTGCTAGAAATGGAAAAACAATGGGACACCAGGCACCACTCAGTTGTTGCACATGCCTTAGAAACTCAGAGGGGCTTCCCCAAACAGAGACCTTGACATCTCCCCCAGTATAAGGAAAAATGGAAAAACAGGTCAGGAGCTCCACTCAATGAAATATACCAGTTCTTTTTAATGCATACAAAAAAAGGTGAAAAAATGTAACACATTAAATCCTTGCAATGATGGCAATGATTGCCAGTTGCCTCACGCGTTTCACGCTTGGTGGTGCTTAGCTGTAGTCACTCTGCCAGTCCAGTCTCAGCATTCCTGACAGTGTCCATTGCAAAGCATGGAACAGGATAGCAGTTACAGTCCTCAACTTTAGCAAGTGACAGCATTGCTTCTTAACTAATTACTGTGTACTGCCCATGTTAAATGCTATAGTTCACAAGAACAAAGCAGAAGTTCCCTGTTTGCCCTTGCAGAAGACAGGGGGCGCCACCCATAATATGAATTAGAGTTCTCAGCAACAATAGGAAGTCCATCCCTGCCACTGCAGAAGGGCTGCCTGATGTCACGCAAAGATAGACAAGATGGTTGACCCATTAAGAAAGCTCCTGAAATGCTGAAACCCAAGAAGAAGCTAGTTCTGAATCAGCTGAGATGACAATACAAATATAAAGGCGATTAAGAGAACTTAATGTGGTAATTTTAAGATTTTTTTTGCCTTTAATTGCAACCTGATAACAGCTTCTCCCGAGTTAATGTGTCAACAGGATGTTACAGTCGTGATTAGCAATGTGCCGTCATTTCTAATGAGTTATAACATGATGTGAAATTAACATTGAAGAATTAGATCAGTTTACATCCTGAGCCTAACTTGACAGCAATAAAAGTGAGCAGGCTGAGAAATGAATATTAATTGCATGGTGGGTCTGCTCTGATCCCTCTAGTAAAATTATACATTGCTATACCAATTTAACTTCTGGAATATTTCTCCAGCTGCCGGCTCGTATGAAATAAAAACTTACATTTTCTTTCGTATTTCCAAACTTATTTCTGCTACAACACATGTTCTACATGGATTAATGAGGAAGGCTATCCTAACATAGACTAACTCAGTGGATCTATAACATGTCTGACACTACTGGTTACACAGAAGCCTATGATGGGGAGCATAGTATTAATCTATAGGGTCAATCCTGAAGGCCAAAGAAATATGTCACATAATGCACTATGACATCATGGTGCAGCTGCAATAAAATCAGGTGTATGGGCACATGAGCAACCATCAAAAAGCTTGAAGAGCTGACATGTCCTAGGACGTTTACCATGAGAGTACAAGTGCCTGATATTGATAGAGTGAAAATTGTAAATAATATGAAATAGTTGTACTGACGTGGAAAGGGTGGGCAAAATAAATTAAGTGGAGTATAGCTGATTTGGCAGGGAAATCGATTGTAACATATGTTTTCATTTCCAAATATTTAAGGTTATACAAATATAAACTATTGTCAATAATGAAATAAACCAAAAATTGAAACAATTACTGGTAACAAAGTAATTTAGGTTGAAAAAAAGACACCAAGTCCATCAAGTTCAACCCCTCTACCTATCAGTCCTGCTTTTGATCCAAAGGAAGGCTAAAACCCATAAGAAAACCATTTCGAATTTTGCCACCTAGGGGGAGAAATTGCTTCTTGACTCCAAAAGTCAATTAGATTACTCCTTGGATCAAGAAGCTCTATTATTAATGCTTATTCTATTATTAATAGCCCTGTATGTCCTGCTTTTCTAAAAACATCCAGACCATTTTTCAATGCATCTATTGTAGTGTATAGCACTACCTCTCTTCGCAGTGAGTTCCATATCAATATTGTCCTTATGGTAAAGAATCCCTTCCTTTCTGGTTTATGAAATCTTTGCTCTTCCAGTCTCAGGGGATGACCTCTTGTTCTTTGTACATTTCTGTTAATGAACAGGTCACTGGGGAGCTCTTTATATTGGCCCTGTACATATTTATATAATGTTATCATATACCCTCTGAGACGCCTTTTTTTTTCTAATGTATAGAAATTAAACTTTTTAAGTCTCTCTTCATAACTAAGATCCTCTAATCCCCTTATTAATTGTGTAGCCCTCCTTTGCACTTTTTCTAGTTCCAAAATATCGTATGCTGGTTATTTATTTGTGTAAACCCAAATGCACAGTTGTTTTACTGTGTTTGTTGAACTGTCAAACAGTAGCATTACTTCCGAGTGGTGACCTTCAGGGGGTCAAACAATTCAAGGATAAAACTCGGTAACAAATATCAAGGCCTAAAAAGTCATAGAGCTCAGAAATCTTGAGTGAATGTATTTTTGTGAAATCGTCAAGATTAGTCAGACAAAATTTGGGCACCCCCCTACCCATGCTGCACATGCACGACATGCTCCATAACCCACATCATGACCCCATCACATGCCTACATCACCCCCATTACCTACACCCATCACCCCCATTAAATGCCTCCATCACCCCAATCACATGCCTCCATCACCCCAATTACATGCCTCAATACCCCAATTAAATGCCCCCACCACCCCCATTATATGCCACCTTCACCCCCATTATTTGCCTTCATCACCCCCATTACATGCCACCATTACCCCCATTACATGCCCCCCTCACCCCAGGACTTAGCCTGATCCCTGGTGGCTAGTGGCAGGCAGCATCTACCAGGCTGCCTGTTTGGCTCCCCGTGGGGAGTGTAGATAGGTCACGTGACCCAGCGCACTCCTGTTGTCAGAGCGCCAGGTCACGTGACCTGTCATCACTCCGCCCCTAATAAAAAATGCACGGGCAGCCCGATCGTTGCTTAAGGTTTTCTTTTACTGTTGTGAGGCTGCCACCCCCCCTAAATTTGCTGGCCTAGGCATCTGCCTAGGATGTCTTGCGGTAAATACCGCACTGACTGACCCCTTCAAAGGCCTGCATTTTATGTTCATTGAATGTACTGATCCACTAACAGGCCTACATTGCAACATATTTATTTGTATGGTCTTTCATGTGTGCATTTTAATATACTCTATGAAGATCAGGGTATTATTCTCTGACTAAATATGTCTCTGCGTCAGAGCTTCACAATTATTTGTAACTGGTAGGAGCCAAAACAGATCAAATCAGGAGCCAGCTAAGTTGTTTTTAGGAGCCAGGGAAATAGTAGTTTCATAGATTTACATGTGAAGTAATGAGAAACACGTAGCTATTTTAACAGCCATGACACCACAGTCAAGGTCACCACTGCTGATCCCATGCAAAAACGAGGGCTCTCTCTGCACTAGAAGCATGGCAGCTGTCGGTCAGAGGATAAACTGGTGTGTACTGAGTACATGTCCGCTTATCCTCACACTAGGAACAACTATCATTTCTCTTGTGCTTCTATATTAGAATCACAAGTGAAATATAACCTTTAATGTTCCTTTAAGTGATTGTTTGCTTTGCTAAAACATTTTACGGTTCTGCGTATAAAATTATTATTTCAAAAACATAGCATAACGAGAGCAGATCAAGAAAAATGATTACATTTCAGAATGTGGGAAATTATTCAGTAAACATAACTAGAAAGAGAGAGAGACAAAACAAAACAAACAAAAAGCATATCTCTAAAACAAGTAAACAATTACGTTTTTTTTCACACTTTTTTTACTACAGCTAATGATCGTATTTTAGCAATCAATACTTGGACTAGACAGTTTAATCTTGGTCTTTGATCATTGCCACAAGATTTCTTAATCATCCTGAAATTAAAGCGTACCTGTCAGATGAAAAAAACACTACATTTTTGAAAATTATTATTATTTTTTTTTTTTTTTTACAAAAGTTCCAAGGTTAAGATTTATTTTTAAAATTTCTAATACGGCAACTGCACTTTTATGGAGATGGTATTTCAGATTTATTTTCTTCTCATTTTAAACATCTTTTTAATTTGTTCAGGTAATATTAATGTGGTGCTCATTCGTTTTTGTTTTTACTCTGTAAAAACACAATCAGCTAATGATTAACTAAATGCAAATAAAACCTAGTCCAAAATAGATAAGGCATGTTCGGAAAAGTACCTGAGAACACATACAGCACTTCTCCAGGCTGGGTCCCCCTTATGAATTGAGATGCTTAAGATAAATTCAAATATTGATGAATTAATGACTATTTACTTCACTTTTCTTTTGATTAAAGAAGGACATGGGTTTAAGCTCTCCATGAATTATTATAGATACAACTCCCAGTTTAAAACCATTTATTATCTGTCCTTTATTATTGTTAGCTTACCAGTGCTCAGCAGTGCAGAGAGATATTCACTTAGAAAGAAGCAGGAGGCAGTGTGAAGGAAAGGGACGCTCAAATGAGGCACTGTTAAATTCCCTGCTCATGGTTGGAAATGCTCAGAGTGATTTGATGTCACAATGATAACCAGTGACATCACTATGTTCTGTGGCATCATTACTCATTCCCATGGCAACCAGGTAACCAGCTATAAACAACATTCTTTACTGTCAGGCCTGCTGTCTAATCTGCAGATGAAGCCTGTGCCTTTCACACTGATAATATTACTTGTTTATTTGATGTTCCTTTAAGCTGAATCTCTATACATTGCCAATGGCACAGAAATATGTAATTGTTAACTTCATTATTTGAGAGCATTAAATAAATACACAAGCATATATAGGGTTGCCTTTTCTTAAAAAAATATTGGCTTTGTTATTACCGCTACAGATTTAGCATTGTCCTCAAGACAATTATTTACCAGCCTGCCGGTAAAATACTGGCTGTGTTAGGGAGAACCATTTTTTGTGAAGAGATAATTCAAATACTGGATTGTTTTACTTGAAAAGCATAAAACCTGGAAAGCTACGATAGGCTTCCAGTGGCAAACACTAACACAATAATAAAATTCAGATATATCAGCTATGTGCGTAAGGCTATCTTGAAGACGTAAAAAAATCCTGACATCTTATTATGGGCAAATTAGATGTCATCATCCACAATTTTCTTTTGTATTTTTTTTTAAATGTTTTTCATTTAGCAAAACTGTAGTCAGGACTGGTATGAACCTATGTAAAAACGTTAATACACTGAAATATTACTTCTGGAAAAATGGGGCATTTTGCACATACATTTCGTGTGTCACGTGTGTTCCCAGGAAATTCCAGCATGGACCTGGCCTCCTCTTCCTGATTGCCTGCTTGTTTTCCCTCTTACTAAATCTGTTGGACATGATACATAAATGGGGGAGGACACGGGAAATACGTATGGAGATAAACAAGTGTCCCAAATGCCCATTGCATAACGACTTTTATTTTTTTATGACAGATTCACAAAGTGGATTTTACCATATCCTTTCCATATCTCTTTCCTCCAATCTATACATATTAAAATTCATTCATTTTTTGAAACAGATATTCTAACTTTGTATTTTTTGTTTTTTTCCTTCCAGAAAACAAAATGAGTACCGAAGGTGCAAGTCCACTGAGTAATGACACGGTGGCGGCCACCATTATGTTTGGTCTTTTTAACACCACCATAGAGCCTATTTCTGTTAACACCACTGACGTACCTCATGTTGGTACAAACCCCCTGCCAATTATCATCTCTCTTGTCTGCATTTTCCTCCTGCTTGCCACCTGCCTAATTTTTGTGACCGTTTGCAAACCAGCGGCACTGGACCAGTCCCTGTACGGCCCACATGAATGCATGCCATATCACACAGAGGATGCCAGTGAACCGCAGCTAAGACTATGGAAAAGGCTGGGGTCTCTCCGACGCTCAATCAACAGCTTTAGGAGGAGTCGACCAGTCTCACAACATCAAAGGACTTGTCCAAGACGACAAGCAGCAAACCAAGATTGGTCATTTATGGAGTCCACCAAAATGTAACCCAATGTATCAATGTGCGTGACAAGCAAGTTTGAGGGACTCCATGGCACTTTTGCTTGAGTTGATCTGGGGTGCAGAATTTTGAAATTCTTCCAACAAGTCATGTCTTATAGCACATGGTGGCCACAAGTCACACCCCTGTTAATGCAGGTCACCACCAACTCTAACTAAGAACAGGCCACAGCATCTCCCAGCCTCGCTTAGCGTCATTTTTCTTAAAGGAACCAGAGGATTCTGGGGAAGGGAAATAATAATGAACCCAGGTGTGATGAATAGTGATCAAGAAAATAAGTTCTACAGATAGGGTCGCCACCTTTTCTATAAAAAAATACCAGCCATGCTACTGCCTTAACATTGGCCCAAGACCAACCCCATCTACAGACATCAAATGTGTATTTATTACACATTTTCAACACATGACGATAGAAGTGTTTTTTCTAACTGTTCTTTTATTGTTTTGTTAAATCTGTAAAGGGGGAAACTGGATAAAAACCATACTGTCTTTCACTGCGGGAACAGTGAGTGACATTTACATCAGTCTATGTTTAAAAATGAAGTAATAAGAGGAAAATAAACAAAGACATTGGCACTCCTCCATTGGTGAATCAACATGAACCAGATTTCTCATATGGATTTGAAAATTAAGCATACAGGTCCATGCCATTTCACTCTCTAGGATTACACGTTATACGTTTAGTGCCACCTTTCTAAAACCTTGGTTTCAACAGAATCAGTTGATCATGTACAGTGAAACATCCTTGTTACTGTATAGGATCCCCTTTATTGATTAACAAGGGTCTCTCACTGCAGCATGGAGCTGCCAGCCAGAGGATGAAATGGCATGTTTATTAAACAATACATGCCATTTATTTCAGTTTCAGTTCAATAACCTTTTTAATTTTTCTTGTTAAAATAAAAAACAACAAATTAGTGATTAACGTTAATTTTGGTCAAATTCTAAACGGATTCTTGTCTATTTAATATACATGTATAAAACTAAAAGGCATGGTCCTGTCCTACTGACATAAATTATTTGGTAAAGCGCAAAATTTAAAAACAAACCAAGCTATACCATCAATTTTACATTTAGTAATGCCTGTTCTGTAGTACAGCACGTGCTCTCCAATTTAGAGTAATAAAGTATATATTGCATTAGAACATAATAGAACCTTGCAGTTCATGTAAAGTTATTGGATATTCAAGCCTGGAGAAACAAAGAGCTTGTAAGAAGGTCAGGTCAACTCGAGAGAAGCTATATAAACACTGATGTATTATAACGTTTGTTTTATAATTTCGGAAACCCTAAAATGTGGATGTTCTCCACTGGGGTCTGAAGATCACAGCTGACTTCCAGTTTGCCATGGAAGAGTATGGCCATGCATATTGGGGTTGTTCGATCCAACATGAGATTGGTCAGGCATTCCAAGTCTAGGCTGCCTTTTTTCCATGTCTCCTTCCCTATGGCCATGGAAAGCCACATTGCTTCTTCCATTCTCTGGCCTTCGGGGCAGAGACTGGTTTGCTCCTCTCCCATTCTTATGGAGAAGAGGCCATATGCTTATGCCTATCAGCCTTTGTCAATGTGATATCAGAGATCCTTCTAGACAAGAGACCCAAACTTAGGCATATGTTTTAAAGTATGGGGCTGTGACTTTATGCATGGGACTGGTTTGAGCTGTGAATGGAAAAATATCCTATGTAAACTCAAGAGAGCTTAAAAGTTTTCAAGCCTTTTAATCAGTTCCCACAATAGGACAAACAGGCATGGCCCAAATGACCATGCGGACAGCATAGAATGTCCTGTGACCAGCCCCTCCGTAATGCACTATGATACCGTTCCTTTGAGGGAGGAGGAGTCTTTCAGTGGCATCAGTCTGATGAGGCTAAAGCATTGTTGGTTACAAGTGAGCACTGGTTACATTTATCTGATCTGATTGAGTCTCTGCTTATGCAAATATGAAAACAAAATAGTACTTATGGTGTTTTGGTCTGTGGCAGGAGTGGAGAATCTGCGGCCCTCCAGCTGCTGATGGACTACATCTCCCATAATGCTCTTTCAGCTAAGAGGCTGGCAGAGGGGTATGGGATATGTAGTCCTGCAACACCTAGTAGACCGCAGGTTCACCACGCCTGGTCTATTGTGACCACATCAGATCAAAATGGAAGAAAAAATAAAATATATATATTTATGTAATGGAATGTCCCTTTAGGAGTTAAGAAACATGTAAGTTAAAATGCTGTCATTTCCCACAGACGTTACACAATCTCACACCATATGTGTACATTCTGGGTTAGATATGTGCCTCTCTCTTGACCACATGCAGTAGAACTGATCATAAAGGTACTGACCAGCTAGTGACTGCTAATTAGCATTTTACATTCGCTGTACCCTTGAAAATCATTGTCAACTAGGCCACAATCAGGAAACCCTGCCACATCTGTAAATGATGAGATTTGATGATATTGTCAAAACCACATTAAAGGGTAAGAGCTCAGATTATCCTGCAGAAATGGCATCTTCCTGTTAAGCAATGTGCTGATTGTGAAACGTGCCTGGGTTAAGGCAATTGGTGTGGAAGAGCCTGAATTTATCCCATTCAACCTCGTGACTTCTCTCTCCAGCCACGCAAGACAAAGAGCCTGATCCTGCACACAGCCTGCATACAACTGATTGCTGAAATGTATTTTTAGTCTGTGCTCAGACCTTATGGACCAAGATCACTATATTATGTTCAGCTGCTGCTGTGACATTAATTTAACAAGATATCTAGGCTATTGCACTCATACTATCATCAAAGGCCTCAGTGCCTTTTACATGTTCTTATGTTTCTTAGTGTGTCATGTGTCACCCCATGCCATGTACAGGATTAACCCACATCAGGATGTCCATGATTATTATATACCTATAATAGAACATAAAATTGTGTGCTAATTTGCTTGTAATGCTGACTGGTATAAGTGTGGTTCCACATTATTAATGATTAAATTAGAGGGGCAACGATTTTAAAAGTAATATCAGGAAGTATTACTTTACTGAGAGGGTAGTGGATGTATGGAATAGCCTTCCAGCAGAAGTGGTAGAGGTGAACACAGTCAAGGATTTTAAGCATGCGTGGGATAGACACAAGGCTATCCTAGCTATAAGACCGGGAACGGGGGACTAATAAAAGTATTCAAATCAATTGGGCAGACTAGATGGACCGAATGGTTCTTATCTGCCGACACATTCTATGTTTCTATGTTTCTATATGGTGGCATTTGCCTTTTGGGATTTCAGATCGTGGCGGAGCTTTTGGTTTGTGCCCAACTGGTCTATTCACAAGTAAATCTGCATACTACATAAACCATTGTAGAAGATATATGTACATGCCTGGACAATGCTGCTGGAGACTGGCACATTCTCAGGGACAGTGGCCTCGTAGCTGCTCTTGAGAAAGATGGGCCGGTTGTCGTTGATATCCAGCACGCTTACCAGAACTGTGGCCGTTCCTGTTTTCCTGTTCCCTGCAGGTCCGTTGTCTGTAATAAACATACAGCAATATATATGGCATGCTTCTGATGACGGAGAAGCTTAGGATTGGTAGCAAACATAAGTCTCATTTTCAGAAGAGACAGGTCCTCCCCCTGTTTTAATATCTATGAGGCAGCTGCAAAGACAGTAATTTGCACAAAGAAAACAAGGAAGTCATGGAGAATCTCTAGTATGTCATTCATTTGCTTTTTATGAAGGTTACGTCAAAACAGACCAATCAGCAAGGACCTTCTATTGGTTTCCAATGGTGTTGCCCCACCTTAAACACTTGTACATGACAAACAAACTCAGGTAGTGTGGCACAATGGCACATTATGTGTTTTCCGTATGTAACATTAAACATGTTAGGCTTTCATTTTTTTCCTCTGTGAATTAGCCTGTGAAACATTTATTTATATCTGAACATTTCTACGGTGCTCTCCTGTCCATCAGGTTGCTTGTCACGGTCTTTGGCCACTGTCGGTGGTTCATTTTATCTTTCATATTCAAGTTCCTGAACCACCATGGTTAAATCCGCTGAAAAGATTCCTTACCAATTGCCTCCAAGACAAGGTTATAGGATGCCATTGTTTCCCGGTCAAGGTTGACAACTGTTCGCAGGACCCCGTCTCGAAAACCTACCATGAACTTCCCATCTTGGTTCCCACCTACAAGGAAGACATAGAAGAATGGAGGCATGAGTAACATTATTATATCAAATTTTTATTTTATCTGAGTTAAAGGCTCACTTATAAAAAGAATAGTTAACACTGTGTCCAGGGAAGCAGGGATATTAGGGGGCAAGGTTATGATATTTTTGAATAGTAACAGTGAACAAATTAAACACAGAGGAGAAAAGACATATCGAATAGTGGACGGAAAACGAATGTCTGCGGTTCTGTAACAGTCCTGTAATCCTATAGATTGAACTGACTGCCTCTAGCCAGTGTGTCTGGAAGGCAGAGTAACCTTTCTTTGGGACACTTAGTAAATCACTAGAATAGGGTAGCGGTTTACATGGACCAACCATTGGATATAGCAGACACTTTCTCTCTACCTGAATCACATGACATGTTTGTTCAGTGGTCTTCCTTATGCCTACTTCTGGTTTCACCTTTGTGGATTGAATAAAAGCTGCTGTGTTAAACAATTTTCTTACCAGCACCTGAGTAACAGATGACTTACTCTATCTCATACTGATAGAGCTACAGGGACTCTATCAGCAGTAGTTACCAAGGGACGTTAGAATATAAACACATCTTGAAATTGCAAGCAAATGCACAGATCTCCTGTCTATAACAGTACCTAACAGCCCTATATCCAAATGACTTGCTTTGTGGAGAAATAGTAATTTACATATGGAGGTCACAAGATGATGTCATAAACCGGAGACGGCACAAACATTACGGTAATGGGATTCCTTTACACATGTTCTTTAATAAGTGTACTGAAGTAATATGTGTGTGGCGTGTAAGCATTAACTCACCACATATTCTTTAGGTCACTTCTCCACTTTTTTTGTCTAGGGATTTGAAATCTGGCTGGTGTTACCAGCAGATATGTTAAATATCCATCTGCCTAACGAAGCCTAACGCTTGCTGAAAATCGAATGATTAGTGACCAATCTCTGAGTAAAAATGTGCGTCTATTGTAGCAGAAGGGTTAGTTTAATTGAAGTGGTGTTACTGCAAACTGATAATTATGCGTCTCTCACCTTAGAAGCATTTAAATAGAGTTTTTCAATCAAAAGTAATTGAGAAATAAGTAGTAGTCTGCTGTCAAGGAAATTAATAGTGAATGTATTAAGGAAACTACAGGTCTACTTATTAGCGCACAAATTAGACTCCCGATTAAAACAAAAGTAATCTCTTAAACATGTTATATAAATACATCTGCTTGTTGTTAAAGTGATAGTACCATTTAACATTCCATTAAATGGTCACATAACAGGGCTTAGAACATCCTTCTGCATGCTTAGCAATTAGTTTCTAGCTCCATCTACTCTGAACAAGGCCCTAATTACAATATGGACATCCCGTCCACTTTGGTGGCAGGACACAAATAGTATTTTAGAACTGCCCCCTTCTTGCCCTTATACATGTACAATTTACTACTTTAAAGGCAATGATATTAATATGTGTGCTATCCAACATATAATGCTCCTGCACCTACACCTTTGGAGTCACCTACGCTTGAGACAGCGCCAATAGAGAGGACTTCCCTTCCACTTCAACCGTCAACTGATCTGTATTTTCCAGTCCAATATCGTTAACTGTTTTACTGATTTGTTTGCTAAAAATCACTTGGACTTGTTTCAGGTCTTCTCACACAAGGGACAAACTGCTCCGAAAGCTTGGATTATTCTTGTTTCCCCCCCAGGGCATTGCCACTCGGCCACTTCAAATAATGAGGGGGTGCCCGTGGTACTTTTTGGCTGACCGTCAAAAGTGCGGTTCAGCAGCCCACCCTTTTGTGTAGCTCTATCTTGAAGCTGCCGGCATCCCCCTCTCGGGATCCCCTCTCCCAACGGTTACTCATTTTAGTCTTTTCTTTTTCCATGCCCCTCTTTTCCCTTTTCCATTATCTTTATAATTCAATCTTTCTTCTCTTTGAAGGTTTGGTTCTATGTTTGAATGCACTCCCTCGATCTGTTTTAAAGTGAGTCTACCTATTTGCAGCCCGATATCTATCAATGTTCCTCAGGAATCATTTGTTTGTTGTTTAACCCTGGCACTGATTATTCTAGTGGTAATTGTAATATGCGTCATTTTAGTTTACAATCGATATTACTATGGCCGGTATATGTTCATTATGCTTATAATGTCTATGTGTATTATTGACAGTTTGTCTAGTCAGGTAATCAGGAGTTAATTCTAACCACTATGTGTTTCCAGATTATTGACGAACCTAGCCATCTTTGATCTGAGACTGTATTTATGTTTATGTTTATGTAATACTACGTTTTTTTTATAGCTGGTACTTAGCACTGGTTTCATTCAGGTCAGTCTATCCCATCCCAGTTGATCGGTTCTCAGTATATTATTTCTTAAGATGCCACATGTCTTATGTTTTTAGTTTGATTTCATATGTTTACAAACATGGAAAATATTTTCACTATTTGTATTATATGTATTACCTGCACAACTCCATTCTATATCATTGTGTTGGAGTAATAAGCTAACTGTACATTTATTTGTGATGCAATACAAATTATAATTAAAAAAAAAATGCCTAAATTAAGAGAGAAATATGGTTTCCGTGGCAAGGTCAGTGTAGTTAGACAGATCATCTTTAAATTGTCCATCACAATGTCCGGTAACTGTCCACCACAGTGTTGTATTTAGCACGAAGCAAACAAGGCAAGTGCCTGGGGCGGCACATACCTTGTCTGCATGGGGGAAGGGGGGGGGGGGGGGGATGCAGAAACAAACAAAAAATCCCTGCCCCTTTAAAAAAACAACTTGCTTGCTGGTAGAGACGATGGCCCACCAGGCGCACAGACAAACTTCCATACTGCCTGTTCCGCCAGACCAATGTGGTATGCCTGCCACTAGACACCAGGGGACAGCACTGCCCAGAGTAAGTCCTGGGGTGATGGGGGCATGTAATGGGCTAATGGACCAATGGAGCATGTAATGGTGGTGATGGGGTCAAGTGATGGGGGGGTCATGTAATGGGGTGATGGGGTATGTAATGGGCTAATGGAGCATGTAATGGGGTGATGGGGGTCATGTAATGAGGGTGATGGGGGCATGTAATGTGTGTGCAATGTGGGTGATGGGACATGTAATGGGGGTGATGGGGCATTTAATGTGTGTGCAATGTGGGTGATGGGGCATGTAATGTGTATGCAATGTGGGTTGATGGGGCATGTAATGGGGTGATGGGGAATTTAATGTGCGTGCAGTGTGGGTTGATGGGGCATGTAATACATACATTCAGCGCATGTTTTGCGGATGATGTAAGAACCAAGGAACATAAAGAACCTCAATTGGTCTACAGAGTCATCTTTCACTGCTTCCTGGTCAGCAGATAAACTTTATTAGAAGGAACTCCGTAACCTAAACATTTTTTATACAGCGAATGTAGAGAATAAAAATAGATCTATACATTGTTTTAACAGAACTGTAGCAAATGCATAAAAAAGGAAAACTATATGTTTGAAATGTGTCTGTGGGGGTCTCCCACTTATTGCATCACTTGATTGGCAAATTAACTTGATAGACAAATAATAGGCAATGGGAAAAGTGTAATCTGCATAGCAAGCCACGCTGTGATGTCATCAGCAGGAGACGCCACAGACGCATTTGAAACATAGATTTTTCTTAATGTAATGCAATTCTGCAAAACATAGAGATGATTTGTTAGCGTTTTTTATTCTCCACATTAGCAGTAATAATAATGTTTAGGTTACAGAGCCCCTTTAAGACAAAACTGGAGCAGTTCAGTTGCAGAGTTGTATAGGTGGTGCAATCAGTAAAGGAGCTTATGGAATGTTACTGCTGATTACTCCAATGCTTCTTCTTGCAACTGATACTCCCCCTTCCCCCTTCATTGTTATAACTGAAAATCCAATAAAAAGAACTGCTTTATTTTAATTAAATGTGTGGATTTTTTTTTTATCACCAGCTCCATTTTAATTAAATGATCAGATCAGTGGCCCGTTGCTGGCATTTGGCTGATTATATACATTGTCACTCCAGTTATTGAACCATAATAAAATACTACTTCAATATTGCAGTATGCTTACTACCAAATGCAGTAACTGTTTGATAACATTTTTATAGGTGAAGAGAGACATCTGGGAGCTCCTCACGCACAGCTGTAGTTTACCAGTGGCCACTAGAGGGCACTACCATACAACGTACGCCTAAAGTAATCTAATGGACCCTGCTCTCCAGAGTTTGCTGAGAAACAGCAAATGTAATGTTTAAATATTTAAAGTTATGTTCCAGTATGGGAATATCTTTGTGAATGCTACATATATATCCTAGTAATGGTTTTTAGGAGCAGATTTCTTTGTAATGCTGGGAGTGGGTACCAATAATCACAAACATCTGGTTACAGAGCAGCGGAATTTAAAAGATTGATTAACAAACTGATCTGCTGCTAATAGAGATCCTGAAATGATTAGATTGTGCGGTTTGATTATCATAGCTGGGAAACGACAAGACGAGCATATGGTTAAATCACTTACACAAGCTGTGAAAGATTGGACTGTAAAGGAGTAAGAAGACCATGGCCGCAGACAACACAGTGTTCCTGGAAGCTATTGCCCACCTTGATAGGTTTTATTCATTATATTAATGGGAGACAGCCTGTTGGAAGCTTAATGAGAAGAGTTGAGCGGACACCTGGATGTTCGGGTTCGGCCGAACTTCGAAAAAATGTCCGGGTCCGTGCTCGAACTTGACCCCGAACCCCATTGAAGTCAATGGGGACACAAACTTTTGGCCACTAAAATGCCTCTAAAAAAAGTCCTGGAAAGGGCTAGAGGGCTGCAAAATGAAGTAAAATGTGGGCAAGAGTGTCCCCATTCATACGAATAGGTCAATTGACCTATTCTTATGAATGGGGACTCTATTTCGGTTTATAGAAAGCCAATAGCATTACATGTATTCCATAAACCGAATGTCTATAAACCACTTATGATGCTTATGACATCACCTTGTGACCCGATACGTAAGTTACACATTTACTATTGGAATTTGCATATTAAGCCACAGAGTGATAGAATCAGCAGGCAATCCCACAAACACGCAGGACACTTTTTTTTTTTTAACACATACATGCATTTCTTCTAATACTAATACAGCAATTATCATTTTCTACGTTCACAGTACAAACAATGTTTAGGTGAGGGAGTGGTTCAAAGAAGAAAAATCACATCTGTCTCTTATAACAGCTCTAAGACTTCCACTTCTTCTGATCTGGCCTTGGCTGCCAGCTCAGACCTTCCAGATTTAATAGTAACATCTATTTAGAACACACTATACTAAAAAAAAAAACATTTTAGAGCAGATACAAAACACAACAAGAAGAAAAACAGAAGGTAACTGTAGTGAAAGGCAAGTAAATACAACTGAACAGTGCCCCCTGGGATGGAAAATGTTGTGTTTTTTAGCTATGGATGTTGAAATAGACAGTAACTGCTATAAAACACAGTGCTAATATATGAACACCTTATATATACCAAACTGTGAGCGTCCAGAGCATTCCCATTGCAATGTTTATTTAGTAACACATGCTTCTGGTTTTATATAAGGAGCAATACAAAGTCTAATGAAATATTATTGTGCAAATGATTTACATCAAACATTGCAGCCTGGGGAATGGATTTAACAAGAATTAACTGTCAATGGGAAAATCTAACATTATAAGTGAGGTGGAGTTAAAGGGACACTAAATGTTGTTTTTCACTTGTGCTTCTAATATAAAATGTCTACACTTGATACACTTATTAATTTTTGTCGATAGTCGACCTTTAACAATGAATTCAAAATCTTAAAGGTACCAATAATTGTCTAGTCAAGCCGGTTCATCTCAGTCAGGCTCCATCCAAGACAAAGTGCATTCTGGGTATTATGACATAGACACAGTAATTGGAGATTCCTTACCAGTTATGAAATAGCTCAGTTCAGCGTTCAACCCTGTGTCAGCATCTGTGCAGCTCATCCGGGCTACTATGTAATCTCGAGGGACATTTTCGGGCAAGGAGACATTGTAGAAAGTGGGGAAGAAGGTTGGACTCTCATCGTTCACATCAACAACTATAACAAACAAAATAGTACGAACAATCAACCAAACATGGTATAAAGTATTGCTCTTTGAACTTTCAATGTTAACGTTTCAGCTAAGTCTCCATGTCTAATCTAAGCCCACTTTAGATTAGGGGTAATGTCTAAATTCGGTTTAGCACAAGATTCATTTATTCATTTGAAGTATTGGTTGAAAAAACAACACACGTTTAACAGCAGTTCCATTTGATTTACATGGTGTTAGTAAAGTATGTTCACATATAATAAAAAAATGAGCCAAACCTGTCACATTTTGTGGTCCGTGCTACAATAATAACTAGTTCATAACCAATGTTATTACTTAAAGAAATGGCACTTATTTAAATAACCTCAGAAGGATGTAACGCCAAACTGTCCCAGCCATGAATTGAACCTGTGACTTTGATGGCTATTCACTAAAAGGTGAGATAAAAATTTCATATCACCAGTTTAGCTACACATTGTGCAGGTAGTGTTTCCCCCACAGGATTGTCTCTGTACAATGTATAGTTAAATGGAGGAAATGAAATGCTCATCTCAACTCAGTTCCCCTTTTAGTGAATAGCCCCCTCTGAGATTTAAACTGGGCAATCCAGCTGGTTAGATTGGGGTAATAAATACCTTATTTTGTGACTGTTAGTTGTGTTCCTTTTGAGCTACAACATTATCTTGTATGTTTGTTTTCTTATCAAAATGGCAATTTAGATAAAGTGAATAAAGGAGAAACGTTTTTCAGGGATCTAAGAACTTGGCCGTTACCCCGAACTGTGAGTGTGCTGGTTGAACTTTTGGATGGTGTTCCTGAGTCACTGGCCACCACTCGAAGGTAATACTCTGCTATCTTCTCTCTGTCCAGTACAGTGGTAGAGGTAACCAGTCCATTAGTGCTGTTAATAACAAAGTCCATCCGTGGCATCCCCACCTGCATGCGATATGTCACTGCTCCATTCAGACCTTCATCTAGGTCAATAACCACCACCTGTCAAAAGACGACACTAAGGGTCATACGCCAAACGAGAAAGACAATGGAAGATAGACAAGTACCAACCAGCATCAGGGATCAGTAGAACAAAACTTCAGATGTAGATAAGGAACAGTTCATGAGTACAGAGGGAACAATCCATCATGTTTGCGAGTGTGTGCCATATAATAATAATCATTTACATCTACATGTATTGTTGTGATATTACGTTGTATTTAAGAAACACTTTACTGGTCCTCCAGCTCCATCCTCTGCTGGGTCCTCCACATATGAATACAGGCCCTAATCTGATTAACCTACATATACAGTAGCATCACCTATCTACTAATACATGGTGTTTATGAAAAGTGTTTACATCCTACATAATATGCGTTGTGAGAATACATCTCGAGGACACATGGTATGTATGTAGGGCTCGACCTGAAAGACAGATGAGCCAGCTGCAGTGCCCTCTAGGATTTCAGCAATGAAGGGTAAGTTCCGAAAGGTGGGATCATTATCATTGAGGTCCAGCAAGTTCACTATAACTGTGGCACTGCTTGTAGCTCGCAGAGGTGGTCTTCCTCCTATGAGTGACGAGAAGAAAGAAAATAAATGCACATAGAATAGAAGAATAAGGCACAGCTTCAGCCATTGCCAAGACAGCTTTAAATAATCGTGTGAGATACAATCTCAATGCCTATTGGATAGCTATGGGATAGCTCTACCATACAATACAAACTGCATAACCCCTCTGTGTGCATAAGGATCTTTCCATTAAGCGCTGCTGTCATGTACAGAGTTATCCACAGACTGTGCATGCGATTCCATTGCTACTCATCCTGGTCCAGAGGAGTGCTGTCTGGCCACATTTGTTGGGTTTCTTTTTTGCCTCAAAATACATCTCTACACTTATGTGGACATTCAACTAGCACATCCAGTGAATCCATGTTAACAGTCAGGTCATGGAAGTTTTATTACAGGGACTCTGTCATATTGCGTTAGCAGAACTGCTAAAATAAACACATGTTTTAAAAGTGTCTGTGGAGTCTCCTGCTAATGTGGCTTGATATGCAAATGACCTAATTTTCAGTGGGAAATGTGTAATTTGCATATCAAGACACATTGTGATGCCATGAGCTGGAGACATCACAGACACATTTGAAACACATATTTCTCAAATTAATTTTCATAGAATTCTGCCATCACAATGTATAGATCATTTTTCATCATTTGTAATCAGTACATTCACAGTAAAAGCAATGTTTAGGTTGACGAATCTATTAAAATGACTATTTGCCAAAGAGAATCCAGAGGCCTCTTGCTAGGAGCTGGAATTGGCCTAACAAACTGGTCATCCTTTTACTTACAGAGATCAATTCAAATCTTGCTTTCTCCAGCAGGGCTATAGAATGTATGCCAGAGCTATCTATGACATCATATTCCAGAATTCTGAAATATTGTGAGATAGTAGAGGGTGAGTCAGCAGACACTGTCCACAATCTCCCACAAAGATAATGGAGGACCATATTCAAGAGTTATTGGAGTGTCAGGGAATATGGCTTCAGAATGCCAAGTTACGCTAATAAATGAGCTCATAAGACACAAAAAACGTGTTTTGGTGGACGTGACACCTACGATCTGTAACGGAGATGATAATCCTTCTCATCATTTCAGCTTCCTGTGCATTTGGGTTTTCTCGGTCGAGCACGACTCCCGTTGTCCGAATTTTCCCTGTGGTGCTGTTCAGAGAGTAGAACTTGTTGGGAGGATTGATGCTGTAAACCAGTGTCCCATTCTCGGCCAGATCGGGGTCAATGGCTACGACCTATTGGAGAATAAAAGGGACAAATTGTCCTGCGTGCGCGCCTACACCCTTCAAGACTATTACATTAGCAGTAAGGGGCTAACAAGTTTTAACAAGAAGTACCCTGTGGAATACACAACATTTAGCCAAGTTTATGGTCTGTTTAGCAATGAAGCATTTAACACTTAAAATGGGTTGTTTACTTTATTTTATAGTTATAGATTGGGGGAAAAAGGCTTTAATTAATTTTAGACGGTGTATTATAAATCCTCTATAAATGATTCAGGCTGGCATGAATTTTCAAGCACTTAAAATGGCTTGTTTATTTCAGAGTGGTAAGGAAGATATATTTCAAAGTTAGGAAAGTGTTTATTTAGGGTGGTATGCAGAGTCTCCAATACATTATATAAGGATGCTTCCTACAGATGAGGTAGGAGGCCACCAGAAAGTGAACCTAGTTAATTAGTTAACTAGAGTTCTAACATATCTTCTCCCCTTCAATGGGCGACCAGAGAGCAGAGACTTGCACCCTTTCTAGCACAGGTCTCCTTTGCTTTGCTCCCTCACGGCCATCCCCTGACAAAATGCTTGGATGCAACATTATGTACTCTAACTGTGCTCTATCAATAAGTGCACATGGGTAAAGGATGTCAAGGGATACCTGTGCCAGAGTTTGCACAGGTCGTTACTCTCTTCACAGTAGGCTACCAACAATAACCTTCCTTGGTTTTCCCACTTTGAAAGAGATAGGCAGAAGATGAGCTTAATTGGCACAGTGTTAGATGTGGGCCCAGAACTGAACAGAAGCCACTACTGAAAGCTATATCCAGAGCTCGCTAGGGCCTTAAACCTTCCCTGATCATCACCTTTATGATCACTGCTGAATTATCCAGACTCAGGTCATTAATAATGAGCCCTGGTAAAAGTGCCATCACACTGGTTCTCATTTTGACATTACAGATGTTTTTGCCGCAATTAAAGGGCCACTCCAGTCCTGATTTTTTTTATGGTAGTGCACATTGGAGTGCATCTTATATGAGTTCCAAGGCACTAAACAACAATGCTGCATAAGGGGAGATATGGAGTATAAAAAAATTTGAAAAATGAGTGTGCAGTTTATTTGCATTAAGGGTAGTATAGTCAGCTTTGGGGGTATAGTATCCCTTTATTATAATCAAGCCTAATCGAGCAGTGGAAAAGGGGCACTTTGGGAAGGGACAATCTTAGCTACATAGCTCGGATCAGTGAATACATGGCACAGGTGAATGAGTACCATGAATTATGAGAAATTATTTAAAGACTGAGAGGGATTACTGGAGATTCAGTGGAAGTGAGGTTCAGGGACATGGGCAGCTCCAGAGAAGTCTTGCATTTGCATCAACTATCCAGCTCAAACCTGTCAACAAGCAATGTTTGCAAATGTATTCCTATTAAAAAACATTTATTTGTCTGCACAATACAGTTACTAAAATCTACAAATGTCATAAATAAACTCTGCTGGAGCGGCTAACAAGCACACACAAACACACACACACAAACAAATATATATATATATTTCAAATAAACATTCCACTCTCATTCCAAACAGTATAAAAAAAAAATACAGAGCTGTGTTACATGCAAAAATATGTAGCCTGTGTAGACAATTGTATTCAGCTAATGCCATTTAATTGGATTCTATTTTGTTCTGGAGCTGTCAGGTAACGTTTGGGGAATTGATGCAAAAAAGAAAAAAGAAATAAAAAAATATACAAAAACAAAACAAAACACACAAAAACAAATAATAAAAAAGTGCAAATGTTAGAATAAGTATGAGGTGAATAATTGCCTTCTGTTTACACAAAAGCAAACGGCTCCCTGTTTCATAGATAAGAACATTTCTCAGGCTTATTATGGAATTGCTAATAAGTGGTGCTGGAATCTGCAATGTACTTTGCACCGGAGCAGGCATAATCAGCCTCACACTGAGATGCCACATTGTGTTCCTACCAGTTGCCCGTCCTTAAATATAGAAAAAGCAACAACAAAAAAGTGAAAAAATAACTAATCGTGCAGTTAGAATCAGTTGGTCTGTAAAAACATAATTAGGAGGAGAATTAATGATGTTTGAGGAGGACAAAAATAAAAATTAATTTAATGCGTTATTACACTTCTATTAAGTCTGTAGTGTGTACTTTGTGAATCAAGGAAAATATACAAACGTATATTTAATCAATTTGAAGAGTGAAAGAAATCGGAGAAGAGGGAGCGCTTAAAAGCTGCCGTATGTAAGATGGGTTTGTATGTCGAGCCGAGAAAAAAATAAATAAATGATGCAATATGTTTAATGAGCTAGAAGAAGAATTTGTATTAATAATAAAATAAAATACATAAATATCTTGCAAAAATTTCCCAAGAATGAAATAATGGTGTGTGATTTAATGTCCCCACTTACAAGTGTCTTATACTGTTGTGTCACTGCGGTCAGTAGCAGTGAAACGGTGCCCATTGGCCTTTTTAAGGTTTAGGGTTGTTGGGTAATAAAACACAATACAGATTTTAAGGCAGCCCTGCAACATACAATTTACAGAACCATACCCCTATCATGGACTGCAACTACCAAAATTCTCTGCATTATAAAAGGACAACTGTAAACAAAAAAAATGAACTTATGTTTAATTGAAAGATTACGTCAAATATGAATGTTTTAAATAGAAATGCTTTAATAAAATACATAATACAAATAAAGAATGCTATTGAACCCTCTTTGTTCTGTATAGATCTTTTCAGGGGTCTGACGTATTGTTTAGAATTATTCACCATGGAGTGAATGAAATAAGATCTTATACAAGATTATAAACAACATGTCCATCCACTTTTGGGCATACAAGAAGGCTCAATAAGGTACTTTATTTGTATTCTTTCATTAACCATTTGAGGACACAACTGTTTTTGGAATGTTGTACAGCTCAGGGCTCAGGCTGTCTTTTACACTTCTGCAGTGTTTGAATTTAGCTGTAATTTCCTCATTTAATACCCAGTGTAATGTTGCTGACTGCCACTAGAGACAGTCTAGAAACATCAAAGAGCAATGGAAGTGATCACTGATTTTGCCATTTCAATATTATGGCTGCATTCGCTCTGTGGAGTGATCACGGGTAATTTGGGCAGAAAATGTTGGTGTCGCTTGCTTAATGCTTCAACATAGAGGCATTACCTCAACACTGCCTGAGCAGTGGAAGTAATCAGTGATCACTTCAAACACTTGTTTTAATGGAGGATGTTCCATGACATCACCTCATGGCAAAAAATGTCATATCGGTATGGAATGTCCCCGTGTCCTCAACGGATTAAAGAATTTCTATACAAACCATCTACGCTTGATGCAATATTTCAGTTAAACATAAGTACATTTTTTTGCTGTCGTTATCTTTTAAATGCAGTTGGGGATTATGGGATTTGTAGTTCATCAGCAACAGTTGGACACGTAGAATCTAATTAGTTCTTTTATTTGTCAACATGTTGCGCAATAATCACAAAGATGTAATCTCTCCGTAAATAAATAAAAAAAACCATAAATAACAAGCAGATCCAGACATCAGATGTTTGCATCCATATTAGACATTTGTTTCCAGCTCGTAGTACTGATCTGCTGTGTATAGAAAATGCAGATGAGTGTGTTTTGTTCCCCCTTTCCCTTTCATGTCATTTTTCTTTTCTGAAAGGAAGTTGAATTACTTCTGCCCTCATCCTTTCTCTTATTTGGCATTATCCAGTGAAGGGTGTAAAATCAATGATTTTCCTTCTGAAAGGTCCTTCGAGCAAGTTCCAGGACTGGTGTTTTGTGGATAACGGATTATTACAGATAACCATGACAAGCTTTCTGCACCTATAGAATAACATGCATCTATCACACGTTCATTCAATAGCTTTATATTGTGAACAGTCAAGAGTTTATTTTTCACATCATATAACTCGCTTGAAGAACTAGGATATTAAAACATGTTACAATGTACCAAAAGGTAAGAAGTATGAGAGCAACATTAAAGATGAAAACGGCCTCTAAATCTACCATTCCAAAAAATAGTATATTGCCTTACTAATACCTCACAATAGGGGTCTACTCAATAGACAGAGAATGTAGGGCATTTCAAACTAAGGCCGAAGTAATGGAGTTGGAAAAATTCTCCCATTCAGCTGCATTGGAGAATGTATCCAACTTGGCTACTTTGGCCTGAAGTTTGAATTTCCCATTTCAATTCTCTGCAATTCTCTCTTTACAGAATTACCTGATCCCATACATATTCCAGACTTACTTGGGTTTCAGATTGACATAGCCTGTCAATATGTACAGGATGTATGGATGGGGGCAGGAAGCCATCACACTTATACTTGTTGCCACCAGGCATCAGCAGTGTATTTGATATGCTCCGTCCTCTCACCTGCCCGGCACCTATACTGATGAGCTTTTCGGCAACATTCCAAGGTAGGACATGACATTCATTATATACATTGTCTTCCTCTATCTCTACTGATGGAGGAAGATGTGGCCACGTATGTAAACATCAGTAATATATCAATGATGACCTGGGGGCCACAAACTATATTCCTGCACCTAGTTGTCAGTGGCCCAAGAGTTGGTCCTGAGTCTTCCTATATGATTGTGCTGCTTCCATCACTCAGGAGGGACTGTAGACATATTCTGTGTTTTGCCTTTGAATTTCTAAATCTTAGGATTTCCAGTTGCTATGACCATGTCATTGCTCCCTTTGGATCTATCTATACCAGAATCAGAATATATTGTTGGTTGTCTGCTCAACCAACAAACATACAAGGAGAAAACCAACAGCAATATCCATGCATTAAATGGATGAACCTGGCCACAGTGTAGGAAGATTTAATAGTACACATTTACAAAACCCACAAATGCAACATAAGAAGGACATACTGTACATCTACGTGTTTTACCTTGTCTTTGGTTAAAGATATATATGAAGAAGTGTTGGAAAGTATCTGATATCATACTATAGCGCCCAGAGTATCTAGTAGTGTGTGCTGTATTGGGAGCAGAGAAGAGGGATCTGGGCCAACAAATGCCAAATCACATAAGGTAATTCCCTAATTCCTGGACACTAAATGACTTTAGGGGTGCGCACCCGGTGGGACTCCTGGTCCTACCAAATCTAGACCTCATGAGACACGTACAGTATGTTTTACATTATGGTAGACAGGTTCCATCTCCACCACTAACTACATGAATCTATTCCAGTGACAACTTACCGCGGTGACATCCGAGTCTGGTGGTGCCATCTCCACCACTAACTACATGAATCTATTCCAGTGACAATTTACCGCGGTGACATCAGAGTCTGGTGGTGCCATCTCCACCACGAACTACATGAATCTATTCCAGTGACAACTTACCGCGGTGACATCAGAGTCTGGTGGTGCCATCTCCACCACTAACTACATGAATCTATTCCAGTGACAGCTTACCACGGTGAAATCCGAGTCTGGTGGTGTCATCTCCACCACTAACTACATGAATCTATTCCAGTGACAGCTTACCACGGTGAAATCCGAGTCTGGTGGTGTCATCTCCACCACTAACTACATGAATCTATTCCAGTGACAATTTACCGCGGTGAAATCCGAGTCTGGTGGTGTCATCTCCACCACTAACTACATGAATCTATTCCAGTGACAACTTACCGCGGTGACATCAGAGTCTGGTGGTGTCATCTCCACCACTAACTACATGAATCTATTCCAGTGACAACTTACCGCGGTGACATCCGAGTCTGGTGGTGTCATCTCCACCACTAACTACATGAATCTATTCCAGTGACAGCTTACCACGGTGAAATCCGAGTCTGGTGGTGTCATCTCCACCACTAACTACATGAATCTATTCCAGTGACAACTTACCGCTGTGACATCCGAGTCTGGTGGTGTCATCTCCACCACTAACTACATGAATCTATTCCAGTGACAACTTACCGCGGTGACATCCGAGTCTGGTGGTGTCATCTCCACCAGATTAATGAGGTAAGGCTCATCCTTCCATTGGGGGGCATTGTCATTAATGTCCAATAGAGTGATATTCACCTGAAAGAAAGAACATTTTCACTAGTACCTGCATGATACATCTTCTCTCTCTATTTTGGAGAAATAGGACAAAGTCTTATTGAGTCGATGGCATAAGTACAATTAAAAATTGTATAGCCATACATAATAAATCAGACAGATTATGTATAAATATTAAGGTTTTGACTTATAAAATATAAGGTTATGAAGTTTTCTGGTGACATACTAGTCAATGATTCCAAATATACTGTGGATTCGAAACTCCCTCCATGTGTTAGTGTCTTGGCATGGTCAAACATATCATACAAAACTACATTAAAACTGCACAATATGAGATCCAACAATCAGTTAACAAATCACTCAGTCATACCTCAGAATCATGTGGAAGTATGGTATGAGTATGAGAGTGTTATGCATATTAACCATCACAGAGAGCCCCCCAAACATAAAAAAAAGAAACAGCGCCCTCCTGTGGTCAACCTCATAAAGAACAGCATATGAGAATCAGTTAACTAAAAGATAGAACTCACACTATATATTACAATAATACAGCCATAATATAACAGTGTGTGGCTAGGGTAGGTGGGAGGATTTATACATGTCAGGAACAAGTAATTAAGGGATGTGTTTTGTTTTGCAAGAAAAGTCTAGGGTTTAGACTGAAATGTTGATTTTGCTTATACCTTCTAATAAAGAACTATGTTTTTGGAACTTTATTGAAATCCCATGAGTGCTCATTTTTGGACATATATATATATATATATATATATATATATACACCTCAACGTTTCAGCCTCTCACAGGAGACATATATCAAGATAAAGGTCCTGATAAAGGAGGAGTCCTTTAGCGACTGAAATGTTGATTCTTGTGAATAAACCACACTGAGCTTTTCACCAAATCCTGTGAGTACCTACTCTCTTGGACTGTTTGCAAACTAAGTGTATTGCACCTGGGTAAAATAATATATTGCATTGGTCTGTGGAGTACAGGAGATAGTATATCTATATCTATATATATATTAAATACTTAACTTGGTACGTGAAAAAGACACACCGTAAGGAATATGGACTGTCAGGAATTAAAAAGTGTCAGTTTCAGATTCCATGTGGGCCCAATTCCGTGTTAATTGGATTATAGACAGAATAATCCACTTGAATCACAATCCACTTCATTTACAAAGCACCTAATAGACAGTCACATCAATAAGGCAAAAACTGAAAAAAAAAACCCCAATGATGCCAAAAACAATAGGTTAAATAAACTTAAGTAGCCAATTGCCACTGCAGAAAACGTATATTCTGATTTAGATTAAATATTAACCACTGATGTCAGGTGGGCACCAGCTATTACTGGCACTCGGTAGTTTTTGTCATAATATTTATTACAATGAGCACGTCCCCTGTTCATCTGTGATATCCTAATTATCACTGCGGGTTATGCAAATAATTTAATAAACCACGCATCACTTGTACAAATTAATTTCACTTTGCAATTAAAAGGTCTTTGCACGCCTCTATGGAGAATGGTTAATTGCTTAGCACTGTGAGGTGCCCTGCTTGTTACAGTCATATATGTGAAGAGAAATGTAATAAGACATCTATTAGTAATATTTCCTTTACAGGATCACAATAGAAATAAATATAATCCAGGCAGGAGATATATGATAAGACGGTCTGCCGACAAGGGGTCAATCAGGTCCTGACTAGAACAATGTAATACAATGCAAAAGCCACGCACCAGTAGATTGGCTATCACACCTGGTGCTTAATCTAATGCAGGGATGGGCAAAGTGTCTGTACAAGAACAACAATGTCATCAACAAGTGATAATGTTTCCCTGTGACTATATTATTGGGACTTTTTTTTTTATATGATCCCCCCTCCCCCGGCACTGTCATATCCCTTATAGGACCATGACATACCGTGGCCACTTGATGTGGTTCCACAAGCCCACAATGCCTGCCGGTATTCCCTTACTTGGGGTACCCTTTCCCCCCACTGTCTTCTGCTTTCTTACTCTTTTCCCTTTTCTTCATACATCAATTTTAATTTTTTTCTCTTAATTACTCACTGATAATAGTTTAATAAAACTATTGTACTACCGTATTTGCTCGATTATAAGACGACCCCCCAAACTTTGGATGTTCCATTAGGAAAAAAACTAAAAGCCTGAATATAGGACTACCCTATAGGAAAAAAGTTCAACTTGTATATATTCACATGTAAATTGCTTTTTTAATAAAAAATTATGATATAAAAAAATGTATTTCTAGTTTTTATTTCTTTTTATGTGCCAATGCTGCCTTTCTCTTTCCCTTGCCCCCATTTTTCTCTCTCTCTCTCCTCCCCTTAGTGTTGTCTCTCTCTCCCCCTCCCTCCCCTTGTCTCTGTCTGTCCCTTCCAACCCCCTCCCCTTGTCTCTGTCTCCTCCAACCCCATCCCTCCTCTTGTCTCTGTCTCTTCCCCTCCTCCCTCCCCTTGTCTCTGTCTCTTAACCCCTTCCCTCCCCTTGTCTCTGTCTCTTAACCCCCTCCCTCCCCTTGTCTCTGTCTCTTAACCCCTCCCTCCCCTTGTTGCTCTCCCCCTCTCTGTCCCTGTCCCCCATGTCTTTCTACCCCCTCCCTCCCCCTCACCTTTTTCTTGGTCCCTGGTGGCTAGTGGGGGCAGCCAGGGGATGTCTGCACGATACGTGCAGACATCCTCCATGCTGCCCGACACCTCCGTCTATTATGACGGACAGCTGGTCTGTCATAATAGACTGCCGTGTCGGGCAGCATGGAGGATGTCTGCACGTATCGTGCAGACATCCCCCAGCTGCCCAATTCTCCCTGGTGGCTAGTGGGGCAGCAGAGGACGTCTGCGCGATGAGCGCAGACCTCCCCTGCTGCCGCCCGGCACGACCGCCGGGACTTCTGTGACGAAAGCGGAAGTACCCGGCTTCTTCATAGAAGCCCCGGCGGTCGTGCCGGGCAGCAGCAGGGGAGCCTGCGCTCATCGCGCAGACATCCCCTGTTGTTAGAGAGGGGGATCCAGGTCCCCTGCAGCTCTGCTGGGGACCTGGATCCATGTCTTATAGTCTGACCTCAATTTGAGGTCAGATTATAAGACGACCTCGATTATAAGACGAGGGTGATTTTTCAGATTTTTTTTTCTGAAAAAAAACTCGTCTTATAATCGAGCAAATACGGTACTTATCATACACGGGAGGGCAACCATATGACTGCTCTTTGTATTACTAGGAATGGGATTGTAATGCACTTGTTAAAGCTCACTTACACTATGGTCGCTTGACCATTTTGATATGATGCCTCGTCACATTTCTGCTAAATCTACACTGGGGGAAACAGATTCCTGGGGGAAACAGACTACTGGGGGAAACAGACTACAGGGGAAAATAGACTACAGGTGGAAAGAGACTACTGGGGGAAAGAGACTACTGGGGAAAGAGTCTACAGGGGGGATAGAAATTTTAGATAGACTACAGGGGGAGTGAAACTAAAGAATTGAGAGATGATAGAGACTACAGAAATAGAAAGGATAGGGGGAAGACTACACACATGAGGAGGGAGTGGAGATAGAGACAGACATGGGGCAAGAGGAAAAGATAGACAGACATGGGCAATGCCAACATACTCTTGATCCGCCCCTGCGGGGCAAGTCCTGTGGTGCAATCTCTGGAGTGGGCTGGGTGCTGAGGCAAGTCCTGTGAGTACAATCTCTGTTCTGGGGGTAAGTCCTGGGTGCTGGGTCAAGTGCTGTCAATGAAATCTGTGTGCTGGGATAAGTGCTGTGAGTGCAATCTGCATGCTAGGGGGAAAGTCCTGTCAGTGCAATTTGCATGCTGGGGTTAAGTCATGTAAGTGCAGTCTGCATGCTGGGGTAAGTCCTGGGTTCTGGGGAAAGTTCTGTGAGTGCTGTCCTGGGTGCTGGGGCGAGTCCTTTGAGTGCAATCTGCGTGTTGGGGTATGTCCTGGGTGCTGTGGCAAACCCTGTGAGTGCAATCTGGGTGCTGGGGTAAGGTTATATCCCACACACTGCCCTGATATATACCCCTGCACAGGGCAATATATGTCCTAAGTATGTACAGAAGGTTATGTCTCACACACTGCCATTGTATATATCCCTACAAAAGGACAATTCATATAACCTTGGGTACATACTGGGGCCTCTGTATTGCCCTGTCCATAAGTTATTTGTCAGGGTGTGACATATTACCTTGTTGTGTACATACTGGAGGTACAAATTGCAATATGCAGGGGTATATATAAGTCTTATCTATAAATAATACACTCTTCAGATGTGCTTTTAAAAATGTGTAGTTTTCCATTTTTGTGAACAAAAAATAATGTTATACTATGGGGCTGGTTTAAAAATATTTCCAGGGCTGGTTTTTATTGCCAGTCCGGCACTGTCTGTCATGCTTTGATCTAAGCATGAGGTTAATTTACATTAATTTACATTAAGTGTTATCCACGTGAGAGTTAAATGAATATTAATCAGTCTAGTGCAGCCACGGGCTATATCTGTGATTTGTATGAAGGGGAAACTTGGCACCCAGTAGGTACAATAAAAATGAACATTCGTATAAAATATTCACCTGCACACAGGGATCTTTTTAAAGAAAGAAAAATGTGCAAACATATCTTTTAATATGTGAAGAAATAGTGTTTCTGTTTGAAAATCTAAGTTCATTTTTTTTTCAATATAAAAATCTGATAGTTGCCATAAACCCCATGTTTAACCTTCTGCCCCTGATCCCGATGGGAGATCCCGCTGTGGCTCGTGCCAGACTGCGTTAAATGCATTTGACATTCCAGACTGCGCCGGGGCTCAGGTAAGAAACAATGATATATGAATGCAGTGTCCATTGTGGAGTGTAAGATATTATCTCACTACTTTTGGTAAATATAAAAAGATACTTGTGATAACTAAATGTACGGATTCAGATGATTTCAGGATTGCGTCATAATATTGTGAGATTGTTGTGTATACATTAGCGCTTATACAAACTAATGATACGTGCCTCAATTCCAACATTCGATAACTCCAATGTCCCCTCTCATATTAAAGGGACAGTCACTTTGGTGCAAGATGAAGATTATGGCTTGTATAGAGCACAGGGTTTTTTCCCCAGTGTGATTTGATGCAGGCATTCTGTATAAATCACATTTTTAATATTTGACTCAAGCCCTCCCCAGTGATTCTATAGACACTGATATAAAGTTTTGTTTCATATAGTCACTTCCTGTCCTCCTCAAATTGAGTCTATTGTGTGGCCTCTGAGTGACCTTGCTCTTGAAAACAGTAGGATCTCTTAACAGTGTAACACATTGTCTGATGACATCACTAGACAGACAGGATATTCCATTCATTTGAATGACATTATTCTCATTCGTTCCTGCAGCAAAAAAATAATAATATAGGAAATGACTTTTACTCAGCTAGCGTGGGGAGTCCTTGTTTCTTGCAAACTGCTGTAATTTCACAATTTCTTCTAGCTGTAAGTATTTTATATTTTAAGCAATGCAAAATGTAAGACATGCATTTTAAAGTACTTTGAAAGCACATTAATATGCATTAATATTTGGAAGATGCTTTTTGGGCACTAGACAGTGCCTTTAACCCTGATTTTTACCTTTACCCATGTGACACGTGTTTTAAGATGTATGGGCATGTGCCTAATGTGTATGCAACATTTTGAACATGGGTCAATAAGCGCAGTACAATACAACAAATCTATTAAACCAACAGATTTCAAAATATAACCAGTGCATGTTTTTAGCACTTTTGACCATCAATGTACCACCAATGGGTGTGAACTCTTATTTGTTGACTCTTTCTAGGTAAATGGGACAATCATTACTATATAACTGATGACTAGTTATATAAACAAAAGGCACTAACCGTAGCAATGCCTATTTTCTGATTGGGTCCCACACCGCCATCTACTGCCCGGATGATTAAGATGTACTCTGACTTAGCTTCTCGGTCTAGAAGAGTAGTGGTGGTGATTTCTCCTGCCAGAGAACAAATTGCTGATTAAATTACAGATGGACATATTTTATGCATTATATTACATACGGACACAGGAAGAACAATCTGCAACAAGGAAGTCACATACAAAACGCACAATAACTTTATTGGCATAAAATCATAGTATAGTACCACAGAGGTTGATAACATAGAAACCAATAAAAATGTATGCTGATTTTAGCACTTTTAGAACTTTTCCCAAAAAACAATATTAATACATTTATAGCATTTTGTTAAAGTGAAAGGACTTTATTGCTGTATGTGCACAGGACTGTCGCGGAGGCTTATATTTCCCCTCCAAAGGACCAAAGGACTTTTCGGCTGTTCTTCTGATTCTGCGAGAGTGGACAATTAAAGCACCCTTTTCTTAATCTGAGGAGTGCTAGTGTGTGTTTATTCCTATAAGATCTTGGAGGAGGATATTCACTGTATGCCAACCATCAGCACTTCATTTTTGCTCCTTAATATAAAGGAGCTCTGTTTTTGTGAGTGTGCCCATCAAAAAATGTTTGAATATATTTTTGTATTTGTATCTCAGAACCCTTTTGATAATCTGTGCATCAATTTGTTGATATTTATTACATATATCATATATCTCTGCATGTTATACATGTTTCTCACTCGTATTTCTATATAACAATGTACTATATGAATGCATATATTCTTTGCTGTATACATTTGTGTATTTAAATGTACATTTGTTTGGCATGATACACTGAGTCTTCATCGTTCGTGCATTTTTTTCTCATCTTCCCATCATAATATTTAGCACTTTAATTAAGGAGTATTGTGTACTTTAGCACTGTTTTGGGTGCATTTTAATGCACTTATACCTATATTTTAGTGTCTAGACCCTATTGCGCTTATGTTCCCTATTTGTCGTTGCCTTTGCCAATGTAATCTGATCCTAAAACCCAAAAGGACAGGGTGAGACACACTCAATTGAAAGGAGGAAAGCAGGAGACTTGTGCTTTTAGTGAAACAGATCTCCTATCCCTGCTTCTTCGACCAATCATGTTAGTACACTACTGAAACCATTGGGATATCCAAGGGACTTCAAGGGACTTCATTATTAACTTAAGCAGAGTCAGTGAGCGTTCCATAGTGGTTTGGATCCTAGGCCTACATCCCTCCTGATGCTGTACAACTGGCTGGAGGGGAGTATTGTAAGTAATAGTGAGGAACCATGGAAATGCACATGAATGGTTCTTGCCACCTACTCTTTACTCCACTGATTTGTAGCTATGCCTGCTTGCACGACACCAACTTCAAACTATTGAATAACCCTTGCACTGTTAAAACACTTTAAAAATTGCATTTCAATCTTGCATAATGACCTATTTAACCATAGAATACAGTCATTACACATCTATTAAGAATAGAGTTCTAATCTGCTCCACAGGATGTTGACTCTATATCACCCCCTAGTGTTGCTCTTTGTTTTGCCACCAGCATTGCTGCCGGCTGTCTACAGTCTCATTGATTTCATATGATTTTCTCCTGCACAATATCAGTTTGCTGTACAATTTATGAATAGGTTTAACAATGGACTTAAAAAAAATAAATAATAGGAATTATTTCTCTCTAAAGATTTCTTTCATGGGACGCTATGCAGACAGTTTCTTAAAAGGCAAGACACCCGACGAGAGAAACAAATGATTTCTGATGTAAAAAAAACCATTATAAATTCAGAGAAATCTCTTAAAACACAAGTGCTTAAAAAGTTCAGCCCCATCAATTAATTACCAGGCTTAAAAAATATAATAATCTTTCAAATGCTTTAAATATTTAAAGAGTCGTAATGATGGATCTTGCCACCCGTCTTCCAAATTACTTCCAATTAAGAGTACGCCTTAGCCTTAGTGTAGATTCAACTAATTTGCAACTCCCACGAATAGTACTTATGTCTTTACAAAGCAACAGCCAGAGACATCTCAGCAAATGGAACACTCTACAGCCCTGTCATGTTATACCTTGAGGAGCAGCTGAATGGATTTAAAAAAGCGGAAAGATTGAAGAAATCAGCTGGTGTCCACTCGGCATTTCACTCCTTGCCAACAGTACTTTTCGGATCAAGAAGTCATTTTTTTTAGCAAGCCCCCGGCTCACGTGTTCTGCCCATCCAGAAGAATTTGAAGCAATTTTTTACCTTGACCTGTCTGATTATGCTGCTCCTCTCCAAAAAAACATTTTACATGCCATAGAGAGTCATTCCACCTATGGAACATGGACTTATCCGAGAAAACAGCCCGATTCTCCTCTTTTTTTCCATCACGTGTTAAAGACACATAATGCAGGCTCTGTTCCAGTTGTACACACTACTCAATAAGGTGGTTAAAAGGATGCTACAGAGAGAGGACAGCTTGTAATAGAGATGGCCCTGCATGAATGGACCAGAGAGAAGCCACCATGAAAGACAACAGCTTGGGAATGTATTGCCAGGGAGAGGAACAATATAGGGTGCTACTCAATCACACTTTATTTTTAAGAACCCAGATGAAGATGTAGATCTCCAGAGGATGAACTTCAGGACATTTGGAAGACTTTCAATGACCATAATGAGTAGTAAAATGACCATAGGTCTTTATGAGACTCAAAGAAATCTTCATCCTTGTTGAAACCTAAGATGCCGTTGGGCTTCACTAACTTTATCAGTTTGAAGAAGCAGATGTCTCTTTGGTAAATATTCTAACAAGATATTTTTTTCAAACTTCTCATCCTCAGAGCTATTATCAATGCATCCCTTAGATCCTAATCTCCACACTATACAATAAATATAAGAACAAATAGACTAAGTCACCTGATCGGGCATTGATCCGAAACTGAGGAGAGCCATCCAAAGAGTATATGATGGAATCCTGACCATATTCTCTAGATCGGTCCAAGTCTGTAGCATTCAAAAACAGAACTGTAGCTCCTAAAGGGAAATTAAGAGAAACAAATGTATTTAATATATTCATAGTAGCAACAACACAATATGTCGCAGTGTTTAGTACATTACCTGCAATGATATCCTCCATCACTGTGATGACATACGATGGGCGACTGAATGTGGGAGGGTTGTCATTTTCATCCTGTTAACAACAGAACATAATTTAAAAAATAAAACTTTAAAATCCAAAATTAAACTTAAAACTGCCCTATCCAAATTCTCTGACAATCATATAACTGTACTATCCACTTTCTCTGACAATCCTATATTCAGAAATGGAGAGGTAGAAGGGTCTAACAAAAAATTCACCAGACAACGCATTTCGTGTCTCTGTTGCTAATCATAGACACAGGTTAATTCATGCCTAATCGTTTACTATCCCTGCGTAGTAAATGTAGTGCTATCAAAGAGGAACATGTCTTGGTATAAGAAAAAAACAAAAACTGAGTGCCCATCTACACTTTGTGGAATGCATCCAAGAGTTACAAGACCATTAAAGCAATGTTTAAATAACATGTTAAATAGAGGGAAATGTAGCCACCAGTGGCATTAGAGATGTGATGCAATACTTCTGCTGGGTTATGTCAATAAGTAGTGGAACAAGGTAAAAAGAAATGGTGGGGAACGACAATGGGATGCATCAATTACCAATTCTTAAAGGTGTAAATGTTAGCTATGTACGCATATTACTGTAACACAAGTTATCACGCTGAGATGTCTTGCAAAAAGTGCTAAGCTGTTGCAGAAAAACGTGTTAACCATTTGCTAGACAACAATTGACTACAATAAATCCCTGCACTGCAAAGTGTTGGGAGAGGTATAAAAAAGCACAATCGTTGTTTGTTATGAATAACGATGATTGCACCTTTTTGTAAATCCTCTGGGATCTGGGCTGCTACATGTGCTTGCACACAAAAGAAGCAATAACAGGTAGGTCAGGTAGTTACAATGGAAAACTCTTTGGATTTATCCCTAAGTCTCGAGGTTTCACATCAATCTCATCAACAGTCCCATCAACACTGTCTTGCTGGGTGGATTTCTGAATCATTTTCATAATATCAGTTGCACATATGATGCATGTGGGCAGAGTGAGTTCCATGGGTGGTCCCGGACGTGGCATTAGCAGTGCCGCCACACACAGGGTGTATGATGTTCTAGAATCAAGGAACTGAGCTGGCCTCCTTGGTACTGAGGTAGCCTTGAAGTGTGTTATTTCAAGGTCTTGGCGCAAGTGGGTAAATTGTCAGGTTCACAGTCTGGAGAGGACACATATTGCAAAAAATATGTGTATGACCACATGTAAGTATAGGTAGGGAAAAGGGGAAAATATGAATGAAAAGCAGCTGTATGCACCTGGTGATAACTCTACATAACAATTATAAATCACAGTTCTATGGACAGTGAGAGACCACCTTAACCTTAAGATTTCCTTAACTCTTCACAACCTAGAGGTTCCATGAATGTCATCATTGGGCCCACGTGCTAACTATCACTGGTGACTGCATAAATCAACTCTCCATCTTCAGCTATTACAGCAGTATTTGTATGGCTCTTACAGTAAGATCCCATAGGATACTGGTACTTAAACTAGGGCTGGATGTCCATAGTTTTTCAGATAGATCCAGATGGACATATATAAATGACAATGAAACAACTATTAAACAAGTCAAACAGCTAAAGAACAAAGAATGGGTGTTTATGTGTTATTAAATGAGGAGCACATTTCCCATGTGTGATCCAAAGGCCCCAGATTTTTTGAAAGATCATTGATTTGGAGAGTTTTTAGGACATTTGTTCATATAGGCAATTCTGAATTTTCTACAAAGAGTATTCTTCTACTCGAAACCAGGTAACATTACAATAAACAAGACTGAAAATTTGTTTCATTTTCTTTTCTACTTGCACTTCTACATGGTGTGATTTCCCCTCCAACATCCACATTTTTCTTCTTGGCTGGAGAAAAGTCCCTTCGGTGAGCGAAGCCATCCAAAGTGAACTGACAGCTCATTTTATAATAAGTTTAAAAAAGCACAGACTCTAACAGAAGCCAGTGACCTTTTCAAATCAGGTTTTCAGTCTAAAGTGATCATGCTCTGGAAAGAGCACGTGGGGGAGGTATTTAGCATCTCCCACGTTCTCTCTTTATCATTTAATTTCAATAATCTCCACGTTAATGTCTTTTAGCAGAAGAGACGCAAGAAGGAGAAAATGGTTTCCCCTTGCTGAGGCTATTGGTTATTTCAGACATATCTGTTTTTTTTCTCCCTTAGGCTAAGCCCTGTTATTAATGCCCGGTTACACTTTGTGTTGTCGGAAGAGCCGGTTTATGAAGGTCACATGTGTCGGTTCCCCGAGCATTTGTCGGATCAAATTAATTAAGTCCGTTGAGTAGCTGGGACAAGTCAAGCGCTAAGATGCATGAGCTGATGTGAATTTAAGGAGCAGATAACCACCTGAGTTCCTCTAGCTACAAATTAGGAACAAGTGCCCTTTTACAATCAGTTTATCAGATCCACAGCACCTTTGTGGCTGTAATCTGCTGTTACTAGTATTATACACAATTAATTACTAGACACTTAAAGCCAATCTCTACTGAAGAATGCTTCAGCTGTAATAACATATGAAGAGTGAAATCAATTGCCACTTCTTTTAATATGAGTATTGTATATACATATGCAATGCATAGTGTGTGTTCCCATAATGGTTTTTCTGTGCTGTGATTAATGTAGGCCACAGAAAGTTTACACCTGCATACAGCAAGGTACGGATGTATAAATCAAACTTACTTGTACACAGATTTTTCAGATGTCTACACTCTAGGTGGTTTGATTAGCACTAGTGTTGAGCGAACCCGAACCGCACTGTTCGGGTTCGTACCGAACATTACGGTGTTCGGACCCTGAACCTGAACATTTCACTGTATGTTCGGGTTGGATTTCGGGGTTCGGCTATAAACCGAAAGTCTATAAACCGAAAGACATTCGGTTTATAGACTTTCGGTTTATAGAACAGCAATAGCATTACATGTATTCTATAAACCGAAAGTCATTCGGTTTATAGATTTTCGGCTTATGGAATACATGTAATACTATTGGCTTTCTATAAACCGAAAGTCTATAAACCGAATGTCTTTCAGTTTATAGACTTTCGGTTTATAGCCGAACCCTGAAATCCAACCCGAACATAGAGTGAAATGGGAACTAGAGTCCCCATTCATAAGAAATTTTCTAGTTCGGTTTCTAGAAAACCAATAGTATTACATGTATTCCATAAGGCAAAAGTCTATAAATCGAAAGACATTCTGTTTATAGACTTTCTTTTTATAGAATAGCAATAGCATTACATGTATTCTATAAAACAAAACTTTCGGTTTATGGAATACATGTAATGCTATTGCTATTCTATAAACCGAAATAGAGTCCCCATTCATAAGAATAGGTCAATTGACCTATTCGTATGAATGGGGACACTCACCCACATTTTAATTCATTTTTCAGCCCTCTAGCCCTTTCCAGGACTTTTTTAGAGGCATTTTAGTGGCCAAAACTTCGGGTCCCCATTGACTTCAATGGGGTTCGGGTCAAGTTCGGGGTCAAGTTCGACCCCGAACCCGGACTTTTTTCCTAAGTTCGGCCGAACCTGCCGAACCCGAACATCCATGTGTCCGCTCAACTCTAATTAGCACAATGCACAGTCACAACAAATAGTCTTTCAAAATGTCCAATTTTTTTCCTAGACACCATCTATTTCAATAAACATGAGTGACACATTCAGCATTACGTGGACAGGTTAGCTCTTGGGGATATTTCTAAATATTGAACATTGCACTGGTTTCCTAGATATTTGCTCCAGTTTGGCAAATTTGCCTCAGAATTAATCCCCTAGCCTTTATCAAAAGCACTGGTTGCACTACTCTGCTTGTCTAAAGTAATGCACCCCTAGAGGCAGATTGGCCTTAATTCTGAGCCAATTAACCCTTCTCTCCATCTACTGCACACAAATATAGACTAGTTGACTAGTGCCCCAGAAGTAGACTAAAAGCCTAAAATGCTGCAAATTCTTCAGTGTGTAAAACAAATAATAGTGGACCAAGCATTGCTTGAATAAGCAAACAGGTTAAAGGCATTTTGCACCCTAAGTTAAGGTGCTATACCTTTAACCTATTTTCTCTACTGATGTGCAGTAAGTCACCAATTCAAGCAATGCTTGGTCCACTCTTTTTGTTTTACATGCGGAGGAATTTGCAGCATTTTTTTGTTGTGTGTTGAGTGGAATACATATTGGGGCAAAAAAAGCATTTTTCCTTCATATGAGAATTACCCACAAGGGATCTAAACTTGATGCGGATGTCTGGAGGAGGTGTGCAATGTGAGTAATTGGGCATGTCCTGGGGAGCCATTGATCATTTGGAAAAATGAATTACCTCATAGATAAAGCACAAACAATTGTCATAATATACTTGGACAGTCTCAAACAATATGCAAATTAAATGGAATTTGTCCAGTTCTGTAATAATTATACACATGCGGCATTAAGAGTTGGCTGACTTTAAGTGCAGACTCTAGCCTATTTACCTTAACCCCAACTAATCGTCCAGCTAACCAGTCTACCCATAGTTGTACCCCTTTGCACCAAATACACATTACCAGATACTTACAAATACTTCAATGCTAACAGGGACAGTGCTGTTCAGAGATGGCACACCAGCATCTTTTGCCATAATGGTCAGGAGTATTACTCCATTGGAGATTTGTTCGTAGTCCAAGGGGCGAATAACTGTTATAACTAAATGCAAAAGACAAGTATTGTTACAAAAACAGTGTTAGGGTAAAAGGATTTCCAACAAGACATTTATGTGCTGAGTTTAAACACGGTAAGTTATGCATATTCCCAAAGAAAGTTACATTCCCTCCCAAAACTACCAGCAAACAGGTAGTTGGGAGGTAAAGAGAGTTAACTCTCCTTGTCTGCCTTGGTAGACCCTTGGTGACCAGAATATTTTTGCTGTGGCTTACCCTTGGTGACAGAGACTGTGTTAACAGTTCTGCAGTGTTTGTGTTTAGCTGTAATTTTCTTCTCTCTCACACACACACGCGTGCACATTGGCATAAGCAGGGTTTTCTTCAGAAACCATTATTTTCATAATATCATATCATTTTCTATATACAAAAATCATAAAATATGATATAAAATGTAAACCCCCCCATTTTTTCTAACTTTTACATGAAAAATATTTTACCCATCTACAAATGTTTTAAAAAAAATCTCGCTAAATAATGTCTAATATTTGTCCAGAGTTTAGACATATCAATGTTTACATGTTTTTTCTGCTGTTTTCTTTATTTATAGGGCAATAACTTAAAGTATTGTTGTTCCCCCTAACCATTTTCTCCTTCAGTGACCTGTTGACCCCAACACTAACCCTAGTGCTAATCATAACTCATCTCTAACCCTAACTCTAAAGGTTAGTTTTTCCTCCTTTTTTGCCTCTAGGGGCAGTCTAGCAACAGTGATCACTTCCTGAGCCCTTGGCAACTATAGAGCAGTGCCTTAATGGAGGGGCATGCTACCCACAATCGTTCTGTGGGGCGATCGTAGATCACTGGGGGCCATATTTCTTGTTCCTTGACATCGAGGCATTGCAGCAACATTGTTTGGTCAGTGGTAGTGATCATTGCTTGCTCCCAGTACTCGCTTTAACACTAGACATAGAGAACATAGAACGTCCTGTCTCACCAAGGGGCTCGTTCATTTATTTAATTATCCATCATGAAGGGGATGGGCGTTTACTAGGGTTGCCACATTTTTGTAAAAAAATAATAAATAAATACTGGTCACACCATTGTCTCCATAGACTTAACATCTTAAAACTGACCTTTTGTACGAATATCCCCAAATCTGCAAATAATATACATTAGAGTGTTTATCACATTTTGGGCCCCAGACAATTCCTTTAAGCCAATTTTATTAATACAAATTCAAACGGACAACCAAGGTCCCTTTAGTAAATAGTTTCAGAGTCATCTGAAATAGACAATTTCAGAAGTATAAGCATATTACTCAAGCGTGAAAAACACGATTAATCATAGGTGGTGTAATAAAACCTATGATTAAGCGTGTTTTTCACGCGAAGCGCGTTAAGCTGTCTTCCTGTGGACTCTATCATCCTTTTTTGTCTGTTCTGGAACACTGTTTTCACTATTAAAGCATCTCATTTTACATCTACCCGGTGAGTGGAGTGCATCTGAAATAGACAACCTACCAAAAAAAAGGCTGCATTCCGGGCCTAAACATGAAGACATCACTTTGTACCTTGACCACTCACAATGAAAGAAACTGTTGTAAGACAATGCTTTGGAACCAGCGAGAAAGCACATTCTATAACACTCACCTCCATAACCTTCTGAGATGAAGATATCAAAGAAGCTGCGGAAAGCAGACGCCTCCAGGATGCTGTACGTGATCTGGTTATTAGGTGGTGAATCTTCATCAGTGGCCTAAACCGGCAGAAGAAAAAATAAATAGAGACTTACTACTTAATTCTTCTTCATTTAAGGACCAGTGATGTCATTTGCTAGTCAGCGGCCACAAAATGAATAGGGGATTGTGTTTCTAATTGTGATGATGGCACACACCACCGTTCTGTTGAATAAGTGGTGGACTTTTATTAACTCTTTGAGTGCCAGGTGCCTATCGCTCACAAAAAGGAATGTGCAAGTATACTTATTTTTTTTATATCATTTTAATTTCGTGTTAAGCACATTACATAACACTATGACAGTAAGTTTGCAGCTGCTATTTTACAGTAAGTTATATACAGAACCTCCTTTAAAACAAGCCCGTTAGTTTATATACATATATAACTAACACACACAACTTTGAACAGTTTTTTCAAACGGCACACGTAGCCTTAAAGGGACTCTATCACTTGAGCACTGTTTAGATCATGAGTGAACATAGCAAAATGATCTATACATTATATTAACAGAATTGAAAGTAAATCTATAAACTAAAAGAAAAAATGTGTTTTAGATTTGAGGGTGTTTTCTTCTATGGGAAACATATGGTCATTTGAAAGATTAGGCATTTTAAATATAAATAATGTAAATAAACTACCTTATTGTGGGGCCCCTTAAAGAAAAACATGCTTTAGGACCCTATTTCCCCCACTCCATTTCTCCACGCTGCCTGCTTGCTGCCGAGAGGCTGGTAAGTGGAGATATTTTGATCCAAGCCAGGGTCTCCGCCGGTAAGCTGTAAGGGGCCGCAAGTGGGCCACGTAGGGCAGTAACAAGTGTATTACCCATCCCTTCCTAATGGGAGCCCTGCATTATCAAGCCATGTTTTGTACTGTGTAGTTCTATAGTTCCACAGAATCTTGGGTCCAATGAAGAGAAATCTGACACACCAAACCCAAGATTCTAAACAACATGTTATCCCCCTGATAGAGCTATACAGAAAAAAATCAGCTATAAGCATATCAGCATTACCCAGACATAATTCCAGAGAAGTATGCTTAATTTCAATGTTCTAGGAGTATACCTAAGGTCAATTTTAAATTTTTTTAACAAAAAAACATATCAACACTTCATATCAAATACTAATAAATTGTGAATTTAGACTGATACCGACTTGCATCAGAAGTACCCGGCATGGTAAGAATGCCACAGGTTGAGAAACAGATGAATATAACTGCATTTACTGGTTTAAATGTCCAAACAGAATGCTGGGCCTTTTCCATTTTGTAATTCATTTTATCTTACTTTCTTCTGTACTTCTCACCAACCCCCCCCCCCCTTATTACTTGAGCCTCTTTGTGATGGTGCTACAGAGAGGCCTATGATGTGCACTGAGATCAGTTAAAGGGACTTATTACCCAAGTTCCTCAGTCACAACCAAGCTGCACCTTCCCACTATAAACAGTGTCCTCTATTTCTGGGAATCCCAACAGAACTCGTCGGCAGAGGAAGGTCTGATCACATGCTCCGCACGCTGGCCAGATTTACTTATTGCACCTGTGTAACGTGCTGATTGGAAACAGTTTGCTGCTAAGTATTGAAACTAATAGTGGTAATTCATTTACATACAGCATATAAGCGAGCTGTTATCTCTCTGGGGGACAACAAGGCACATTTGTAAAAATGTGTGATGAAAACAATCACCAGTAAATGATACACTGTACACTGGCTGTGATTGTTATTCTTTTTTATGCTTTTCTCACCCTGAGCTTGATAACGGTGACCACAGACGGCTCGTTTTCCCGGATGGCTCCCAAGTAGGACTCCTTCTGGAAGGTGGGGGTGTTGTCGTTGATGTCGAATACGTTGATTCGCACGCGTCCTGTTGTCTCCTCACCACCGCCGTCCCTGGCTATTACAGTGAGGGTGTATCGCTGAGTGGTTTCAAAATCTAGGCGGGCAATGAGGGTGATCACACCCGTGTCTTTGTCAAGAGAAAACCTGTATAAAATACAAGACACACTGGTGTTCATAGCATGTACTGTACATTTGCATGCCTCTCAACTGTCCTGCTTTATGCAGGATGGCCCTGAAATCCCACGGGTGTCATTTTCCAATGTTCGGAACTCCAGTGCTGCCAGTTTGAGTACAAGCACCTGCGCTGACACTTAACCTCCCAAACCACGCCCCCAGGCATCCCGATGTGCAGAATTTGAGGCGTACGCATATACTGTTTTTTCTGTTGTCTAAACTGGAAAGCATAACTAAAAAAAAATTGTTAAGCTTAACAAACCTGGCCATTTGTGGAAGCACACTGAACTTCACCTGCCTGATTTAGTCATGGACAAGTCAATTATTTTACACATTCAAGTTAAATAAGCTTTGTAAGTCGGGAGCAACTTCGGTTTCCAACTTTATTTAAAAAAAAATACCAGCCATGCTATTGCTTCCATAGGCTTAACATTGGCTTCAATCAATATTTTTTGGACTGCCAATAAAATACAGCAACTGTGATCATTTTCTTTACCTGATGTTCCAAAACAGGGTTTTAACACTTGGTGTACCAGCCCACATCCCAGTCATGCACACCCCATATCTATATTGTTTGGTTCAGTGGTCCCAGTCTGTGACTATTGGGAGATTAGTGTGTAGTAATGTGTTTATAATGGTTCACCCAACAGCAAGTTCATTGGCTTAATTATAAGGTACAACATTCTCAGTAAAGTGGGACTAAAGTCAAAGATGAATAAAATAATTTTTGAATGGTTTCTTTCACTAACCCTTCACAAAAAACTCACGTTTTATTTCAACACTTGTTTGTTATCAGATATTCCATTTTAAAAAGTATTGCTTGCTTGCTGATTTTATCGATCTGCCAGTGACCTTTAAATGTTTCACCTTCAGGTCAAAGTACTATACATTATGTAAAAGTATCATTAGACAAATGTAACCCGAGCTGATGTGGTGAATTGTTACACATTTAAAGGTTACTAGAAGATATGAGCTATTGACAGATTCACACCACAAAGTATGGCTATCAAATCGGTCACATGAAGCCCACCAAGTAGAAGAAAATATTGCATTAAAAGTTACGTATACAGAAACCATAGGCACACAATATAAAATGCATTTTACTCAACTTAAAGTGGCATTTCATTTAAGAACACTTCCCCCCCCCTGTGCTTCCGGCATTGAAGATTATTTAACATTAGTTTTTCTACATTTTGTAAATTTAATCATATGATAGTGTCGAGTATGTCATATGGAAAAGCAGACCTATTATTTATAAAAAAATGAGTGATTTAACTGAATTTCCGCCATTCAAAAGGAGCTATTCACTTAAAGGTGAGTTGCAGGAGAGATGGCGAGTTGAGGTCAGATGAATATTTTATCTCAATGACTCAACTATAGATGGTACTGGGATAAACCTGGAGAGTTTCCCCTACTAAGCCAACTCACTAGGATTGTACCTGCACAATGTATAACTAAATTGTAGAAATGAAATGTTCCTCTCGCCTCAACTCCCCTCATCTCACCTGCAACTCACTGTTATGTGAATAGACACAAAGGGAACTTGTAAAATCCTTACCTGTCAGGATCGTCACTGAAGAAATAGCTCACTTTTCCAAATGATCCAATATCATTGTCTGTAGCCTAATAAATAAAGACATGGAAAGAGTAGTTTACAATATTAAATCAATATATATAGTTGTCTTTAATTGGTCTGTCAGACAGTAAGTGACGAACAGGACCTTATCCACTGAGTTTCATTTAGACTGTCCGACATACTAATGTAGGGTGTCTTCTAATAGCACTGCTAATGACAGACTATGTCCACTAACATAGAAAACAAATCTCCTAGTGTTTAGTTTATCCCCATGTTAACTAGTGATGTCTTCTAAATGAAACATGATAGAAAGATAATAAAAAAAAACTATTAAAATAGCATAAAAGGAAGCATTTATTGAAAGTATGAACTCCTACTTTACATCAAACTCTATACAGATATATATATATATATATATTGTAACAGAGTGTTGGGGATGGTGGTCAGGGGTGTATATCTGGCACCCAGACTTTTGCACAGCCACTATCCTGACATGTGGGTAAACACATGCAGCCCCAGGGAAAGTTAAGTTTAAATGTAGGCTTTTTTCTCTGTTGTTATTTTGGGTCCCTGGGGTGGAGTATTCGGAAGAGCAGGGTGGGCCGATTCTCCACCCACTGTCAGAGTGGTTGTGCATGAGTCCAGCCCAGGTTTTGTAAAGAGTTCTGGCTCACTGCCTAACGAGGTAATTAGCTCACCTGTAGGGGCTGTGAGCAGCTATATAACTGCAGTTAAAGCAGAGGGAGGACAGGAAGTGCTTTGTGGAAAGAGAAGGTTGCTGGGTTTTTTTTTTGTATCCTGTGACTGCTTAAAACAACAGAAAATAAACAGGCCAGAGGCCTTTTTGAAACTGAACTTTGTCTGGACCTGGTTTTCTTACCCTAGAGGGCTGTGCGGTTGCCAAAAAGATCCCGGACAAACACACACAGGAAAGTAAGTTTGTCACATATGGTGGAGAATGCGGGCAGTTTGTCGCGAGAAAATTTGTTTTCTGTGGTCGCTCACACCACTAGGTCTGAGCTGGGGGGGAGGATATGTAACAGAGTGTTGGGGATGGTGGTCAGGGGTGTATATCTGGCACCCAGACTTTTGCACAGCCACTATCCTGACATGTGGGTAAACACATGCAGCCCCAGGGAAAGTTAAGTTTAAATGTAGGCTTTTTTCTCTGTTGTTATTTTGGGTCCCTGGGGTGGAGTATTCGGAAGAGCAGGGTGGGCCGATTCTCCACCCACTGTCAGAGTGGTTGTGCATGAGTCCAGCCCAGGTTTTGTAAAGAGTTCTGGCTCACTGCCTAACGAGGTAATTAGCTCACCTGTAGGGGCTGTGAGCAGCTATATAACTGCAGTTAAAGCAGAGGGAGGACAGGAAGTGCTTTGTGGAAAGAGAAGGTTGCTGGGTTTTTTTTTTGTATCCTGTGACTGCTTAAAACAACAGAAAATAAACAGGCCAGAGGCCTTTTTGAAACTGAACTTTGTCTGGACCTGGTTTTCTTACCCTAGAGGGCTGTGCGGTTGCCAAAAAGATCCCGGACAAACACACACAGGAAAGTAAGTTTGTCACAATATATATAGATAACAGAATATCTATTCAACCCATAATTCAACAAAAGTATGAAGGCAAAATGTCCTGTAACCAATGTTTTTCAGAAAAACATTAGGAAATTAATCTTTACATTAACTAGTTTGCATAACCATCAAAAAGGACTTAATACAAACTCAAGGGTGTGGTAATTCTAAACATTCCATTATCCTCCTCTGCATTTTCTATGATCAATACACACTCATGCCCCTTATTAGCCACTTCTAAGAGCAGGCTTGGTTACTCAGCCTCAGGGGTGGATTCATAGTTGTTCCTTCAGTTACAATTTCAATTTCCCTTTAACTTGTGCCTAACCAGCTGCACATTCAATCAATCCTGTGACTGGCTATTGGCCATGCTTTTTACATACAGGCAGTATAATCAATTACTAATTTGATTTATGCAACGATAACCATTGTATCAAGTATGGCTGTGGAAGAGGGCTTCTCAATAAGCCGGTGAAGCATAGCTGGAGCACTTAGAGGGCATGACCAGACGTTACAGCTATTCAGCACTAAATGGTCTATAAATACATTGTGTAAAGAAGAGGTTGTTTGAAAATTGAAAGTACAATTTTAAGTAACATAAAGGAAAATTCGAGAATTGTTAACTGTTATCTCTGCTTTTATGACATTAGGTGGGATTTACAATAGAAATTAGTATCAAAGGCAAACACGAGTAGTTTATTGCTCTTGTATACTACAAATGTGCAATGTAGAATCTTAACCATCTACATAACAAGTGTTAAAGTGCAGGATGGTTTGTGATTGTGCGGCAAGTGTGAGTCACTCCACAGTGCGACACAGCTGCTTCCTGAACTTTTGGGTTAAACCTTTCCCATCCTGGCAGGGGAAATCTCAACTTAGCCCACCACAAACCTAACATTGCCTATTTTATCGTTCAGAAGAGGCCATTTTCCCCATGGATCTAGCATCGAGTAGCTGTATTTAAAACGTTCCTAAGTAAATACATCCCTGGCCGCATCCCACCTGTGAGTTTATTCTTATAAAGTATCTGAGGCTAATGTATAGTTAAAAGAATTAGGAAATAAGCCAATTTCCAGTACTGTGATGGAAGGTCGTGTAACTGTGGAAGACACAAGCGTTTAAATCCGTTTGTGTGGCTAGATCCACATAATCCATACCATATCCTGTGTACCATCTATGCTTCAGCTATAATGTTTTTATTGACTAGTTTTGTGGGGCATGTGGTATAACTGCATACAATCAATGTATTTCTTATATAGGGCAAACACTAAAAAAATGTACTAAAATGTACTAAAAAAAATTTGTATATATATGCAAAACTATTTTTACGCTCTGCTCCTATTGCAATGTACTATACGTTTAACACTCAAATAGTACATACGAGCAAATTGCAAATAAAAACGGGCATTATTGCGAATAAAAACAGGTAATTTTGCAAAAAAAAAAAATTCTACCTCTTTTGATAGCACTTGCTAAAAGCTGGTGTAATTTTCACACGCAAATAAGAATTATTTTTCACAAAATATTAGCAAAACTCTTTAGCATGCGCAAATCTAATCGCAATTTATTAGCGCAACCGGAAAAATGCACGCTAAATAAAAATAAACCGAAGAGGCGCAAATAAGGCCAAACAAGCGCAAAATGTTACAAATAGTCTCAAATTGCTCCTTACTCATGTTTTACCTACTTTTTTCCCCACTGCACTTGTTTAGTACATGACCCCTAAATGTACAGCTGATTAGAACGTTCATTACACCTGTTATATTGATTATTGCTACATATAATTTTATCCCAAGGAAAAAAGATTAAGATTCTGATTCTGTTGGATGAACCAACGTGGTTCTCAAGGACTTCTACAATATTCTTTAGTGTGGCGTGTGAGTGGCAGGTACACAGCACATCTACCAATATGGAAGTAATGAAGATGAAAAGCCATTAGTGGGAGGAAACTCATGGGACTTAAACATACTGCTGTTGAGTGAACATTTTAAAAATTAGAAATGGAGCGCGTAAATGATCATCCATGTATGAGACGGATGGATGATGTGGCTATGTATGGGACATGATAATGTGTATACTAGAGCAGAATGAGAAGGCTCGGGCATGGTAATCTTACAGCATTAAACGCAAAATAGAAAAGGAATAATATTGATCCTTTACTGGGCGTGATCTATGAAATGCCATGCAAGGAAGCTCAAAGGTGCCCTTGAAAGGTCTAACTTCTGCGTGGAAACATGGATACCAGAGAAGAACCAACTAGCTAACCCAGCCTGTCCTTAACAAAGGTTCAGATTTAGAACTAGCAGTTTAGAGCAGACCTAAGCAAATCCAAAAACAAATCATAAACAAAATATATTGATCCATGCAGAATTTTTTTTAAAGTCGCTTTTAAAGTATCAATATTTTGTTTTTGACCAATTGTCAATTTACCTATTCTTATGAATGGGGACTCTATTTCGGTTTATAGAATAGCAATAGCATTACATGTATTCCATAAACCGAAAGTCTATAAACCGAAAGACATTCGGTTTATAGACTTTCGTTTTATAGAATACATGTAATGCTATTGCTATTCTATAAAAAGAAAGTCTATAAACAGAATGTCTTTCGGTTTATAGACTTTCGGCTTATAGAATACATGTAATGCTATTGGTTTTCTATAAACCGAACTAGAGTCCCCATTCACAAGAATTTCTACCACATGCTATTCTGTCCATTTCCCCACAAGCTATCCGACTTTGTAACGCTACTGGCCCTTTAATAGATCAGGGGACAGACAGAAGTGCGCTGTGTTATCTTTTATTGGAGCAACCAGACCGCTAATCCTCTGCCAAGCACATCCAACAAATAACAGGAAGAAAAACAGCCACGGTCCTGCAAAAGAAAGCTCTATTTCAGTTGTGCCGTAGCTCTCTCTGGTACCGTTACATATAAATCAACGTATGCCGAATATACTACTGGCGGCCAGTAACAAAGTTTGTCTGTGGAGGAAACAGCATGGCTGTTATTTGTGAGAAGAAATGGCGGCACGCTAGCTATGCTGACAGGCAGTGCATGCGCCTGATTTGGCTCACCATCCGCATGTTGATTAACCCATGCTAGACCGCAGTTATTAACACATTATCTTCAGTGTATAATTTCACTGGGACAGCTGTAACTGTGGGATAAATAGCCCAAGGTAGCACAGGTAACTAGGGACAGATTACATTAAGTTATCATTCATTTACACAGCACTTGTGGGGGTGTCAGCAGCGACCGCTCTCATAAAAACAATGGACTATTGCAGGGAATTAAGATGGCAATTTCAAACCTTTTGTGTACTTAGATCATTAGCATTTATAATTAGTGCAAACAGTGTATATGTAGCGGAGGTGAAATTTTCTTGCTTTGCCAATTGCCCCTCCCCTCAACTGTCTGGCTTCAGGAATACTGGCCATCGCTCCGGGTTTTCAGAACAGTCCTGCAGTTACTGGCTGGCAATGTTTGGGAGCTATACATTTGCCATCATTTTTTTCCCATCCGTTCCCCATAAGTCACTCTTTATTGAATAAATCTCATGTGCTCGACCTTTAATAATAAGGGCAGGTTTGGATAACGAGCTTGTCAAGAAATAAAACCTTTTGGACTTTACCGTAGGGCAAATCAAGTGCCGCTTGTGATTTTTCTATTAAATTCTATATTAATAAGTAAATTATTGCATTATATCATCATTTTTTAACATCACTGTTCCAAGTACAATCCGTGACGCGTGCACGTATATTTAAATCTCCATTAAATTACTAGAGAGGTGCTAACAGTCTTCAGTCTTTTGATAAATAAAGCCCATGCTAAATCTAATGCACTATTTCAAAGGCTTTTTGTGCTCTGAGAAGTTCCAGGTGGTTTCCCTCCTTCTGTAACCAGCAATAAAGCAAAATCTCAATTTCCCAAATTGAAATGGAAGTTTTAACGCTGGATTTTCCAATATGGCTTGGCACAACTCAACATTTAATACAAGGTTTTTTTTGTGGATTTTTTTTGGCCACCTGGGCAAATCTGTGTTCTGCCCCATTAGGGAAAGTGAAGCCATCAGCCTGGTTTCTTGTCTCTGATATGACCCATCCTGCGACCTGTGTCTCAGTGCACAGATTTGAGAGATAGGGATCATGAAGCTGATGTGGACCTTACAGCTGTCCAAAAGCATCCAGATGGTTAGTGTGGTATGCCTCCTATGCTGCCAAGGGCTCACAAACAACCTGCCAGTTAATAAATGGTGACATTTACATAAATACATAAAACTAGAACCTATAAAACGTATATTTATTATACACACAAGTACTTGGATTACTCTTGCCCCCCCATGTACATACCTCCAAAGTGTCCCTATTAGGAGGGACAGTCCCTATCTTTGCATCTAAATCCCCTTCTCCCTCTTTCCCTCCTCAGAATTGTTAGTTTGTATAACTGTATCACAGAGTTGGATGCTATAGATAGCTGCAAGGTCCACATTTGCTTCATGATCCCTAGTTCTCACATTACATAAATAGTTGTCAATTAGCCAAAACGTTGCTGAAAATGTTCAGTTAAACATATTGCTGATTATGTGATGAAGACAAGGAGGGACTGATCTAAATTTGTAGAGACAGGACTGTTTTCGCAAATCTAGGACATTTGGCAGATGTAAGTTGCGTCTGACTGTGATGAGGTATTGGGAGATCTGCATGTAGGGTTGCTATTCAGCCAGTACATTACTGTCAGTCTGCAAAAAAAAAAAATGGCTTAATGTTATCTCTATAGAGGCAACAGAATGGCCTGTATTTTTTTTGAAGAAGAAAGGGTGGCAACCCTACCCGCATGGGGGACAGCACACTCTCTATAGATTGGCATTTACCACAAGTTGGGAAGTCTTTCATTTTAATCATATGTCTAGAATGGCCAGAGTAAGTTTTCACTTCTGTTGCAAGATAATGTATATATGAATAGTGTATGTTTATGTATGTAATGAATACATGTGTCAGCTCATGCATGTAACAGAATGCACTTTGACTGCAAAGAGGCATATCATAAATGTAAAAGCTTAGATGTGCATGTGCTCTGACGCATGCACCAAAGCCAAAGCACCAAAGGACAACTATAAGGAAAACAAAATTACATGCTTTTTCCAGAAACATCATATGTTAATAAGGCCAGACATAATAAAACTGTTTAACCCCTTTGTTTAGCTATACATAGTATACATACTGCCCAACTTTGTCCCTCAGTGAATAGGGACACCGGGGGTTGGAGTCTGGGGAGGGGGCGGGACATCGGGGGCAGAGTCTGGGGAGGGGGGGTGTCAGTGTTACCGCTCATATGCGTAACACTGTCACCCATTTTTGATCCTGGCTTCTGATTTTTTACATTTCTTTACAGCCGTGTAAATGTGTACAACATTTCTTTATGTAGTACACAATCCATTTTATGAGCATGTTTTCCATAGATTACATATTGTATTTCCTGTATGTGATTTTTGTTCATGCATGCTCCCCACATTACTCAGGACAGTCTGCAGCCCTGATTTTCATTCTCCGGTGTCTGGGATCCAGGAGGATGAATACTGTGGATGTGCAAAGGTCAGTTTGAGTGACAGCTCTACCGCAGATGCTGGGTAACACTGATACTCAACCCTGCAGCGTCCTGGATTGGCGGGGCAGGAATCTGGGAGGTATGGTTTATAGAGAAAGCACAGAATACCGTTTATATTGGTGACCTGGCATTAGGCGTTGACTGTAACTGCTTGGGTAAATCACCAGGCACTCCGGGGACACATTTGGACCAGGGACAATCTGGTCACTCTACCGAAATTGGGTATAGTGAGAAGACAAAAATGGAATCGCATGTGGCTAATTCATTAAACTATTTGATAACACAATACATTATTTCTATAAAATGCAGTAAACAATGTAAAATCAATTTATGTGACAAATAAAAATTAATGTATTCATTTATTTTGTACCACGTTCAGTACAGTTTTGGAGGAAATTCTTTCTCCAATCAATAGCAAACACATGAATTATGTTCATGATTAGAGGATGCAGATCCTCAACATCTAATCAGTTTCCTGCTTTGGCACCAAGAGAGTGCTTGAGATCAGGTCTATTATCAGACATAAGGCAGATTACAATGGCTTGTACATACATGCTTACAGCAGCAAGAATATTTGGAGCGTGCATGGTTTCTTTTTATCCCCCAAACAAATACCATTAGTTTGAAGGGCATTAATATTAAATTATGTTGTATTTTTATTGAAAGGAAAACTAATTGTATTTAAGGTCAATTGTGTGATTTGGAAGTTTTGTAAATGCAGATAAATAATTTAGATTCAGATATATAGATTTAAGTAATTCTGGGGTAAAGGTGACCAAAAATCCCCTAAATAGATTCAGAGACAAATGACTTTTTCATGGTGACTAACCAATCATTTTCATAAATCAGTTTAATAGAGTATTCCCAACAGATTACCATATCTGCCAACATCCTGGGACAGAGGGCAAAGTAAAAAAGGGTTGTCACCTTTTCTTAAAAAAAAAAAATACCAGCCTTGCTACTGCCTCCATAAACTTAACATTGGCAGCAAGACAATTAATTATCGGCCTGTCGGTAAAATACAGGCCAGGTGGCAGCCCTATTCCCAATAGAGCGCAATTCTTCCCTGACACACATAGTTTAGACATACTGCTGACTATGTGACAGTAGACAATCTGATTTGATGAGACAGGACTCGGGGACTGTTTTTTTTTAAAAAATTTGGGATGGTTGGGAGCTATGCATTACTATTATTTTAATCCTGTCAAACTTTAATACATTAAGTTGTAAGTAGTATCTGACTGAGATGATGGATCAGAATTAATTGATCCATCAACCTCAGATGTATTTGTTCTCCAGGATAGCCTTATTCACATCATTCCCTAATCATCATGACAGTCGGCTATTATGGTTAATTTTCATGCCAACAGTTCGTACGGCTGACCAAAATAGCTCATTTTGGCGCAATTTCTGGAGGACTCCAGCTGTGGCGGAAATAGACGAATTCCTCCCATAGAAGTTACTGGGAAGACTTCGGTTATTGTGAAAATTGCTGAAAATACTCCTGAAGTGGGCTGAAGTAAGAAAAGAAATCAATACAAATTATGCTAAGTAACAATAAATTAAAATATTAATAAAATAAATGCAAATATTAGCAAATGAAGTAAATAAACACATTAAAATGTTTCTTAATGTTATATATACTTGTATAATATATAACATTAATATATTATTCATTTTTATTAGTTTTTTTAAAATTTATAATAGTTTTTAATTTATTCTTGATAACTATAAAGTTCAATTGACCAGCAAATTCAGGGGCTTTTGGCCTCTGTTGAATAAGGATAATTCTAAGGATAACCCAGGCCATGTTCCAACCGAAGTGAATATGGCCATTTTGTGTATCCAAATAGCAGATTTCTCTGCAATTCAGCTACAAGAACTGATCTGACACCCAGGTTTGGGGCTTATTGAGTAGACCCTTCAGTTTGCAAAACTATCTTCCTGTGTGGTGATGTCAGACTGAACTAGCATGAAACAAAAACAGATTATAAAATAACACCATAGCACTATACAACTACACAATATGGCAAATGCATTTCTAAATGAAAAACAAATACCAGTGAAAAAAATGTGAGCTATTCCTTTAAACTAACCTATCAAAATAAAAATAAACATAAAATGCATCTGAATGCACTACGATATATCAATCTGTTGCACTGCAAGAAAATATATATGTTTTCATTCTTTCCAAACCCCTTGGGTTTCCAAGCTGCTTATGTTTCTTACATGAGCTGAAGAACACATCACTTTAACAAGTGAACCGTCAACCAAGCAGGACCGAAACACCAATGTTCAATGGAAATACTTTATCACCCAACACCTCGGGGTTGGGATTGGCAGACCTGTTTCTACAACATGTCTCGGTTAAAGCAAGCATAAGAAATACACGCTGGAAACAATTTATCTTGCATGTGAAGTCTATATTCTGCAGGCAGGCTATCCCTTTGTGGATTATTCTTAACCACATTTTGGCACTGATAGAGTTCTCAAGGGATCAGCTAAATTATTCAGATAATGTACTTGAATCATCGTAGCAGTGGAACAGACAAGACGTGTTATTGAATTAGTCACTCTTTAGACAAGATTTGGAATACACCGGGCACTTACTATCCTGTTCCTCTCACTCACTGGTCTGAGATCATGACATTGTATCACGGAGAGACAAAGAGAGACGCACTTAACAACTCGTTATCTCAAGATTGATCTATCTCCAGAAATTCTCCACGTTGACGTTCTCATTAAAGCTTTCATCCCGAGTTGACGTATTATGTACCTAGCGCATAGCCACTGAAAAGTATTCTCCATGTGTGTCTCTTAGTGGTTCTGGGTTACATAACTAGATGTTTAGTACTGTTTGCATCAAATTGTAATAGTGTGAATTTTTGGCTCTTTAAATTGGATTTTTGTTTGCCTTCTAAACCATCCCATGCTCTCCACAACTGTCTGGATCCAATGATATATTACTCGTTTAGCAGAGCAGCAGACTATTGACATAACCGGCAGACTAATTCCCTCATTGCACAGTTTGTAATTGCATTTATAAGTACTTGTTTTAGTGATGGACAATGCTTAGGGGAATACTATGTCCCCTCCACCCCATAGTCTAAAAGCAGGATGGTGAAACTGTAAGCTTCTCCTGCAACTAGGACGGACAAAATATAAATGAACATACCGCAGAGAGTTTATGTCATTTGTTTTTAAATAAAAAAAAAACACTGAGTTTTATAAGTTACACAAATAATTTTGTCATGTAGGCTAGTACCTCGGGATGGGGCGATTCACCGCGACCTCTCGCGCGATGACCAGTTCAAGGTTAGTATGAGAGCTCGGGGTTAGTTTTAAGGCTTTTTAATTTATTGGGGGGGGGGGGGGGGTGTTATTACTGTATTTGTAAATGCTGACAGCTCAGCACTGACCGGTCATCGGTTACACTGCCATGATGAAACGGGCGTGCTGCCATACACCACAGACAGTTCAACGATCAAACTGCTGCACTGAACTGTCAGTGGTGAACTGTCCTACCTACACCCAGTACCTCTAGCTCCTCCTTTGGCTTTGAAGAAACACTCCAAATTTGTAGGGGGTAAAACATAAATCACAGCAGGAAAACCAATGCAGAAAGACTACTTGTAAACATCGAAAAGGCCATTTATGGAGACATTTGTCAAGTGGCTCCACAAGCTGATGGGTACAGTGACTGACAATTATTTGTAAAAAACAAAAAAAACTTATCCTATAGGAATTTAAAATGAGGAGACATGTAAACCCATATTAGAAACTAATCAGATTGATTACAAATCATGCTCAGTTTGCTTTTTTGACTTTTTTATTCTTTGAAACCTTATGATTGGTACTTCAAACAATATTCATACCTTGGCTCCTTTGGGATTTTGCCCAGAGACTCATAATGTGACAGGTCATCACAAGTCACCCTAAGGAGTGTATCATCCTCAAACAGCAGAAGCTGGTGGTTTGGATGCAATCACATTCAGGGCAATCCTACCATTTTGCTCAGAATAGGTTTTTGTGGCCCCCGAAATAGATAGTGAAAACTCAGATTTTAAGTCAACAAATTTGCTTTGCCTTCTCTTCCTATAGATTTAAAAAATTCTACCAAAGAATCATCATCGTTAAACTTCACTACAACCAATGCGGTCTTGTGATAGACCTCAGATTTCCATTATTTGTTGATCCAGGTGACTATAGCCGATTGCATCACTATGTATAGGTGCATTTACTGAATAACGATCCTTATTGCCATGCTTCTGAGTATGTAGTACCTTAGAGGAAGTGGAAAACTGTCAAAATCTTAATTTATTGCAGAAAGTTTGTTAGGCTAGATTATTCCTATAAAGTAATTAGTTTTCATGTTAATCCTGCACACGCTTCCTTACACAACTCTTTAATTATTCCAACATATTCTACACTACATATTCTAGAGTCCCTAAACTGGCCATTGCTGATAGCAAATGAAACCTATTGGGCACCATCGAAATAAAATAATATTTACCAGGCATTTAAAGAGCATCATTATTAGATACAAATGATCATCCAGCTGATGAGCTCTAGAATTCTGGCTTCAGAAGCCGAAACTCGCTTCCTTCCACCCCTCCTGCTGTGCAACTTTAAGCCTCATAAACATCAACCAGAAAAGAGTCATATCAATCATAATATTCATGGGATGCTTTTCCCAGCTGACATTTCATCATTTCATAATAAACATTGAGTTAAGCAACAGAAAATGCAAGTCAGAGTGAGCCAATATAATGTATTCCACTGGAGTATTGTAAATCATTACTCTGGTTTACAAACACATAGACAGAAACTTTAAAAATGGCATTTAAAACGCCACTCTCGTTCCAGAACATAGACTTGCCAATGTGAGTGAGCTCTATCTCCAAGACAGGGTGATGACTGTGATGTCTTCTAATGCATTAATTATACAATAGAATCTCCATCCTAATTGGCTTAATCCAGGGCTTGACATGGAGACCAGAAAATGACCTGGCCATCCACATGGCGCCCCTCACTGTGAATGTCTGTCAATGCGACTGTTTGCAATTGTTTCTGTGTGAGAGTGACAGTGAGTGTATGATGTGTGTGTGTGTGACTGCCCCTGAATGTGTCTGTTTGTGTGTGAAACTGTCTGTGTGTGTCTGTGACTGTACAAAATGTCTCTGTGACTGTGTGAAATTGTATGTGCTGTTTTCTAGTTTTTGCTGGATTCTAAAACTAAATTAAATTTGTCAAGACCTGGCTTAACCACCAACTGGCGACCCATTATAACCACAAATACTGTATGATGAACTACTCTGCTATTGTTATGGCTCCATTGATATTTTCACCCGTAGTGCTGGTCGTTGCATTTCTTTTCATGTTTGGCGTCCTGGGTGAGGTCCGCACCATGTCACCTGAGATTGGAGTGCGGCTTCATATACTGTCTTTATTGGCTCCCTTGACTTAAAATCCAATCATTTGCACTGTAAGCACTGACGAGTAGACCCCACGATCTCTTCTGCATTCATATTTATTTCCACATAGGATATGTCATTTAGTGTTCCAAGGTTTATTCATTTCTTTGTTACTCTGTTATATTGTACAGAGCTAGTAATAGTAATAATAATAATAATACATGAAAAGCTCACATTTGTAGAATTGTATTTGCACTCCCTCAGTTGATTATATGGGAAAGTAAAAGGTTCAGAGGTCCTGGGTTTGACAGCTAATTATTGGGATCACCCATTACCACCAGAGCCTCTTACCCCATAGTGGTATCACCTCATTTTTACATTACACTGTCCATTTCTGGTGCCAGTTCCACCCACTATCACATCTCACCACTGAAAGAAAGAAGAAGAGGAGACCTCTGAACTACTAGTATTCGTATGTTTGATCTATGAAACACTGTATTGAGTAATAGATATACTGATTTGGAGACTTGCTGGATATCTGAATTGACTTGGCACTACCATATATATATATATATATATATATATATATATATATATATATATATATATAGGTGCTCTGACTGGCAGGTATTCTGGCTTGGGGCAATAGTCGCCAACCATTGGTACATTTAATAAAGGTAAAAAAAACCAGCTAGGTGGATAGAGTAAGTCATTTCACCATTTCCTATATTTTTCTTATTTTATTTTACAGACAAAAGTAACTGGTTTTCTCTGTTACCAGGGATGAAACGACTTGGTTTGTGCATGCCAGGCTAAATCTGCTAAAAGAGCACACTCCCATTGGGTAAATCCTTAACCATGCATTATTTGTATATCATATTTCAGAATAGAGTATTGTGAGTTATACAGGGCTGGCAAGGAGGGTTCAGGGGCAATTGCACCCCAGCCTGCCCTCTGCCCTAGCTCAATGCGCTGGGGATACACACCTTTTCACTTCTGAATATCCTAGTGCCTAGGCATCCAACATTGGCCCTCCAGATGCTGCAGAACTAAAAAAAACTCCATGATTTCCCCTCCTGATTTTTAGAATGGGAGGGAATTATTGTTGTTGTAGTACAGAAACAGCTGGATGGCCATAAGGTGTCTAACATTTTCTATTCTACTTTTTCATCTATCAATCCCTGTACCTTATCAGTCAATATATCTGTCTTGCCTGTGTCTCTGTACTTGTCACTCTGTCTACCTGTGTCTGTCTGTCTATCAACCTCTGTACCTTATAAGTCAGTGTAACTGTCCTGTCTGTCTGTTTGTGTCTGTCTTTCTATGTGTGTCCGTATGTCGCTGTGTCTATCTGTCTCTGCACCTTATCTGCCCTGCCTGTCTATCTGTGTCTGTCTCTGATGTTAACAGGTAGGCTGAAGGCTACTATATTGTGTTTGCCCCCCCAGGCCAAAGGTTGCCAGTCCTCCCTTGGATCTAGGTGTCTGCAGTATCAAAGCATCAACAACAACACGTCTCACATCGGCTGCCTATTCCTCCACCCAACGGGCACAAGACCTTCTCTTGTAGGAGCAGCTGCACAGCAGTGTGAAGATGCCGTAAGGGGAAGCAACTGCTGCAGAGCGATTATGCTTTCGTGCGCAAATCTGGAGACAAGGGCATGCTGTACAATTTGTTCAGGAAACAATAGCAATGTTTGACAAGTCACGAGGATTGATGGAGCAGAAATTTACATGGGAGAATGCATTTTTAAAGAGCTCCGCCAAGCCCTGGAGAGGCTGCGGCAACTGTAATAGTTTTAACATTTATCATACTTTGAAGTCCCTATGAATAGCTGTGGAACGTACATAGCATTAACTGCTCTCCCTACAGCACTGAAAGGAGAAGACTTTGCAGCTGTTTGCTTGATAAGCACATGTAAAAGAGATCTATAGACTTGTAGTATGGACGTAGTATCAGTCACTGATATGTAATGTCAGTAACTTTATAAACCCGCTTTATAAATATTAAATATTGCATTATGTGACGTGTGTACATCTATTATCCAGTAATCAAGTCAAAAAGGAACATTTTAAAAGAAAATGACATATTAACTCAATTTTTGTTTGAAACCCAAGTCAGTAGAAATGTGTATGGAAAGACATGTCAGGTGATTCCCTACTGAAACATGTTAATGGAGACCGTGTGTGAGGCTATTAATAAGGCAAAGGGTGGTTGTTTTGAGGAATCCACGAATAAGATACAATTCTCAATGTTATGACGCTCCTCACACTTTGTTTTGTCCATTGTAGTGTGTGTTTTAATTGCTATGTAGTTCAAGAAGACTATGGGACAGTAGTAGGCATCCTTCAGCACTGCAGATGTTGTGGACTACATTTCCCTTGATACTTTGCCAGCATTTTGGCTGTAAGAGCATTATGGGAGATGTAGTCCACAACATCTGCAGTGCCGAAGGTTGCAGGGTGTAAAACAATGTTGCTTAGGAAATAAACCTGTACCTAACAGCAGTACAGTTATTGCACTTTATTTGCAGTTTATTGGACGATAGGGATAAGTGAGTAAAAAATAGGGATGACAGAGGTCTGTTTCTTTATGATACTCTACATCAGGGGTCCTCAAACTTTTTAAACAGGGGGCCAGTTCACTGTCCCTCAGACCGTTGAAGGGCCGGACTATAGTAAAAATAAAAACTATGAAGAAATTCCTATGCACACTGCATATATCTTATTTTGAACAAAACGAGAACAAATACAATATTTAAAGTAAAGTTAAATCAACAAACTTACCAGTATTTCAATGGGAATAGTGTGCCAGTCAGAGCCCAGGAATATTATGCCAGTCAGATGCCCAGGAATATTATGCCAGTCAGATGCCCAGGAATATGATGCCAGTCAGATGCCCAGGAATATTATGCCAGTCAGATGGCCAGGAATATTATGCCATTCAGATGCCCAGGAATATTATGCCATTCAGATGCCCAGGAATATTATGCCAGTCAGATGCCCAGGAATATGATGCCAGTCAGATGCCCAGGAATATTATGCCATTCAGATGCCCAGGAATATGATGCCATTCAGATGCCCAGGAATATGATGCCAGTCAGATGGCCAGGAATATGATGCCAGTCAGATGCCCAGGAATATGATGCTAGTCAGATGCCCAGGAATATGATGCTAGTCAGATGCCCAGGAATATGATGCCAGTCAGATGCCCAGGAATATGATGCCAGTCAGATGCCTAGGAATATGATGCCAGTCAGATGGCCAGGAATATTATGCCAGTCAGATGGCCAGGAATATTATGCCATTCAGATGCCCAGGAATATTATGCCATTCAGATGCCCAGGAATATGATGCCAGTCAGATGGCCAGGAATATTATGCCATTCAGATGCCCAGGAATATTATGCCATTCAGATGCCCAGGAATATGATGCCAGTCAGATGGCCAGGAATATTATGCCATTCAGATGCCCAGGAATATTTTGCCATTCAGATGCCCAGGAATATGATGCCAGTCAGATGGCCAGGAATATTATGCCATTCAGATGCCCAGGAATATGATGCCATTCAGATGCCCAGGGATATTATGCCAGTCAGATGCCCAGGAATATTATGCCAGTCAGATGCCCAGGAATATTATGCCAGTCAGATGCCCAGGAATAATATGCCAGTCAGATGCCCAGGAATAATATGCCAGTCAGATGCCCAGGAATATGATGCCAGTCAGATGCCCAGGAATATTATGCCATTCAGAAGCCCAGGAATATTTTGCCAGTCAGAGGCCAGGAATAGTGCTCGTTATCCCTCCCTCCTCCCCCGCTTCCCCATCACTTACCTCCAGCTGCTGTGTCCCCGGACGTCTCCTGTGGAGGAGGGAAACAGTTACCGGATCCGGATGTGGTCGCGGTGAATTTTTTTTTTTTTTCCTGCAGCCGCATCCTTTGCGGCTGCCAGAAAGAAAAAAAAAAGTAAACGGGGTGGGTGCCGGCAGCACCCCCCGCGGGCCACATAAATGTCCTCGGCGGGCCGCATGTGGCCCGCGGGCCGTAGTTTGAGGACCCCTGCTCTACATGAAGCAACACCTCTCCCACATCCAGTGGGTGGAACTGCATCTTCAATGGTGAGCTTTCGGCGAGTTGTATACAATGCATTTCGTAGAACGCCCTATATTCAGTCTACCATCTGTTGAGATTCCCTGCTCACGAGCAACAGAAGCTTGTGGTTTTGTCAATGACGACCAGATTGTCGTGAAAGCAGTGTGCTGTCTACTAATCACGCATTAGAAGGTTAAGATAGTAGGAGGTGGCTGTATGCTGCTCATGATGTAAGCTTCGACCTCTCACCTTACCATCTGGCAAAGCCCTCAAGGTAAACAACTTTTTGAATAGGTTAACAAGCCTGGGGCAAGTGCAGCAACTCACATTTTCTTCTTTCCTAAAAGGTGCAGTGTGGAACATATACACAAGTCCGATGTCAATGCAAACAATAAACTCAAATGTAGCAAAACAGTACAGACACCAGCAACAAATGAAGCATCAGTCAAGCGAGCAGTGCTTAAAACACAATGTTCAGTCATAAATAAAAATTGGTAGATGGCAGGCATGAGAATAAATGATATATCTTACGCATTTCGCATTCAATCTTACAGAAATAAAGTCACCACTTGTCAAGTTATTGCGCTGCCATGCGATACATAAAGATCTATTTTTATCTAATGCTGTATCCAGATTAAGTCACACCCAGTGACACCGTATGCAAATGAATTATGGTGAACTCTCTAAAGTAAGATACTAGTTCATTTGTCCCAAATGTCCGTAGCTAGGATGGACAATCCCTGCATGTGTCCTTAATCCCTCTTTCGTCCTCTAGTGTCTCTATTTTCTTGGAGCTCAGAATTTTCAATACGTTTGAGTGTGTCACAGAGCTCCAAAGTCCAAAAAATAAAACATAACCATATAGTGGCTAAAATGCAGTAAATGTGTTTCTATGTTAGCTTTTGATAATGTAATGCATTATTCTTATTCTAAATGGTGCACCAAATTACATAAATAGCTCTTAACTGACCAAAAAGGTCACCTAGAAATACCATGCCTGTAGCCACACCTTCAGTCACTCTCCCAATACAAAAGTGTCCATCTCTGGCCATTTAACATTTTGGAAGGTATGCTAGTTCTTCAAAGGAGGTGTGTCAGCTACGAAACCTTTTTGAGTAAATGGGTTTTGAATCATTTTTTAGAAACGGAGCCCAGCAGGTACACCATTTAAATTTGGATGCTTGGTTGTCTTATAAAACCTGATCTTTAAGCAAGTCATTTAGAATGGAGTCTGTTACCATTCATTTATTTTAAAGGGCATGATTTCCCAAGTACAAAGATAAAATCAGCCTGCTAATTCTATGGCTTCATACTTCTTCTTGAAGATGCATTGTTTTAGCTGAATATTTAGCCATTCCACTTATTTTTAACCCTTACATTCCATGAGCAGAAGAATTGCAGGTGGCAGCTATGGGATAATACAGAAGGTAAAGGCTTGTCTTTATCTGAAGGTTTGATGTTTTGGGCCCTTCTCTAGCCCTAGTTCTTTATTTATGAGCCTATCAGTTTCAGTTTAGTTACGGAATTGGTCTCAAATTCCATTACAACCTAACTAATGGAACATTAACAACCTTCAACAATTACGGAAGTGTCAGGATCATGGGGCTGGTGATGCGTAGAGCTGAAGCACTAACACCTCTTTATAATGTATGTAATAAAGATTTAATGGCTGGCAGGTTTATTTTCTTTCGCATGAGATTAAACATATTTTAATATGCCTTGCCTCTCACTTTACAATGTTAACATTCTCCTTCAATTAGAAGTAGTCAAACAGCTTTTGGGCTCAAAGTCAAGACTGATGATGTTCAAAAAATAAGCCATAATGAGCATACTTCATGGAATTCTTGAACGCTTATCCTGTCTTTAACATGGGCATCGCTGGAAAAATTTCCAGAGTTGGGTCAAACTCTAAGGCATCCCCTTAATTTGTCCTCCAATTACCACCCCCCCAGAAGAGATATTTGCCCATTCCCCAATGGTCTACCTTTTTAGGCACAGTAGTCTAGTGCAGTCTGTGGCTCTCCAGACCCCTGTGCCCGTACATGTACCCAAGTGCATGAATAAATCAGAGCGTCTGGATGTATCCTAATAACTCAGTACTCAGGAATTCAAGTGGAAGGCACTATCTGATATCTAAGACATTAAGGTACTAACCTGGCATGAACAAAAGGGTTATGTAGCCATTGGGAACTATGTTTTTTTTACTTGATGCACTCGCGATGAGCTGGAAGTGTGCAAATTCCTGACTACATCTCAAGCACAAGGATCCGTTCACAGGTTTGACGAGGCTTTACGATTCCCTTATTTTTCTGTATTTATCAGAGGATATAAAGTCGGAAGCTGGAATTGATGGAAAACAAATTGCCTCGTCTGGAAATGCGCTGACTAAAAGAGTAGTAGCGGTAAAAGCAATTACAGAATGTCAGAAATGTGTCAAGGCATCCAAAGTGACCCACGGTTATTATTATTAAACCGGCAGAGCTGTCAGTTTGGATGATCCGGATCATCAGTGAGTTCAGGAGAACACTAGAGGGCAGTAGACCAATGTTTGAATGGTCAGTGAACACGTTTTCCCCGAGATTGCTTAGACTGCGTGACCAGAGCCTCAAATTTATGTGTAATAATTTGGGAAAATGTGGACAAAGAATGAGACGAAGAAACACATTATTTGCTTAAAAAATTTACCCCAATCATTATAGATGATGTTATAGGACCACTATCACTTTATAATGTATGTAACATTAAATAATAGTTTAATAACTGTTGGTGAGTTCTATCTAAATGTCTATTTTTCTTTAAGTTTCTGAAGCACTTTGATAGATGTAGCGTAACTAAGCCAGTACTTACCTGCACTCCGGTAATAAAGGATCAAACACAAGCTCATGGAAGCCCCCGTTTCCATGTGCTTTTTGGTCTCTAATTTTACAACGTACAGTACATGTATTTGAATTGCGCCCCCCCCCCCCACACACACATTTAACAAGCCTTTTAAAAGTTGTAAAAATGTGGATAATTTTTCACATATTATACAATTTATAGCATGGAATAATGTATAACCATTTTAGCCACATCTGTAACAAGGTCATGGCATGATCCCCTGTCATTTGATACGTTTTTCTTGGCTTGTTTTTACTGACCAACAGTTTGCAATTTCTGAACAATTATTTACTAGCTTTTTTTTTGCATAATGCCACATGTAGAATAGTTTTTTTTTTCCAATTGTTCCAAAGTCATTTTATTTAGCCAAAAGTACAAGGCATAGGGTGAAGAGGAAATGTTGAGATCTACTCAAGCTTTGGCCATATGAGAAGTATGCACAAGTAGCTAAGATGGCTGCTCTCACTGCAGCACAGATAAGGTTATTTTTCAACCATGTATATGGTTTTTCAATCTTAAAGGGACTTTGACAACCACACAAGTATCCACACTGCAAAGTGTTGGGAATTTTATAAAGAGGCTTTTTTATAACGTCTGACAGTGAGGGAGAGACACCTCCGCCAAACAGAGTTCCTTGATGTTTATACATAGGCTGCACCAGCGCAATAAGCGCCAGCACAACCAGAATCTATGCATTGGCGCACATGCCGATTGCGCCTGTATTTTGCGGAATCTGCGGGTGTGCCATGTTTATCCATGACCCCCTATTATGTAGACATATGATACAATAAATAACATTTGTGAAAATTGAGCATCTATTTTTCCTTTTTTCCCCAGATAGTTATCCATCAGTTAATTTCCAGCAGGATTATGTGTAAAATAGTTTTATATTTTTGGGATTTGTTACTTTCATATGTGTACACTGACATAAATATTTTGGTTATTTTCTCTTAAACCGTGTAAACATTTTCAAAAAAGCTACTTTTCTAATCCTACAGATGATTTGGACATTGTACGCTATTGAAATCAAATATGTTCTCTGTTGTTATATCTAAAATACAATGGGGTTTATTCCGGCAGACCCGATCTAGGTTAAATCCGCAATTTGACTACTCAATTTAATTTGGCCCACAAATTAGGAAAAAGTCTCTGAATTCTGGCCATGTCAGATCTACAAATATTATTTTGAGAACTGATTATTTTAGAGCAAAAAAGTACAGAATTCTTTTAAGGGCTAATTGATATAGAATTGCTAAATATATACCTTAATAGCATATTTGGTATAAAAAATGTAAAAAAATTCTATTTTTAAACAAATATGCTAATTGAGCATAAATGGTGCAATTACCACAACAATCAACATATCATTTTTACTGTCATGTATAAAAACAAACTCGTATCTCAAACGGCAACATTAACATATATTTCACACACCAACATAAAAGCTCTTGTGGTATAAAATACTGGTGATGTCATGCCAGCTATAGGTTGGCATCACATCATTAGTTATTGTACACCCTAAACAGCTGTTAGGTTTTATGTGCCCTCCTGCCATTATGTCAGGTACCACTTCATATCCACAATCTGTGATATGCTACATGGTCAGAGTGCCACGTGGCAATTTTACCACCGTGGTCTGGTGGTTTCTATTCATGTCCCTGCCCAACACACTCACATAGGTGACCTGAATCAAGCCCTATAAGTATTTTTTTTGTGTATTTGTTCTACTGTGAAATTGAGTAACATTGTCTCTTGACAATGTTACTGATTTGTTTTTCAGCTATTTTCTTTTTATATAGAATATAATATATATTTGTATATAATATGTATATATATGTAAAATGTAGATTCTGAAATGAAAGACAAGCCACACAATTCAAACATGTCTTGATTTTTTTTTAAACTGGTCCAATAAGGTAAAATCAAAGCGGACAAAATAAAAATTCCCACTGATATCCTATATATTTCTAGTCCGCTAGTTCACATCATCTCTTCATGTCCACTCATGCATTGGCCTTTAATTTGCACAAAACATTCATGCACAAAACAGAAATAATAATCAGACTCGTACAGTTATATATGAATGGGCATATCATTTGTGTTATTGTTTTATCCAAACAGGGCTCCATAATAATACATTTCTGATCTTTCTCTAGCTCATCCTCACATATTTCTTCTAATTCTGGATTTTGTGGGTCGGATTCTGAATCAAAATGCGGTGTGAAATCGTAATCATCATCGTACAATAAATCTGTAGACACTGATGAAATAATGTCCTCGTCCTCTGCCAAATACCCAACTGTGCTCTCCTGGAAGCCACCTACCCAACCTCAGTACCAGGACTGCATACAAAAGGTTGAAGAACTCTGTATGATGAACATTCACTCCCCTCATAAGATAAAAAGGTACATGAATACTTGGTTCCATTGGCGTGAATTTATGGAGGGGGACTTAATCAAACAGCTCCCGCCTCCAGTCTCTCTGATACACATTTTTCTTTTGGGAAGGTCTGCGAATTAAACATTGTAGTTTTAACCAGTAAATGTATCTGTTAATATCATCTATACTTGGGGCCACCTGTAGTTCAGTGTAACTGTGTTACAGATACTTGGTTTAAAGGTTTGGGATTATTATATCTCAGGAGCGATAATTTCAGTGGATTGTGATCCAAAACCAGCGTAACTTTCTTTTGCTCAATCTTATTCCTAAAATCGACAGAACCAATCAGTCTTCAGTGGAGTAAGTTAATGAAGGGAAAATCCTGACAAAAGCATAATTGCCAACTGTCCATCCCGCTACACTCCACCCCACTATGGAAAACAAGGAATTCGTATGTGTGACACCAAAAAAGTGGCTCAGTCTCCACTGGACGCAAATGAAAAAACAAACCTGCAGGATTAACCCTGTTAAATAAACCAGGGCAAGGCATATGTCACCTTTTACTCTGTGTATACATGAATCATTTTGGCACAATGTGTAGAGATGTGGCTGCCTTACCTACATCTCTTGCCTAAAGCAAGTGACTCGCCCGTGAGCATCAGATAACTGCTGTATCCACATCCGACACTTTCACACAACACAGCACACAGATCATCTATTTTCTTGCTGACCTGCTCGCAAGTGCATGGTTCGTTATTACATTCATGCCAATATTTTTTTTTTTTTACTTTTTTCTCTAACATACTGTGCCAGATCTGTAACTGCTTGAAAAGAGAAACGGTTTTACCTGAAGGTAGAAGCCCAGTGCTGGGGGAAGAGATGACCTACTGCTACCTGGTTCTTTATCTCAATAACCTCAATAAGACATGGCTGTGTGAGTATAAATTTAGGTGCCCCTCATATCCACAGGGACAGTCTTAAGTTCAACTATTTTTCCTTCTAACCAACATGACCTGATTTCTACAATGGACTCCTATCTTCCCTTTAAGGAGGACCTGTCCACTTGGAGTTTATGGTCTCATTATATTTATTTTAGAAACAAGCAGTAGTTTTCTTATTTTTAAAATAGTATAGTATTTTTTGACATGTTAGAATTTTGAGGAAGGAGCTGTTTTAACGCTGAAAAACAAATACTCTATAGGTAAACACTCACGTCTTGTAAACTCACCTAGCTTGCTTCTCATTCTTTTCTTTTGAAGTTTCCAAAGAAGAGAAACAGATGAATGGAGTAAATATGGCAAACACAGTTATGGTATGAACGTGTTACTATGTAGCATAAGATACAAAGACTTCCAGTTATCACTTATGTGTTGACTTACTAAATGAGAGTATCCCCAGTGTCAGCAATGAGTTGACATATGCTAGCTGGAAATCCAACATTCATCACTTAAATCAGTTAGCTGAACCTATATAGTAACTCCTAGAACTAGATCCAGTTAAAAATGAGTCAGTAGGACAGTTGCCACTAAGACAAACTAACATTTAAAGTCTCCACTGAAGAACCCACAGCAGGTAAAAATGTTTGCATATGCCAGGTCTTGGTAGTCCGCTATTGAAGGTTACATTTCAAATAATAACTTTAGGGGTAATAGAACATATGCATTTACAGCTTTAACAACTCTCTGTACAAAGAGCCTCAACCATTTAAAGATCAATGAAGAACAATCTGACCCTACTGTGACATGAAATGTCCTACTCATTTCGCTTTAGCACAGCTGCTGATGGTATATAAGTGACGAATATTCCATGTTCCTAATGGGGTAGCACAAGCAGAATGAATGCCAGTCATCTGAATATTAAAATCCAGAGATAAAGTCTACTGTAAAGCGATAATATACAGTTAACAGGAACAAATCTCCCCAATAATGGAACAAAATATATATATTTGTGGCACATTAATGGTACAATTACGCAAACGTTCCTCTCTTGCAAAATAAACCCTTTCGCCGATGTCTCATTATATAAAATTGGGAGTGATATTAGTAATTCATGCAGAAGCTAAAGACACCCAGAGCAATTATCTGTTCTAGTTATTTGAGTACTACCAAATATGCCACTCACAGCTGCAAGCACATTCAGGGGTAGAGCAAGTTTAGGACAAACACTGACACTTTTGCTGTAAACAAACAGTGTGTCCAGAAATTGGGTCTGAGTATGTGATATATATGCAATGGTAGTGCAAACCGGTTCTATTTTTTTCCCCCTAGCTCAGGAGTATATGGCACTTAAAGGGTTAAAAGGACCACTAATGACCACTAATGAGATATTCAGTATTCCTATTATGAGGAGAAAACAGCATTTTTTTTAAAGATATATATTGTTTTAACCTCTGAATGGCAAGTATTGTTTACCTGAGAAGCATGCATGATAATCCAGTCTCCTGCTCGCTCTATGCTAGCAAATCAAAACACCCTCCGTTTTACACATACTCAGTAGAGGGGGCCGCTACCAGGTCCCTACAAATTATTATTTACAAAAACGAGGTTCACTACCAGAGAGACAGTTGGACAGACAGTCAGTGGACAAGCTTCATCTAAGAGTAGAACCACGAGCATCTGCAAAGATAAATATTCCGAGAAGGGTCACAAATATTTAACAGATGACGCAAGAGTTAATAAATCAGTTTAGCATCCTTGTAAACTCCAGCTTCTCACAAATATGGTAGGACGCCACATCTGAACCTCAGTTACAAAGTTTATACATACAAATCTTGCTTATGTCTACTATATGTTACAGAAAACGTAGTAGGTGCCTGGAACAGCTTTCCAGTTTAACAAGTAACATTTAACACCGCAAATTAATTGAAGAACATGGGTTTGTATAAGGCTATCTCGAACAGTGGTAAAATGACAAAATGGGCAAATTTATATAAAATAATCTATACTAAACACATGTGTTTGTATTCTACAAGCAAGTTGTGGGCTTGAGGCCCTGTATGCATCTTCAGTAATGTTGAGCGAACCCGAACCGCTCTGTTCGGGTTCGTACCGAACTTTACGTTTTTTGGCCCCCGGACCCGAACACGGACATTTCACTGTATGTCAGTGTTGGAGTTCAGGGTTCGGCGATTTCATTGTATGTAATGCTATTGGCTTTCTATAAACCGAAATAGAGTCCCCATTCATAAGAAATTCTTATGAATGGGGACTCTAGTTTGGTTTATAGAAAGCCAATAGCATTACATGTATTCCATAAGCCGAAAATCTATTAACCGAACGACATTCGGTTTATAGAATTTCGGTTTATAGAATAGCAATAGCATTACATGTATTCCATAAAACGAAAGTCTATAAACCGAACTTGGAGTAATTATCAGCTGGCTAATTCCACACGGTAGCAGATAAACACCGAGATATACCTTATTTATTGAAATCTATTCACTGAAAGAAAAAAACAAATTAAGCTGGCATTTTTGGGGCCATTATTTATGAAGGGATAATTGACAGCAGATATTTCCTTTCTGCCATATAATGCACACACAAACATGTGCAAATCCAATTACATTGTCACCTAGAACGCGTCTTCCTCCCACGAGAGATACATTTACGTTTTAAATAAACATCTCGTTGTCCTGAACGATCTCTTGTTATAGTTTCCCTGGAAGTAGCAGGCGGGTGATACACGGTACCGCTATGAAAAGGCATTGTTTCTCTCCTAAAAGGTGAAGCATTCCAACTACCCCTTGCGGAGAAAGAAATTGCTTTGCAGTGAACTGAAAACCATACAGCGGTAATTGAAATGAATAAGTGCTTGGGAATGGATTTAACACTACGCAGCCTGATATCGTTCCTACATACTATGCGCATTGCGTAGCTACTACACGCGTGTGTATGGAACCGCTCACATCCCTAATAGCTCCGGAGAACTGTGGAATCAACATGTAACAAAAAATGTCTCCTTAAAAAATATTCAGCAAGCAGAAATATATAGACCTCTTTTCAGTACAAATATTACATGGGGCGCTATTATATGTTACTGTATGATTGCAAGGTAACTCACACTGTTTGTCAAAGTTAACAGTGAAATGGTACATGTAACCCCTAGTTTAGTTATGCAAACGCATCCAGCTGACCTAAATACACACACACACACACACACACACACACACGAAAACCCTCTCTAGCCTCTGATTTGGTTATTATTTAATTAATGAAAGTGTATTTAATATAAAGCCAGGGTTTAACCATTCCTTCTTTGTTCTCAACCCTCCCTTCAATATGAATCTTTAACTAAATAAAAAAAACAAATATTTAGTGGACGGTAAAGGCACAAAATGTATTTGTCAAACAACAAAGTCTGATAAAAAGTAGAAATATGCCAGATTCCTTCTACAGGAGAAGCTAGGATAGGATGTAGAAGGCATCTGGCCGAAACATTGAGGAGTTAGCTTCACTGGGTATATTCCTCCTGGTCTCAGCTTCCCCTGTAAGTCCATTTGGTTGTTGTTTTTTTCGTTTTTTGTTCTTTTTCATATATTATTATTGTATGATAATTATTATTGATGATACAAAGATTTGCAGCAGGGTTGATATTCATGGAGGGATAAGCCAAATGGCAAATGATTTAGCTAAACTAGAAAAATGATCAGAGCAGTGGCAACTGGCATTTAATGTGGACAAGTGCAAGATTATGCACCTTGGGCGTAAAAACCCAAAAGCAGAATATAGACTATTTGGTACAGTCCTAACCTCAACATCTGAGGAAAGGGATTTAGGAGTAATAATTTCAGAGGACTTGAAGGTAGGTAGGCAATGCATTAGAGCAGCAGGAAATGCTAGCAGAATGCTTGGTTGCATAGGGAGAGGTATTAGCAGTAGGAAGAGGGAAGTGCTCATTCCATTGTACAGAGCACTGGTGAGACCTCACTTGGAGTATTGTACGCAGTACTGGAGACCGTATCTTCAGAAGGATATTGATACTTTGGAGAGAGTTCAGAGAAGGGCTACTAAACTGGTTCATGGGTTGAAGGATAAAACTTACCAGGAAAGGTTAAAGCATCTTAACATGTATAGCTTGGAGGAAAGACGTAACAGGGGGGATATGATAGAAACATTTAAATACATAAAGGGAATCAACACAGTAAAGGAAGAGAGTATATTTAAAAGAAGAAAAACTACCACAACTAGAGGACATAGTCTTAAATTAGAGGGGCAACGATTTAAAAGTAATATCAGGAAGTATTACTTTACTGAGAGGGTAGTGGATGTATGGAATAGCCTGCCAGCAGAAGTGGTAGAGGTAAACACAGTCAAGGATTTTAAGCATGCGTGGGATAGACATAAGGCTATCCTAGCTATAAGACCGGGAACGGGGGACTAATAAAAGTACTCAAAAAAAAAAAATTGGGCAGACTAGATGGAGCGAATGGTTCTTATCTGCCGACACTACTTTTTCTTGATTAGTTATGTAGCATTTATCACTGACCCGGATTTGGTCTGTACTTTACTAGTGTTATATTCATCATATATGTATTGATGTCTTCTATTTTAATTGATTTATTAAAGGTTATTTTTTACTTTTGATTAAACTGGTGTGCTGCTTTCTTACATATTATTGATGTATTTGGGGAGTATGGGACTTCCCTTCATTGCATGCACCCTATTATAATTATCTTTTGTCTAGCTTGTTTGTTCTATGTCCAGTGGTCCCACCTCACTTTGTTTTTTAGGTTGAAATTAAGACCTGTACATGTTTTTATTGCCAATTTTTATTCAACACAAAATAATTTCTGCTCATTTCTAGAAATTTACTAAATCTTCGCTTTAAAGGGGGACTAAACCCAAATATTTTGGTCCTTTCACCCTGTTTTAAGTTGTTTGTGAATGGTAGTTCTGTAGAGTGCAGTTCAAAATATACCCCCCTCCCCCCAAAAAGTTAAATCTATCTGTGGCTGCATGGGATGATGTCAATCACGCAAGCTGGGAGAGAAAGTATTTGTGAACGGGAATGCAAGTGAGACTGATAAGGAGAAAGCAAGAGAATGTGAATGTGAAGGTGAATGCTTATGAGAATGTGAAGGTCAATGCTAAAGTTTATAGTTAGGAAGAATGACAGTGAAATATGAAGGACTAAGGAAATGACGTGAAGAGAGGGGTTACACAGGATGGAGCACAGAACATACAGATCACAGATGAATTGCTTGTTTATGTACATTGGAGCAGAACAAAATACAAGTATTCAATGAACTTTTTAATGTGGCAAATTTCACTTAAAAAAAAAAAATGATTCCCCTTTTCAATAACAAGGTAATGCTTTCCTTCTTTAAGATGGTCTATAACTGCTACTCTTTAGTTCTACTTTTATCCTACTATAAACCTGTAGTTTTATTCTATGAAACAAGTGATTTCCATTAATTTTAAGGGTTTTTCATTTCAAACAATAGCCAGAGAAGAGATATGAAGTATGGATTTACAAAATCATAAAACATTTCACTTTGTGCAATTTATGCTTCCCAGGAAAGATCTTGACCTTAATTTCCATTATTTGTAGAGTTATAACATTCATTAGGGACCCAACAGAGATGTGATTGACTCGGTGTCCAAATTATCGTCCCAGTTATTGAGGTCGCGAGAAGCACGGTTTGCCATTTAAGTGGACAATATGAGGAGATGAAACCAATGCGCTAAATTAGAGGTAGATGTCCACTGGCTACTTTATTAAGCATCAATAAATGTGAAGATTACCCACTCGACAAGGTGTCACCTTGGAAAACAACTATGCAAAATAACCAAAGTAAGTAATAAAGTCAGAACGCAACGGCTTAAATTTACTGTGTCCAAGGAGGGAGGGGATGTGACGTGAATGGTGAAAATGAGATAAAGCAAAAGATAAATAGAGACACAAGTAATGGAGGCAAAAAAACTCATTAGACCAGACAGGGGATGAGGCATTAGCCTTGGGTGTACAAGATGAGAGGGGTAGATTTAGGTTTGATCATTTGGGGGCACAGGTCTTTGCATATATAATTCAGGCAGTCATGAGCAGCCTTATGGGGTGGCAAGTAATGTAAAGCAGTGTTAATTTCATTGACTAAACAATTTCATCATAGTTTTAGTCAACTGCATGTTTTCAGTGACTAAATCGAAACAATAACTTAATAAAAACAAAGTTAATAGGACTAAAACTATGACTAAAATCCATTGCAATTTTTGTCAACTGACTAAATTGTGAATAAAGTTTTATGGAGGGACCATTGCATTACTTATTGTGTCTGAGCCTGGAACAATGCCCTGCAAACTGCCAAGGAAGAGGCTACTTCTCAACCTGATTTGCCGGTACTTTCATGTGAGTGTTTCCCCTCCCATCTCCCTTTAGCATATTAACTTAACACTCGGTAACAGCCTTCTTAGACCTCTTCCCTCCCTCTACCGCTGACGTAAAGTCTAAGGGTGATGTCTGCTACTGGACTACCAGAGCACACACCTCACGTTCTCACAACATTGGTAAAGAGAAAACCCCAGCCCCGGACACAACACTGGTAAAAAGGAAAACCCAGCCCCGGACACAACACTGGTAAAAAGGAAAACCCAGCCCTGGACACAACACTGGTAAAAAGGAAAACCCAGCCCCGGACACAACACTGGTAAAAAGGAAAACCCAGCCCTGGACACAACACTGGTAAAAAGGAAAACCCAGCCCCGGACACAAAACTGGTAAAAAGGATAAGTCTGTCCTACATATGACAGTGGTAAAAAGGAAAACCCGGACACAACACTGGAAAGGAGGAAAACCCAGTCCCGGACAGGACACTGGAAAAGAGGAAAACATAGCCCCGGACATGAAACTGGTAAAGAGGAAAATCCGGACACGACACTGGAAAAGAAGAAAAGTCTGCCCTGCATATGACACTGGTAAAGAGGAAAACCCAAACACGACACTGGAAAAGAGGAAAACCCAGCCCTGGACTTGAAAACTATTATTGAGAGTCTCTCCTATTTCCATCCTGTGCAAAGGCAGATTGTTGCTCATTGACTTTCTTCAAGAGCTGTTGACAGTTCCAGGTGTTCCCTCTTTTTTAATATTTATGAAAAAAGACATGAATTGATAATATTATTTAAAGGAAACGAGCATACTCAACAGAGGCCATTTACATTAAACTTTCCAGGCAATTTGGAATCTCGTCTGATTACTTTGCTATTTACAGTCTTTCGGCGCAGTCTCCTGTTTCCCCTCCTTTCACTGCTGATGGCACATTCAATTTTCTCTTAAACGCTAAAGAAATTGGAAAAGATTTTGTTCTCCTTAAGCACAGCTGGAGACAGTGGACCCAAAGGACAGCACAGAACACGGAAATCAATTAAGATGCTAAAATAGAGGATACGGGATGAAAAAGCAAGAAATATGAGTCATTTTGCACAAAAAGTCGCACACCTTGACAACACAAATATGAAGGCTAAAGGCATTAGGAAAGGTGTCTATACCAACAAAGATCTGATCCAACTGGTTCTACAATGTGGATATTTTATTATCTCAGTCTAACATTTAAGGATTATTTGTGAGCAGAGGTAATGTCTGGTTCATATAGTACTTTATAAAGTGTTTTACTACTTTGCATTTGTATTTTTCTTTTCTTTTTTAACTACAATAACACATAAACAGGTTAAGTGGCTAGGGGTCACAAAGGCAGCTCACAACATAAGTGATAAAAAAAAAATCCTTTTAGGTACGCACATATGGCAGCCAGATTTATGGCTAATAGTAAGAAAGGGAGGTGAAAAAAAATGCACGCGGCTGGGAACTAGAATGAATAGAAATTATAAACAATAAACCCCCGCGCAAGGATAACCTAAAATACTGAAGGAATGCATCAATAAGTGCTCAATAAAGGAAAAAAAATACTTACAATATTAACTTATAATAGTGGAAAGAGGAAGTAAAATCTGCAATAAACAAACATATATATGGTGTAGTAATTAGGAAAATAAAAATGTGAATAATTGAGATGACTAGAACTCACAAGAGTACACCATTATTGTACGTAGAGCAACACAAAAGCCATTCAGGAATACTACAAAGACATATATAGATTCCAAACACTTATTTAATTGTGATAGGGATAATCCCCAGATGAAGATAGGATCAAAGAACAGGCAACGGGTAAAATGTTTGTATAGGCAGCTGAAAGATGATCTGGGCAAAATACAAACAAACAGGAGTGTGTAATACCAGGCTCTGAGTCTGTGATAGTACGCCTTCAGTTTCACTTTCGATATTGTGTGTGGGAACACATTTTGCTATGGGAACACATTTTGCTATGGGAACACATTTTGTGGTGTGAATTAGTCAATAGACTTAAAAATCCAATGCTATGTGTTTCTGGGGAGTTTACATTGTATTTTCTGTACCAGGGATATGAGGGGCTGGTCCACGAGGAGAGGAGGAGAGTGGACAGTGGTGCACACAGGGGTAGACAGGTGGGACTGATCTACAAAGTACACAGGCACAAGTATCAAATTACTTGGTATATCAAGACAACATGTCAATTATACAGTTTAACTGACTATTAAGAAGAAATTGCAATTGTACATTTGGGAGCAGTTAATGTGTGTCACAGAAAGTCGGCGGTTAAGCAGAGCGACATCCGGTTTAGTTGACTCCAACCCCAAGAAAGTCTACATAAGTTTCTGAGGAAAGCAATGACCGTTGATGTCCAGATCCTTCTTAGGTAGGTGACCTATTCTGTACTGTGGGCAGTGGTCAGAGAATATTTGACAACGGTGCATATTAAAAACAACTATTTGTTTCCTGGTTTCCAATGCCTCATGACAAGTCATATACTTTATTACACAGATATTACATTAAAGGTAATATTGGTGCAAATATGGGTGTTAATTCACACTGTGAAAAATAAAAAGAAACTAACTCCCCTCCAAACGAATATATGGGAACATTTTTAAGTGATGTCTGAGGTCCAAACTTGACAATTTGTACACCCGTAATTAGGAAAGGATTAAGGTCTGCATGTCTTATCTGTGAAGGGAACTAAAACACTCATCTTTAGTTGTTTGTAACGCACTTCACTATGAATAAACCCCATGGAGATCGTTTATGATTTATCTACATTTACCACAGTAATGGTTCTTTTAGTAGGGTTTGTAACATGTGAGTTAAATATTAAACTCAGTTGGAGTGACCTTGAAATACACGTGCACCTATAGGTATATGGGCAGACAAGATGAGCAAATGGGTCAATCCGTATCTGCTGACACACTCTAGGTTGCTATACGTAGCATAAAGTGATCCCAAAGGGTCTACTGAACAAAGAGAGAATTGCAGAGAATTAAGTTGGAATTTTTTCTAATGCTTCTGAATGAGAAAATGTTTTCCTACATTGGCCTAAAGTGTAAATTAAAGACCCTCAAGTCTTTATGAAACTGGCTATGAGGTCCATTATCAGGTTACATATGCTGCTGCAAACAATGTATTTGGGTAAATATGAACGTTATCAAGTGGTCCCATCCTCCATTTTGTGAAAGACAGGCCAACAGCCCAGCTGAGATTGGTATAACTCGTCTATTGTAAGGAGCCTCCTACTAAAATGATACATAGCTGGGGGGCCCAGTGTTCCATTCTATTAAACCACTGACCTTTTAAAGATCTGCAGCAGGGTCTCTGGAGTCTGTTCTTTATAATCTGACATTACACACTGTGTTTTTCCACGCCTAAGGTCATGGAGAAGCTGTGATCGAGTCGGAGCCACTAACTCAAACATGGAGTTACATGCACAGCTCATTAAGACATGGATATCACAGTGAGTGATATTATATGTCACCATCCCCCCTGGACATACAATAATAACCAAGTTCATCACAATCAAAAATGAACTGTAAGCTCTGCTGCACAGTGATAGCACCTATTTTTCATTAATCTGTTACATCTCTGGGATATAACTTCATTGAATAAAAAGCTCAGCTTTAAAAATCTCAGCCAGATTTAATCGGACGATTTGAATGTATTGATTCTCCCTTTTCTGTAACATCACCATTCCAGCCTGTCTGATAGGCTTCCATGCTGTCAGTATACACTGTTGTGTTCAACTATTCAGAAAATAAATAAATTAATTAATGCATGTGAACTTATTAAGTGTCGTACTGAATATGCTTAACTATGTTTTTTTTCCAACTCATAATGAACCTGTATTTGAAAAAGACTTTACCCCCTCCCTCCCATTTTCCCCCAACTTGGAATAGCTCATTAAAGATAACTCTAACTTATACTGCTGCTTTGTTAAAGTAGAATATTTAAAAAAAAAAAAAAAAAACAACAACATACAGTTATTTTAGTATGATGTGTTATTTTGGGTAAGCAAATATTTTACATATAAAAAAAAACATTATTTCTTGTTTCAGTAAATGTTGGCAAGCAATGGGCTGATTGTAGAAACACATTGGAAAGGTTCCAAATGAAAATATAGTAAGATGATAAAAGTCGTATCAAGCTTTCAGTTCTGAAATATTAGGCAAGTTTGAAACATTTTTTCATTGTAACACTGCTTCCTATCTAAGGACGCAATTCTAAAATTAAAAAATGTGGGCAGCACCAATGCCCTAAATTAACAGTAGCCCGTTTAGCTCATAATAATCTCACCTCGTCTTCCTATTCTCCCTGTTGTGACGAAATGACTGATGTCTGGAAGCTCTGGTCTGCAGGATTCCAAACCACTTGATGATGTCATAAAACAGAACTGATGTCACATGGCCAAGATGAGTGGGCTGCTCCAGTGGCAAATATGCCTCTATTCTCCTTTTTGCAGCATCACTGAGGAATGATAAGGTACTAGGGATGTTGGGGAAAGACCAGATGTGGGATACTGGCTGGGGGATTTTTACCTATATAATAAGGATCTTACAATGTTCTGCTGTCATGTTAGCTACTTTTGAGGTTATTTTTGTTGCTGACCATCAACTCACAACATGAGTGTCTGTAACTGGGGATTAAAAAGACACACATAGGTGCCTGTGGATGAAGATGTGCTAATGTGTGCAACAATATTACTCACAATGATGATGGTGACCACTAAATTAATATATTTGAATTCTCGGTAAGAAGAGCCGCAAGATCCTTCATATTCCTTCCCTCATAGGACGATTTCTTCTTGGGTACCAGGCGCACTAGGTTAGCACTTCATAATGAGTGTCTGTTTATTAGTAGTCTATATGTGTCTTGTCTGTGTATTTGTTTAGCTGCTGGTTAGTGTATGATAGTGGAGGGCCACTCTAAAGTTCTGACCTGGCCTGTTGCCTTGCAGACAGACAGAATGAGTCTTCTGTGTATTTGCAAATGACACATTTTTCCATTAAAAAGTATTATATTTGCATATCAAGACTGGTGATGTAGGTCATTTGCATATTATGAAAGATGATGTCACAAACAGGATACTCCAGAGGCAGATTTTAAATGCATTTCTCTCTTAATTTATGCATTTGCTTGCAATTAATATGCACACTGACTCTTTCAGTGCTGTAGGGAACACAAACAGTGCTCCCTACAGCACGGAAAGGGTTAAAACTATCTGTAAAGAGAACCTCTGGGGGAGCTACAGGGCATCTTCCTATTCCCTTTTCTTGCCTTCAGATAGTGGGTTCAGGGGGTTGGTGAAATGCCCCCCCAAATAAAACTGGGTTCAGTATTATTTTTTTTATTATGGGTAACAAGGAGTATTTCAGCCGCCCCTGGCCCATGTATACTTTTTGGGGGATGGAGCACTAGTGGACTTTGTTGACTATTACACCCCCAGTCCCCTAGCATTAAATTAATGTTTTTTAGGGAATAATGAGTTGTTCCCTTAGCGCTGAACTCGCACTTTAACGTAAGTTAGTTCTGAGCGTGGCATTGTATTACGCATTATTCCATTAAGAATATTGTGCAATAAAAACCACTAGCTCTTGCCGTAGCATTGAATCACAGCATGTCATCTGGTACAGTCACAGGGTCTAATGAGCTTATTGTTTAACCTATTGAGAGCCTCTAAAAGCGCTTGATTTGTCTTCAGCGAGGACCTCTTTGGCAGCCAACCGGTTAAGTACGGAGTGGCAGGAGGACACGTGCAGAGTGACAGTAGACAGTCCAGTTTGCATTTTAAATGGCTCTTTATTGATAAACGCCGGTCTCTACCCTACCATGGGGATGACTAGTGTTTGCAGCTGGCTGGAGAGAGAGAGAGAGAGTGAGAGCACACCAGAGATCGATTTCTTCTGGTCCTGGTGTGAGATCGATGAGGTGAAAGAAAAGAAAACGGAGTGCTGAAGGGACAGCTGCGGAGAGGCTGTGACTGAGCTGAGCACATAAAAGGTGACCTAATGAATCCAGTGATGAGAGTTTAATTAGCAAATTGACTACATCAATGGACTGCTAAGCAGCCTAGTCCCCAAAGCACCAGCCACAATAGCTTTGGCATGGTGTAACGGGAAGGTATGAGAGAGGCTGAGCTCAAGGAAATCTACATAAGTACTTCACTGCGCATTAGATGCTGCAGGCATTGGAAAACACAGTCTGAGTGGAGAATCTAAACATAGGAAATGAATAGTCTTTCCATAATGATGAGTTACCTGAATTCAGATGTTTGATATGGTCCTTTAGACTGGGATGGGAGCAGTAACTTGTATACATCAAGAACACAGATCTTAGATATTTTACACTATAATCTCACTTGAGTGGGGCAATAGAGTACCAAATCCTTTTATTCCCTAGCACTAGAGAGTATCTGAATGGTTTATCCTTCGTTCAAGAAAGTTCCTGGTTATTTTATCCCCACTACTTGAGTCAGAGAAACTTATATACATGGTAAAACATAGTACCTGGAATTTATATCAAGCACAAAAGAGTACATCAAAATGTTTATTTCTAATAAAAAAATTTTAACTAAATCTTTAACCCTACGTACAAATAAGTACCCAAAACATTTATTCCCAGTGCAGGAAAGCACTGCAAGTTTTTGTTCCTTGGTAGAGGTATATAGAAGGACCATACAGAGCCTCTAGCTGTTGAATTAAGGTCATTATATTTGTCCCTTGTAGCGATCATATTCTCTTGCTGTTGGTTTAAAAAGAAGCCACTAGCCTAAAAGGTTTGATCTACCCTGCTTCACTTCACAAACAATCCCTAGAGAGACTAGGGACAATGGAATAATACTAGGATCTAAGCCAGGAAACAAAGGAATTAACCATATCCCACCTAAAAGCTAAGTTTTTTTTTTTAAAAAGATCATGTTAAGGATACACAAATATCTACCTTCCAGCAAATTACAGATATTCAAAAGATGCATCATAATTAGAGTCTGGGTTTGGGCTCGAACTTGACCCCGAACACGAACCCCATTGAAGTCAATAGGGACACGAACTTTTGGCCACTAAAATGCCTCTAAAAAAGTCCTGGAAAGGGCTAGAGGACTGCAAAAGAAAGTAAAATGGTGGTAAGAGTAGGACAAGTGCCCTGCAAACAAATATGGATAGGGAAATAACTTCAAATAACATAAAATACATACAAATTAAAAATACAGCTGAGCCATAAAATAGCACTAGATGGAATCTTTGATTTTAGCTTTGGAAGAACATAAATCTAAATCTAAAGCATGGCTGCCAGGAGGATCAACAGAATTATCCATTTGAGAGAGGGTTGGAGTGCAGGGTATTCTCGTTCAGTTTATACTAAGTGATCCATAGGTTGAGGAGGCGGTGACCGTGGCGGTGTAGGTGGAAGCGGCGCTGGAGGAGGAGGAGGAGGAGGTAGCCAGAATTTTTCAAAGTGCGCTGTAAGCACAGTATTTGACGGTTCTATTTGACTCTCAGATATGAAGTGCACCGCAAGACGCAAATGTACTATTTACCACCCAAAACTATTAGAATTTTTCAAAGTGCGCTGTAAGCACAGTATTTGACGGTTCTATTTGACTCTTAGATATGAAGTGCACCGCAAGACACAAATGTACTATTTACTACCCAAAACTATTAGAATTTTTCAAAGTGCGCTGTAAGCACAGTATTTTACGGTTCTATTTGACTCTCAGATGTAATACATGTAATGCTATTGCTATTCTATAAACCGAAATAGAGTCCCTATTCGTATGAATAGGGACTCTATTTCGGTTTATAGAAAGCCAATATCATTACATGTATTCCATAAACCGAAAGTCTATAAACCGAAAGACATTCGGTTTATAGACTTTCGGTTTATAGAATAGCAATAGCATTACATGTATTCTATAAACCGAAAGTCTATAAACCGAATGTCGTTCGGTTTATAGACTTTCGGCTTATGGAATACATGTAATACTATTGGATTTCTATAAACCGAAATAGAGTTCCCATTCATAAGAAATTCATATGAATGGGGACTCTATTTCGGTTTATAGAAAGCCAGTAGCATTACATACAATGTAATCGCCGAACCCCGAACTCCAACACGGACATACAGTGAAATGTCCGTGTTCGGGTCCGGGGTCCCAAAACCGTAAAGTTCAGTACGAACTCGAACAGTGCAGTTCGGGTTCGCTCAACACTAATCATAATCTCAACGCACAACAGAGATAAAAAAAAAACTATTACTTTTACAAAAATGTCCAATGCAGCGAATTTGCAGGTTTTCTTTTCTAACTTCTATTGGTAGCGTCAGAAACCCCTACAACAACTTGCAAATGTAAGGCTTTGATTGTACAGTATCACTGGTGTGTGGGAATGTCATTTAAATCTCACACAACCAACAATGAGAGGAGCATCTCCCAATGAAACACAAATATCTTACAAAAGGTACACCCTTGTAGCACTGTTAAAAACTGTTTTAGTCAGGCAGAAGTGGTTTTCTGCCTGATCAATATGATTTGTTAGGTTTAACCAACAGTGCACTGACCACTTCAAAAATATAGCCCTTTTGAAATGAAAATGAGATCTAACAAAACATATACAATGATAGTTAAAACCAGTAACACGTATTGCACCTTTAATCACAGAAAGTCAGCATGAATCTTGAATATTTTTTCTTTCTTCTTTTCCTTCTTTTTAGGGAAATTTAATTACTTAAGCCATCTTAATTTTTTAATCGGTTCAGCAGAGCAGATGAGCTGTCTGGGAGATGCAAGACTAATTGTTCTCCTCCTAGCTTTCCCTCTCCAAGTGCCAGGCTGTGATCAGGTGCAGACAGCAAGATTCACATCAGGCATGCACCAAAAAAAAAAAAAATAATACTCCACAGCGCAGCCTTAAGGCTTCAGCAAGCAGTTAGCTTGGATTCTCTGATCTTGAAAATTAATGGGCAATGCAATACCTTTCCAAGGGAACATCTGATTCTGCCCAAGGAACAACATATGTTTTTTTAAAATGTTTTTAAATCACAGCAGAGTACAGCACTACAGAATATGCTGGCGCTTTAATAAGGATTACATTATTTTTTCCATGCACAGGGGCACAAAGCCAGGAGCTGTTAAAATTCATAGTAACACAGATTGCAGTATAGAAAAACAACAGGAACTTGGGTTAATCACATTCTATTAAAACTGGAATAAATAGGTGCAGATGCAGCTGTCATTTTCCTTTCTTATTTTTACATTTCTGTGCCAGGTAAACAGAGCTCCTGACACCAGTCAATGAAGATCATCAGACAAATATGGCTCCAGTTAAGGGATGATACATCTTTATATAAACAGTTTTGGCTTCTTGTATATTCAGGGTGATGTCATAAGCAGGAGATTCTACAGACACATATAAAACACAATGTATAGATAATATCCATCAGGGCCGATCCTGGGCGGGTGCACGGGGTGCACCGCGCCCAGGCGCCGTATAGCTGAAAAAGAAGAAGGCGCCCGGCATGCAGAGCTAGCGCTGCTACGCCCTTGCTTATGCCGGGCGTGTCGTGATCCTCCGACGGGAGCCAGACATGCGGCCAAACACGGTGGTGTGGGCCGCGTGTGATTGGCTGCGGTTAACCGCACCTCCGTGGACTGATCCACATGCTCCGCCCCCTCAAACTCAAATATGTCATAGCGCCCGGATGTCAGCTGACATCCTGGCGCTCAGAAGAACAGAAATATCGCTGCAGGGATTGGAAGCCCAGACAGCATGACAGTCTCCCTCCCTGCATCTAAAAGGTAAATGAGCAGGGAGGGGGACAAACATCATAACAGTTTTGTTTTAGGTAAAAAAGAAAATACATGTGTAAGGGTGTCTTTATGTGTCTTTGTGTAGGTGTAAGGGTGTCTGTGTGTATGTGTAAGGGTGTCTGTGTGTATGTGTAAGGGTATCTGTATAAGGGTGTCTGTGTGTATGTGTAAGGGTGTCTGTGTGTATGTGTAAGGGTGTCTGTGTGTATGTGTAAGGGTATCTGTATAAGGGTGTCTGTGTGTATGTGTAAGGGTGTCTCTGTGTATGTGTAAGGGTGTCTGTGTGTATGTGTAAGGGTATCTGTATAAGGGTGTCTGTGTGTATGTGTAAGGGTGTCTGTGTGTATGTGTAAGGGTATCTGTATAAGGGTGTATGTGTAAGGGTGTCTGTGTGTATGTGTAAGGGTGTCTGTGTGTATGTGTAAGGGTGTCTGTGTGTGTGTATGTGTAAGGGTGTCTGTATGTGTATCTGTATAAGGGTGTCTGTGTGTATGTGTAAGGGTGTCTGTATGTGTATCTGTATAAGGGTGTCTGCGTGTATGTGTAAGGGTGTCTGTATGTGTATCTGTATAAGGGTGTCTGTTTGTATATGTAAGGGTGTCTGTAAGTGTATATGTATAAGGGCGTCTGAGTGTGTATGTGTATAAGGGTGTCTGGGTGTGTGTATGTGTATAAGGGTGTCTGTGGGTGTGTATGTGTAAGGATGTCTGTGAATGTGTGTAAAGGTGTCTGTGTGAGTGACTGTATCTGTGAGTAACTGTGTATCGGTGAGTGTATGTCTGAGTGACTATATAGTGAGTGTGTCTGTGAGTGACTTTGTATGTCAGTGAGTGTATGTCTATGAGTGACTGTGCATCGGTAAGTGTATGTCTGTGAGTGACTGTGGATCAGTGAGTGTATGTCTGTGAGTGACTGTGTATCGGTGAATGTATGTCTGTGAGTGACTGTGTATCAGTGAGTGTATGTCTGTGAGTGACTGTGTATCGGTGAATGTATGTCTGTGAGTGACTGTGTATATGTCTGTCTGTGAGTGACTGTGTATGTGTGTGTTAGTATGTATACACTCACATAACATACATTAATATACACTCACTAATACATATACACTTAACGCTCACCAGAACACCTACATAATACTAATACACAATTAAACTAATACACACTTACTCACTCGTGAATACTCACATAACATGCACTAACATATACTCATAAATATATGCTCACTAATACACGCGTACAAACACACACTCACATAACGTTCGTTTTACGTTTTTCCTATGGCACCAGGGCCCAGTAATTTCTATTCAAGCCTCTGTGTATTTACGTATGGATAAGTATGTATTTATAATATGTGTGTGTACCCCTCGATTGCTATTTAGACATAGGCAGTGTTAGAGGGCTTAACCCCTGCAACACTAGACAGATATATGCAATGTCAGTGGACTTAACCCCTGCAATGCTATACTGATATATACAGGGTCAGTGGACTTAACCTCTGCAATGCTATACTGATATATGCAGGGTCAGTGGACTTAACCCCTGCAATGCTAGACAGAAATATGCAGGGTCAGTGGACTTAACCCCTGCAATGCTAGACAGAAATATGCAGGGTCAGTGGACTTAACCCCTGCAATGCTAGACAGAAATATGCAGGGTCAGTGGACTTAACCCCTGCAATGCTAGACAGAAATATGCAGGGTCAGTGGACTTAACCCCTGCAATGCCTGACAGATATATGCAGGTCAGTGGACTTAACCCCTGCAATGCTAGACAGATATAGGAAGTCTGTCACTCACACATACATAGGCAGTTTGTCACTCACACATTCAGTCTGTCACTCACACATACAGTCTGTCACTCACACATACATAGTCTGTCACTCACACATACACACATCAGAGTTTTTGCCTTACGTACACAGTGCTGAAAGGATGCTGCAGCTTTGAGCTCCGTGTGAAGGAGGAACTGAATCAATCAGGAGAGGCCTCTGAACTCTCAGCCAATCCGGAGAGTTAAGAGGTTTCACCTGATTGGCTGAGACCTCCCTCTATCAGTCCCCATTTCAGGACTGTCCCAGACATTCCGGGACACGTGGTCACCCTACCTTTGGCCCCCCACCCCTAATATATTGATGGTGATGCCACTGTCCAGTTGACACAAACTAGCAATCCCAGTCAGACACTGAGCCAACTAGCACAGGTAAATGAATGTTATGTTTAAGCTTAGTATTTTTATTTGCCTTTAATTCCAAGATGGTTGGGTAACCCAAACTTACAGTCGCCTAGACTAACTTAATATTAATGTGATAGGAGGTTGCCATGCGGTGTCTTCTCCATCCATTTAACTGAGCAAAGTTGCTTAGGGGTTTAACTAGTTAACTTGTTAGTTGGCATGTGTTAAATAATACTGTTGCATATATGAGACATGTGTTTAATCACAATTATTCATATTGAATGTGTTAATCAAATGTGAAAATAAATATAATATGAGATGATAGCATTGTTTTTATTTTCACACTTGATTAGCACATTCTGTATGAATGATAGTGATTAAACATTTTCTCCACTGGTAATCACACTGGGTTTCTACTTTTCTTTTTTTTAAATAATTTATAATAAAGTTTTGTATTTTTATTGTATATTTCCTGAATACATTTGTAAACGGGAGGAGTTAGTATTATAGCCACGCCCAACATGGGGGCGCCCCAAAAAATCCTGCACCCAGGCGCCTTTGACCCTAGGATCAGCCCTGATATCCATACGAAAGCAAAATAGACATCAATCGGCTGAATGGCAGTAGCCTCCCACCCCTCCCAAATCAGCTGATCCACCTTCCCAATGCTTCCATCGGGCTATAGTATTGTAGAAGAAAGAGGAGGAACAGTAGGTGCCAGCTGAAATATGAAATTAACGGACTCCAGACGTAGTTTTCGGCTGAAAAAGTTGGTTTAATTCAATACAGTGTATAGCAGTATATGCACTGCACAGGTGAATCTGAATGCCTACGCGTTCCACGCCCAAACTTGGCACACTGTCAAGGCTGACCTCATAGGGGTGCGCCCATCTATTTAAGTGTTATAGCCAATACAGACAATTACGCTCTTAAAGTTATCCTAACATAAATAAGATACATACAATTAGTTGTAACAGAAATGTCACATATAAAAAGGTGTAAAGGTTTAAAACATTTATGCATACTAGACAAGAGAAGGACTTGATATGCATATAATTGTTATTAATTTAAAACAGCAATGGGGTTCATTTGAACTGAAATGTCTCAGGGGATGGTGGGTGGGTTTTGCCTGTAATTTGAAAACTACTTATACTGGCAATAGATGATGATCCAATCTGGGAGAGCGTGCACACACAGAGGTCTCTCCAATATTTTGCAGTTATTGATTTTAACTTTGATTTTGATTCCAAATAGTTGATATTGACTGATTTATTGTTGGGGAGCACACACCCTCTCCCACCCACATCTTTTGTGATATTGGACTATTCCTTTAGATCAATAATCACATATGGCTAGGATTAAGAGTAAACAAAAATGTGTACATAAATGGAAAGATCTGATACAAATATGAAGCCACATAATGCAGTTGTTTGGGGAAAGCCAACGTGGTGCAGATATAAAATGTACGTGGCATTTACTTGGCATGGAATTTGTCAGTGTCTAAATATATGGTTAAGGTCCCATTCCAAACTGATGCCATATGGCTGGTGGGTCTGTAATCTGAAAATCCTAAACATCTCTCTCTTGTTTGCTATGTTTTGTTTGTTACCGCCTCTTTTGTGGTTGATAATTCTTTCAATGCCTTGAAAGGAAAAATGGGCTTCATTACTTCCATTATATATATTTGGAAGTGTTTGTTGATCGTGGATTTTGGATCATTAACTGTGATACCATTGAGGTGCTCTCTCATTCTCTCTGATTATTCGCCCCACGTATTGGAGTTTGCATTTCTGGCAGGTGACTAAAGAAATGACAAATGTTGTATTGCAGTTTATAAATTGGTTCATTTTGAAGGTTTCACCTGTCACTGTAGACACATAATTACTGTTTGGATGAACATAATTACAACAAAGACATTTGCCTCCACATTTATACACGTCTGTGCATTGAAGCCAGTTACCATCAGATCTTAAATCTCTACCTTGGTAATGGCTTGGCAATAACCATGATCGGAGTGACTGTGTCCTACGAGCTGACAAGCTAGCAATTCCCTACGGTCTCTATATTTAGCCACATAATAACCCTTTTCTATGTATTTTTTTTGGGGGGGAAGGGGGGGGGGGGGGGTAATTTCTTTCCTTGAGTTTCTCTTTCAGTGCCAAAAACTGTTGTTTGAAATCTGGGTAAATTCACCTATTGGTATACCCTAGTAAGTGTGGTCTGGGTGGCAACTACCTCCAAATACTAAGGTGTTGCCAGCTGTGGATTTCCTGTAGGAGTCCGTCACAGTTTGATCATTGCTAGTATTTCCCATAAGAGTAACGTCTATAAACAGATATTGCTTGGTTGATGGTCTGCTGTAAAAGTTATCTATCACAACTAGTTTGCCGCCCTTATCGGATTGGCGGATTACAATATTGTTATCTTTTGTCAAATTTTCTAGGGCCTGTTTTTCTCCGCAACTCAGATCACTTTTATGATTGAATTTGACTTTTTTGGCTAAACTACTGAGATCTCTTTCAACCGTAATTGTCTGTAATGGCGATAACACTTAAATAGATTGGCGCACCCCTATGAGGTCAGCCTCGACAAAGCGCCAAATTGTGGCATGAAACGCGTAGGCATTCAGATTCACCGGGTGGGTGAGCACCTTATTGGTTATACCGCTGTAGTGTACACTGTATCGGATTAAACCAACCTTTTCAGCCAAACACTACGTCTGGAGTCTGTTATTTTCATATTACAGCCGCCACTTACTGTTCCTCCTGTTTCTTCTAAGTAGATAATTTTCAATCATTTTTTATGCTCTTCCTGCACAATTAAAACAATATTCAGGTACCTTTAAAAGTGATATAAATATCCATTTGTTATACATTGAAACCAACACATTTACATGACAGACATCCCAGGTTATAGGTTTTGGAGCGCCATGCTGTGGGGTTTACTACTTGCCCGGCTGTGAACTGGGCACAATTTGTAGTACTAGCAACATAATAGAAGCCCCCGAGAGTCCTTCTTGACTTGATACCGACAACCATCTGATCTTTGACCGTTGAGTACAGCACGCCAGATATGCCACCATACCCAGCATGCTGTACTGATTCATTAAGATAGCCATGAACCGCTAGGAAAAAGTGTGATCTTTCCTCCCTCACAGAAGGCCAGCCTGCCAGCACTGGGCATTCAATCCATTAGTTCTACTCTAAAAGCAAACTAGCCACTTTTGGCTATGGGTGACTGGTTGGCCCATTCCTGATCTAGATTGTAAACTTGTGAGTAAAGCTCTCTCTAGACCTTGTGTTTTGACTGTGCTCCATGCTCTCTAGATTGTGACCCAGGACCTTCGTATACACAATGTATCAGATTGACTGTGAAACTGAATTTTTACCCATGAAGATGTAATATCTCCATGCACATTTATGTTAGAATCTTACAGATAATGAATGTCAGCATTAACGAACATGAGACACATTTTGTGAGAACATTCACTTGGCAGATGTACCTTCACAGTATTACAATGTAGAGTGTGTTTGGACAGGAAATTCACAGTTATTCTTAAGCTATTAAATTGTACGGTAGAAGGAAGCAGCGTTTGATTTGAGAAATACAAAGCGCAAATGCATTTTTTGGCTGTGTATCATGAAATGAGTGACAAGATCCAGGCTAATTAGCCGCACTAATGACCACATACAGGAATGTGATGTTATGAAGGCAGAGCAATGGTCTAGCACGGGGGGTTTTGTGACTTCACTTTCTTTCGTTGTCATTATCTAGATATAGTTGAATTGATGTTGGGAGATAGTGAGGAAAAAGGTCCCTCCTCTGTAAATGGTTATATCTCACATATATAGATTGTCGCATGTTACCATTCCCATGGTTGGACAAGCCAGACCCATTAAGGTAGACTCACAATACATTTGTTGACATGGAATCAATGGCCAATTTAATCAGGACAGGGGGACTGTAACGTCTGCTTACAGTCTGCCCCAAGATACTCATTCTCCCCAAATGTTATGGATGACAGACAGTTAGGGTGTAATAATGTCAGGATCATGGATCTGTCTCCATGTCAAACTTTAGGCAAAAGTAGATGCGCTGGAAAAATTCTCAAATTCAACGGCATTGAAGAATTTTTCTAACTCTTCTACTTTGGGCCTAAAGTTTGACATTCTCCGTTCCCTGCAATTATCTCTTTACTGAGTAGACCTGTATATCTCTAATGATAAGTAGACATGTGCATTCGTTTTCGGACTAATGCATTTTCGTCCGAAAATAGCATTTTCGTCCGTTTGTCCGAAAAACAAATAATGAAAATGCAAAACTAACGAAAGCCAAATGAACGAATGGTTAATAAACGAAAATCATTCGTCCATTCGTGCTATTGGCATTCGATAAACCGAAATAGAGTTGATTTATAGTATACCAATAGCATTACATACATTCCATAAACCGACATAATGAACGACTTTCGGTTTATGAAATGCATGTAATGCTATGCTATTCTATAAACTGAAATAGAGTCCCCATTCATACGAATAGGTCAATTGACCTATTCGTATGAATGGGGACTCTATTTCGGTTTATAGAAAGCCAATAGCATTACATGTAATCTATAAACCAAAAGTCTATAAACCGACCGACCTTCGTTCTTTCGGAATGTCTTTTGGTTTATAGACTTTGGGTTTATGGAATGTGTAGGTCAATTGATTCGTACGAACGAATAAAACGAAACGAAAATAATGAACGAATTTCGTCTGAAACGAATGCAGTAATGAACGAAATTTGTTTTAGACGAAATAAATAACATTTTCGTCCGAATGGACGAAAACAAAACAAAAATTTTAGTTTTGCACATCTCTAATGATAAGTTACATATGTAATGGGCTCTATCTATATCTGTGAGTACAGGGAAGACATGCGCCCTAAGAAAGGAAAGAGGGAAGAAAAAGCGGAAAAGAAGCAGCTGTAATCCCCAAACTGAGAGCAGTTCCTGTTGCTCTTCAACAGTATATAGGAATGAGGTAGAAAGGGTGAAAGCGCTTTAAGGGGTTAATATTGTATGTTTATTATGTTTATTATGTATTATATGTGAAAAGTGGGCTATTTAATACAATAAAATATGCAAAACAACCATAGAAAAAAAAATACAATAGTAAAATAATAGAATAACTAAAAATGAACTGATACACAAAATCGGTGAATACTCATCATTTCTTTCTTTCATTTTTTAAATGATCAGATTCTTTAATCTAGGGTTGATCCCGAAATGTCTTCTTGTCAATTATCCTGAGACCTTTACTAATAAGACTGTGATTTATCACATTAGCCTTTGAATGTTCACTTACTTCTGCACACAATCTTTACATATCTTTATGAAGACAATTAGGCACTGCATGCTCTCCCTGTAAACTGTTTTGTCTGGAGTCATGGCGGATTGATACAGGCTTCTACCTGACATTCAGACCTCGTATTGTAGGAGCAAGGAGAACAACAACAAAAATTATGAAAATAAGAAGTAGGAAAGGTAAAGCCCATAAAACCTTTATTGTTTAAGGCCTGACGACCTGACTTGCTAAACATCTGTTTGAAATATGAATATCTGTCAAACGGGAAATGCTCAGGGCTCTCTGAGATATCGGGCCATCTGCTTGTAGAGTAAACACAGTTCCGCAAGGCCAAAATTGTTTTGTCAGATGTTCACCTCCACAAATTGCCTGCCTGCTCTACATGGGCTCCATCACACACTCACGTGTGGCTAGCTGTCTCTACACAGCTCCCACCAAAAAAAGGAAAAGGTTTTTTCTTATTTTGTATTGTTGGCATCAGATATGTCTTTTGGTTTTGTTTTGGGACTGTATTTAATAAAATATGTAACTAAACAAGTGTGACTGGGTGCCGCCATTTTGTGAAATATAGTGTTTTTTTGGTCACTCCCAGTGACTTTACAGCACAAATTTCTCCATTTGGGACTGGGCATACAGAATGCAGACTATAAGTCTGAATTCTGATCATAGACTTGCTTTGAATGGGAGGGTAATGTAAATATTACAACACAATGGGGTGGAGTTATGATCCTGTTTGAGCAGGTCAATCTCCTCTCTTTGTGTTGTAAGACAGGTAAAAAAAAAGTGACTGACTGGAAGATTTTGGATGATGTTGCGTCATGGGAAATATTCACAAAATGGAGCCAGGAGATAAACAACTAATTTTATTTATCCTTTTATATGCAATTAATTCAATCATATAAAACAAAAAAAACAGCTGCATATGATTTATATATGTGTTTGTTTTAAATGACCAGGTTATCTAGTTACATCTTATGTAAGTGATACTGTCCCTTTAATGTCTATCTAACATGCATAGCCCTCTATGCTTCGGCTCATTAAAAAAGTATCCAGGCCACTTTTAAAGGCATCTAACGTATTTGCTAGAACCACTTCTTCAGGCAGTGAATTCCAAATCTTAATTCTCCTTACTGTAAAAAAAAATCCCTTCCGCTGTCGTAGACTAAATCTCCTTTATTCAAGTCTTAGTGGGCGACCGCTTGAAACATTCCATTCCCCTTATTAGTTTTGAAGCCATCCTCTGTACTTTCTCTAGATCCATAATGTCTTTTTTTTTTTAAAAGGCGCCCAGAATTGAAGCAGGATATAGATACTCTGTAGAGAGTTGCTAATAAATAGGCTAAAACTTAAAATGAAAGGTTAATGGATCTTAACACGCATAGCTTGGAAGAAAGACGAGACAGGGGGGATAAAATAGAAATATTTAAATACATAAAAAAGAAAATCAACAAAGTAAAAGGGGAGAGTAGATTTAAAAGAACAACAACTACCACAACAAGATGACATTGTCTTAAATTAGGTGGGCAAAGGTTTAAATGTAATATCCGAAAGTATTACTTTACTGAGAGGGTAGTGGGTGCATGGAATAGCCTTCAATCAGAAGTGGTAGTGGTTAATACAGAGAAGGAGTTTAAGCATGCATTGGATCAACATAAGGCTATCCTAGATAGAAGGTTAGAGACTAATGAAAATATTCCGATTTTTTTATCAGAAATTGGGCAGACTAGATGGGCAAATGGTTTTTATCGGTCGACACAGTCTATGATTTTTTGAGTCTGAAGGGAGTAGCCCTGCTCTCAATGACACCCGTCTCCATAGATGTCTGTAGGGACTTCTCTATTCTACAATTCTGTCAAAGACACTCAGTTGCGTAATTAACTTTGTCTTTCACTATGAGCACTAAAGTCTGCCAATCATTTTGATGAGGCTTGATCCAATTGGACACATACAGATGGGCAAAGATGAAAATGTGTAAATTGCATAGTAACTGTAGAGGTAGGCAGGTAAGATGTGATAACGCCGATTTACACCCACATTTCAGAATTATTACATTTCTCATTGTACAGAAAGCATCCCCAATAGCTGGGATTTCTACTTACCCATTCAAATACATTTGCTCTGTCGCAGAGATGTAGGAAGGGAACTGCTTTCATTAAAAGTAGCTTTCAAAATGAAAGGCCGCGCTGCACTAGCGCCTAAGGTAGTGCTGTGTGTCTGGCGCAGTACACCTACTTGCCAGCTCCACGCTTATGTCTTCACTATTATTTATCCATGTGTACCACAATGTACGGAATACTGAACATCCCAAAGCAAAGAAGCAACCCTAATGTGTTTCATCCAGAGACGGACTTAATTGTAGGTACCTGTGCCCACAAATTAATATACACTATTACAAACACAGATTTGAGTGAACTTATTGAAAATGAACTAAAACAGGGGCACTATTGCAAGAAAGAGAATACACATATATATCACATATGTTATAATGCATTATCCAAATGGTGCAACTGTTAGATATTGATACAAGGGGATGCACAGTTAAATTGGGTTAAAATGCCAGAATAAAACAGCTTAGTACAATGTGTAGAGTAAATAACACAATAAAACAACTGTGGAAACTCAATAGATGTAAATAGAAGTTTGTGCATATATATAAGTGTTGGCATACATGCCGATACATTTAAAGAGACGGGTTTCTGTACCATTGTTTACAGAGGAGAATACAGAGGAGCTGCATCAACCTAGAGGAAATACATAGATTGGTGCATTGATGTTGTATTTGTGTATAATAATTTGCTAATCAATTTGTAATACTTACACACACCCAAAAACAGACAATAAGGTACATGACAAAATGTATCTACCAAAATGAAACAAGATGAATAGGTCAAATCAAATAACACAATATTATACATGCATACCTCTCACCCTAGAATTGTATATAGTAATAAATGATTACAGAAGTTAGGTAACACTAGGGAAGGAATAGATATGTACATTAATAATCATTTTTATTTGATTTTAATAATAAAGGGACTACTTCAAAATCACCTTGGAATATAGGTTTGAGTTGCTCCTATTCTAAACAAGACAACAAGCAAATATGCATTTATTATGTTAAAAATAACATCCAACATCCCATTCTGAATTCAAGCTCAAAGGCTTGAGTGTAATCTGGTAAAAAGTGGATGTTTGTCCCCCACCTTTCTCTGCCAGGCACCCCAGCTCAACCACTCAACTCTTGAAGGCACGGTCACCATCAGACTGACTCTGAAAATGTTACCCGAAGGGAGATTTTGTGGAAGTATTGCGGAAAGACCCCAAACGTTCTCTGATTCAACATGTCAGCTTGAACGTCCAACATATTATTTATTACACTCTGCGCATGTGATCAAATAGTTGGCATTGTTAAGTCACAATCAAAATACTATTATAGAATTATATGCAGTCCCAGTGATCAATAAGGTGGATGTTCTACCGACCTCCATGTGGTCACAACACATACAGATTCTATTGTCGCATCTATAGTTTACAATTGCTCTGAGCCATGGGCGGACTTCTCAGAGGTCTGTGATGTTGTGGTGACAAGTGTCTGAGCCTCTACTACAGAAACGACAGCCTTCCTGTAAAGCAGACAAGTCTGGAGTCTGTGTACAGCAGAGACAAATGTGTTTTTATATCCTCCAACTCCAGACTGTAAGTTGTAGCATAACTCTGTGATTTGTTTATTTATTCTCTTTCTTGCTATTCAATAAAAAGTGCCCTGTTAATTTTCAATATGTTCACTGAAATCTGTGTTTTTAATTGTGTGTTTTAACTGGTGTACATAGGTGCATGACTTAGGCTTCAGGTGGCGGTATTTAATGGTTTGTCCTGCTATGGGAAGCTTACCTACGATTAAGTCCACCTCCTAAACAATAAAAGCATTGCATGTAATTTGTAGTCTTTGCTCCTATAGTATACTTGATAAAAGGAGGATATGATTGCCTTTAAAAAGATATTACTTACTAATAATGACTTAAAATACATAATCTAAGGTGACAAAGAATTTCAACCTATCACACCCCTGTTCTTTTGTCACATGGTTACAAGCTAGAATTAATCCAGCCTGAAAAGAATGTAAACTGCAAAGTTTGTTGTAATTAAATATCTATTTCTTGGCAATGCTTGGTAATTGACATGAAATAAAGATTGTGTAAAAGGCTGTTAATTTAAGCTGTGAAATGAAAGTATATATAACAGTGTAGGTGAGTACCTTTAAATAGGAACTGTTATTCAACAATGTGTTGTTGTTAAGTGATGAACCAATAAGCAGGTGACATACCACTCTCTATTTAACATTCCATCCTGAGCTTCCTTGTAGAATCATAAATGGTCACTGCAGTATGTCATTCCATGACATATACCCTATGACAGCACTCTGTGCCTCTCAAGCTAAACCCTGTGAGGGCAAAACTGTGAGGATAATTAGAAACTTCAATGCACATTGTTACTTTGCCCCAGAAGACGTGCACTCTACATGGAGATCAATCTTTCAGACGTCTAATGGATCGGTTGGCTTCAGGAAGGAGATTAGACAGTTCGAATTATAGGCTCCTCTTGATCTGGTCAGACAGAACAAGCATTTAAAACACTGATCAGATATGACAATCCTTGTCAGCTTGCAGAATAATTCACTGCGTGGATTGACAGAGCCATGCATATTTTATCTGTCAAACCAGACGGGATCCGATATTCTCAGTGGAGACAGAAGCTCGTCTCTGTGCATTCACATCGGTAGAGTATCTGCATGTGCAGTGGAATCACCTGACCAGTTTTATCAGAGTAAAACAATTCAAGTATTCAGATCAAGATATCAGGATGCAATTCCTCAAGTCTCTATTGTGAGGATATTCCTTATCCACAGTTACTTCAATACAATATTCTTTTTTCCCCCTAACACTCCTGTAAAGAGGCTATATACACTTATTATATCAATTAAGATAATATATCTAAGCCTTGCCTTTCTTAAAGTCACACTGTCCATCTGCATCAGCTTTATTATGATAAATGAATTAACAAGAAACAAATCTGGGGTCGAAACTTGGAGCAATCAGTACAAGAATCAGATAGAGAGAGATTTATTTGATTTGGACATATTATTAGACCAACAGTGGGGAGGAAATAATAATGCATGCCTTGCAAATTTCAAACCTACAAGAAGTTCTTGGTCATAGTCCAAACTTGGACAAATTGGCCAAAAGCCAATGAGTTATATCTGCTGATTGCTCCAAATTTAGAACTTTGCCCGTGATCTTCTCCCAAGTGTGTCAAGACTTTTGGTTCTTGGCCACTTACATACAATACTAGGGCTAAAGCTCAACTTATCCTGAGAATTTAATGCTTAGTGTTTAAAACAGCAGTTGTTTTTTTCTTTACTTTTTAGTGCTACATTTTATATAATTCTTTTTCACAAAATGTGTACACATTTATGGGTTTTAAATACAAATGAATGATATGATAACATAATTAAGGCAATCTGTAAAGTGCTATTTTCTTCAGTGTCTTTATATGCATAGATTTTAGGCATGAGTCCAATATGTTTTTCTGATAAAATCCTCATGTCCAAAAAAACCTTACTTTAATTAGTCATATACAACTTAGCTGATACAATGGCTCAATAACACATGACAAAGTGACAAAGTGATAAAGTAAAAAAGTGACAAAAGTGCCTCCACGAAATTCAATATTTCATGTTTAATTTATCTGTTCCCTTGACATGCTGGGTTGTCCCTTCTAATATACCCTCATCCCCTTCTTTATTCTGGCCTCCTCCTGTTTATCTATATCTAATATACCCTCATCCCCTTCTTTATTCTGGCCTCCTCCTGTTTATGTATATCTAATATACCCTCTTTCCCTTCTTTATTCTGGCCTCCTCCTGTTTATGTTTATCTAATATTCCCTCTTTCTCTTCTTTATTCTGGCCTCCTCCTGTTTATGTATATCTAATATACCCTCTTTCCCTTCTTTATTCTGGCCTCCTCCTGTTTATGTTTATCTAATATTCCCTCTTTCCCTTCTTTATTCTGGCCTCCTCCTGTTTATGTATATCTAATATTTCCTCTTTCCCTTCTTTATTCTGGCCTCCTCCTGTTTATGCATATCTAATATACCCTCTGTTTCTTCTTTATACTGGTCTCCTCCTGTTTATCTATATCTAATATACGCTTCTTTATTCTGGTCTCCTCCTGTTTATCTATATCTAATATACCCGCTTTCCCTTCTTTATACTGGCCTCCTCCTGTTTATGTATATCTAATATACGCTTCTTTATTCTGGTCTCCTCCTGTTTATCTATATCTAATATACCCTCTTTCCCTTCTTTATACTGGCCTCCTCCTGTTTATGTATATCTAATATACGCTTCTTTATTCTGGTCTCCTCCTGTTTATCTATATCTAATATACCCTCTTTCCCTTCTTTATTCTGGTCTCCTCCTGTTTATGTATATCTAATATACCCTCTTTCCCTTCTTTATTATGGCCTCCTCCTGTTTATGTATACCTTATATACCCTCTTTCCCTTCTTTCTTCTGGTCTCCTTCTGTTTATCTATATCTAATATACCCTCTTTCCCTTCTTTATTCTGGTCTCCTCCTGTTTATCTATATCTAATATACCCTGTTTCCCTATTTGTGCTGTGCTGGGTCGGCATATTTGGGAGGCACCTGTTTGGAAGCACTACCTGGACAACACCCCTTCAGAGCTGGATTATTTTGCTCTGGTCTCAGTTGAAGCCCGGTGGATTCTCCTGTGAACACAGTTTTTTCCTCTTTCCATATATCTAATATTCCCTCTTTCCCTTCTTTATACTGGCCTCCTCCTGTTTATGTATATCTAATATACGCTTCTTTATTCTGGTCTCCTCCTGTTTATCTATATCTAATATACCCTCATTCCCTTCTTTATTCTGGCCTCCTCCTGTTTATGTATATCTAATATACCCTCTTTCCCTTCTTTATTCTGGCCTCCTCCTGTTTATGTATATCTTATATACCCTCTTTCCCTTCTTTATTCTGGTCTCCTCCTGTTTATGTATATCTAATATACCCTCTTTCCCTTCTTTATTCTGGCCTCCTCCTGTTTATGTATATCTAATATACGCTTCTTTATTCTGGTCTCCTCCTGTTTATCTATATCTAATATACCCCCTTTTCCTTCTTTATTCTGGCCTCCTCCTGTTTATCTATATCTAATATACCCTCTTTCCCTTCTTTATTCTGGTCTCCTCCTGTTTATCTATATCTAATATACCCTCTTTCCCTTCTTTATTCTGGTCTCCTCCTGTTTATGTATATCTAATATTCCCTCTTTCCCTTCTTTATTCTGGCCTCCTCCTGTTTATCTATATCTAATATACCCCCTTTTCCTTCTTTATTCTGGCCTCCTCCTGTTTATCTATATCTAATATACCCTCTTTCCCTTCTTTATTCTGGTCTCCTCCTGTTTATCTATATCTAATATACCCTCTTTCCCTTCTTTATTCTGGCCTCCTCCTGTTTATCTATATCTAATATACCCTCTTTTCCTTCTTTATTCTGGCCTCCTCCTGTTTATCTATATCTAATATACCCTCTTTCCCTTCTTTATACTGGCCTCCTCCTGTTTATGTATATCTAATATACGCTTCTTTATTCTGGTCTCCTCCTGTTTATCTATATCTAATATACCCTCTTTCCCTTCTTTATTCTGGCCTCCTCCTGTTTATCTATATCTAATATACCCTCTTTCCCTTCTTTATACTGGCCTCCTCCTGTTTATGTATATCTAATATACGCTTCTTTATTCTGGTCTCCTCCTGTTTATCTATATCTAATATACCCTCTTTCCCTTCTTTATTCTGGTCTCCTCCTGTTTATCTATATCTAATATACCCTCTTTCCCTTCTTTATTATGGCCTCCTCCTGTTTATGTATACCTTATATACCCTCTTTCCCTTCTTTCTTCTGGTCTCCTTCTGTTTATCTATATCTAATATACCCTCTTTCCCTTCTTTATTCTGGTCTCCTCCTGTTTATCTATATCTAATATACCCTGTTTCCCTATTTGTGCTGTGCTGGGTCGGCATATTTGGGAGGCACCTGTTTGGAAGCACTACCTGGACAACACCCCTTCAGAGCTGGATTATTTTGCTCTGGTCTCAGTTGAAGCCCGTGGATTCTCCTGTGAACACAGTTTTTTCCTCTTTCCATATATCTAATATTCCCTCTTTCCCTTCTTTATACTGGCCTCCTCCTGTTTATGCATATCTAATATACGCTTCTTTATTCTGGTCTCCTCCTGTTTATCTATATCTAATATACCCTCATTCCCTTCTTTATTCTGGCCTCCTCCTGTTTATGTATATCTAATATACCCTCTTTCCCTTCTTTATTCTGGCCTCCTCCTGTTTATGTATATCTTATATACCCTCTTTCCCTTCTTTATTCTGGTCTCCTCCTGTTTATCTATATCTAATATACCCTCTTTCACTTCTTTATTCTGGCCTCCTCCTGTTTATGTATATCTAATATACGCTTCTTTATTCTGGTCTCCTCCTGTTTATCTATATCTAATATACCCCCTTTTCCTTCTTTATTCTGGCCTCCTCCTGTTTATGTATATCTAATATACCCTCTTTCCCTTCTTTATTCTGGTCTCCTCCTGTTTATCTATATCTAATATACCCCCTTTTCCTTCTTTATTCTGGTCTCCTCCTGTTTATCTATATCTAATATACCCTCTTTCCCTTCTTTATTCTGGTCTCCTCCTGTTTATCTATATCTAATATACCCTCTTTCCCTTCTTTATTCTGGTCTCCTCCTGTTTATCTATATCTAATATACCCTCTTTCCCTTCTTTATTCTGGCCTCCTCCTGTTTATCTATATCTAATATACCCTCTTTCCCTTCTTTATTCTGGTCTCCTCCTGTTTATGTATATCTAATATTCCCTCTTTCCCTTCTTTATTCTGGCCTCCTCCTGTTTATCTATATCTAATATACCCTCTTTCCCTTCTTTATTCTGGCCTCCTCCTGTTTATCTATATCTAATATTCCCTCTTTCCCTTCTTTATTCCGGTCTCCTCCTGTTTATCTATATCTAATATTCCCTCTTTCCCTTCTTTATTCTGGCCTCCTCCTGTTTATCTATATCTAATATACCCTCTTTCCCTTCTTTATTCTGGCCTCCTCCTGTTTATCTATATCTAATATTCCCTCTTTCCCTTCTTTATTCTGGCCTCCTCCTGTTTATGTTTATCTAATATACCCTCTTTCCCTTCTTTATTCTGGTCTCCTCCTGTTTATCTATATCTAATATACGCTTCTTTATTCTGGTCTCCTCCTGTTTATCTATATCTAATATACCCTCTTTCCCTTCTTTATTCTGGCCTCCTCCTGTTTATCTATATCTAATATTCCCTCTTTCCCTTCTTTATTCTGGCCTCCTCCTGTTTATCTATATCTAATATACCCTCTTTCCCTTCTTTATTCTGGTCTCCTCCTGTTTATCTATATCTAATATACCCTCTTTCCCTTCTTTATTCTGGTCTCCTCCTGTTTATGTATATCTAATATTCCCTCTTTCCTTTCTTTATTCTGGCCTCCTCCTGTTTATCTATATCTAATATACCCTCTTTCCCTTCTTTATTCTGGTCTCCTCCTGTTTATCTATATCTAATATACCCTCTTTCCCTTCTTTATTCTGGTCTCCTCCTGTTTATGTATATCTAATATTCCCTCTTTCCCTTCTTTATTCTGGCCTCCTCCTGTTTATCTATATCTAATATACCCTCTTTCCCTTCTTTATTCTGGTCTCCTCCTGTTTATCTATATCTAATATACGCTTCTTTATTCTGGTCTCCTCCTGTTTATCTATATCTAATATACCCTCTTTCCCTTCTTTATTCTGGTCTCCTCCTGTTTATCTATATCTAATATACGCTTCTTTATTCTGGTCTCCTCCTGTTTATCTATATCTAATATACCCTCTTTCCCTTCTTTCTTCTGGTCTCCTCCTGTTTATCTATATCTAATATACCCTCTTTCCCTTCTTTATTCTGGCCTCCTCCTGTTTATCTATATCTAATATTCCCTCTTTCCCTTCTTTATTCTGGTCTCCTCCTGTTTATCTATATCTAATATACGCTTCTTTATTCTGGTCTCCTCCTGTTTATCTATATCTAATATACCCTCTTTCCCTTCTTTATTCTGGCCTCCTCCTGTTTATCTATATCTAATATACCCTCTTTCCCTTCTTTATTCTGGTCTCCTCCTGTTTATCTATATCTAATATACGCTTCTTTATTCTGGTCTCCTCCTGTTTATCTATATCTAATATACCCTCTTTCCCTTCTTTATTCTGGCCTCCTCCTGTTTATCTATATCTAATATTCCCTCTTTCCCTTCTTTATTCTGGCCTCCTCCTGTTTATCTATATCTAATATACCCTCTTTCCCTTCTTTATTCTGGTCTCCTCCTGTTTATGTATATCTAATATTCCCTCTTTCCCTTCTTTATTCTGGCCTCCTCCTGTTTATCTATATCTAATATACCCTCTTTCCCTTCTTTATTCTGGTCTCCTCCTGTTTATCTATATCTAATATACGCTTCTTTATTCTGGTCTCCTCCTGTTTATCTATATCTAATATACCCTCTTTCCCTTCTTTATTCTGGTCTCCTCCTGTTTATCTATATCTAATATACGCTTCTTTATTCTGGTCTCCTCCTGTTTATCTATATCTAATATACCCTCTTTCCCTTCTTTATTCTGGTCTCCTCCTCTTTATCTATATCTAATATACCCTCTTTCCCTTCTTTATTCTGGTCTCCTCCTGTTTATGTATATCTAATATACCCTCTTTCCCTTCTTTATTCTGGCCTCCTCCTGTTTATCTATATCTAATATACCCTCTTTCCCTTCTTTATTCTGGCCTCCTCCTGTTTATCTATATCTAATATTCCCTCTTTCCCTTCTTTATTCTGGTCTCCTCCTGTTTATCTATATCTAATATACCCTCTTTCCATTCTTTATTCTGGCCTCCTCCTGTTTATGAATATTTCTCCTGCCACATCTCATAGCTTTCATCAGTGATCTTATTTCTACTTCTCTCCATTTCCAGTTCTTTACCAGTAGGTATTTAGCTGCCATGAGAACATGCATGTTCAAGTATTGCCGCTCTGGGGTAGCTTTATGCAGGCCTATATGTAATAGGATACTTTCTGGCTTCCTTGGGACCTATAGTGGTTTAAAAATGAAACACAACTATGTCTCCTCCATAAAAACAATAGAAGACCCCATGTTATGGGATCCTTATGTGGAACAAATGCAATATTCCTGGTAAAAAGTTGGTCTTTGAGAAGAACACATGGACTACTGAAGTGGTGAGCCATTGTACCTTTGAAAAAAACTGTTTTTAGGGACAGCACTAGGAATTTACCTCCATCGGAAACTTCTACAAACAATCTTCAAAAAATGACCTTCCCAGCAAGAACTGGACAAAAACAGACAGAAATTTTACTTACCAGAACCCGGAGAACAGTGGTTCCAACGGTGACGTTCTCAAGCAGAGTGACATTGTAGAGCAACTGGCTAAAAATGGGCCGGTTATCATTCTCGTTGATGAGGTCAATCTTCACTCGAGAAAATCCCACATGATCCAAAACACTCTCATTTGCAAACAGCTGAAAAATGGAAAGGGAAACGTGTTTTATCCAGATCTTTAAAATTTAATATTAATAAGAATCAATCTTCATTTTTGAAGTGTGAAAATGGTAAAATGCTGGAGCAAGGATGGACATTTGGTGTTTTAGATTTCAGAGTTGGCCATTATCTTGTTTAAAAAACATAATTGATGAAATAAGGAGTCAAGAAAAAAGAGTTTACTAATGGAACAAAAATATATATTTTCAGTTGCTAAAATATGCAATTTAAATGGTTTAAAAACATATTACATGCCTCTTTCTCTTCCAAGCAGGTCTTTATGCATGGCAAGGGAGCTTCCAGTTTACTCACTCCTTTGGTGGGATCATATCTGATCCAACTGAAAATGGATGCAGCCCAGTAGACTGTCACTGTGTATAGTGCTCTAAGCTATGCTATAACATGCTCCATTGCAATGCTGTGCACTTAGCTTCACTGTTTGTGCACATAGAGCAATACACAAAAAGACAGTCTGCAATATCAAATCGGCTGGATATGAAGGGATAAGGTATAATGGCTGCTCCTGCCTCATGTTGACATTACTTCTGGGGAGAGGAGATACATATTGAAGTCTTAATCAAATGTTCACTAATCATTTTATTTAGTATAAAGTTGTATTTTTTTCAGTGGTATGCAGAAGAATATAAAAAAAGTCAAATTATTTAGTAAAGTTTCTAGTAGTCCATTAATGATATAGAGCTAAAAATAGATATCTTGAATTTATCAGATTATCACTCCGATAGCTGCTCCACTGTGCCACCATTATCTTTCAAATCACATGGGAGATGCCTGCTTGGTGTACAGTGTTGTGGTTTAATCCTATAATACAGCGGGCCGTTTAGCAGCATATATCATGTTGCCTGCACGAATCTAAGCAGGGGGATATATCTTCTGTGTTCGGAGTGTAAAACACGAACCTTTGCATTTTAAGAGCAACCAGGAAAAGTAGAAAATTTGGACAGAGTAATTCCCACTCCTAAGATTTATGGTTAGAAAATATAAAGTCACAACATAAACACACAATCCAAGCAGAAGGCAAGTGATAGTGCTGTTGGTTGAGAGGACAGTTTATGCTCTATAAAACTTTTATCACCCTCTCATTCAGACAGCAAACAAGTCCCGTCTAATCTCTTTAGTGCCATGTGCCTTAGCAATATGTTACTTGGAAAAATCTAAAACTCAGAAGAATGGTGCAGTAGACGGGAACTTGTTCTTCAAATTCGGAAGCATTATTACTTCTTGTAAAATCAGTCCCATCGTTACCTATATTCAGCTTTTATTATCACCTAATATTGACTCAAATCTATTAGAACATTATATGGATCAGTTACCCTTTAAAGAATAACTGTAGCAAAAAATTAATGTATCAAGTGTAGATGATTTTAAAATAAATACTTTAATGAAAGAATACAAATAAAGTGCCTTACTGAGCCTACTTTACTCTATATGGTTCTCTCACGGAGCGGACATGTTGTTTAGAATCTTAGGTCAGATCTTCAATTACCTTGGTTCAGAGGAAAAAAGAACTGACCCACTTGACCAAAGATTCTAAACAAAATGGCTGTATGCTACAGCTGTCCTTTAACACTGAGGTGCTAAATATATGGCCCACCTAAGCCCCTCACACTACCCAATACTCTAATAATTCCCTCCCCCAAACTGTTTTATTACTTGTACTTTAGGCAGCCATTGCTCTAGACCCCACTTCATGCATTTTTGCCATTTTCTTGCTATTAAACTGCACAGGGTTTGCCTTAAATCCACCCACTGTCTGCACCCATGCGTACAGATATATGATTGCCCATTTTATGAGGGACACATATATCTTTTTATATGTTGCAGGATGTATCATTTATATCTGTTCAGGGGGAAATTAATTAATTAAACAAGGCACTTCAGATGGGATCCACTCCTTGTTTAATTAATTTGTTCCCCTTGATCAAACATGCATTCTTTTGGGTAACATGTAAAACTTATATCTCTCCAGAAAAAAAGTAGTTTCTTGACTACCCCAGCCATACACAAGGTGAAAGAACATTGCCGTTATACGCAGTACGATGTGTGTAAGGCACACAGGGGCATGCAAATGTGCAATCTTCATGCCTCTCTAGATAAGTAGCATAGTGACATCCTCTACACATACTTATTGGGAGTCCTCATGCATATCTACGGAAGACCTCTGATTAGCCTCTGATTAGCCCTGATAGGTGTTTATTTTCATAAAACAGTCAGGAGGATGGATTGATCCCTGAAGGAAAACCTGCAAAAGTATTGCAAAAACTAAAACAAACCAAATCTTTTCCAGGCTAAAGTGATCCTTTAAGATAGTCTATCATCTTCATCAAGGTCCAGGAAGGAATGCACTTTTTTTTATTTTTGAATATTTGCAACAACAAAAAAAATGATCTATCAAAAATGCTGTGTGATGGGAAGATACTTACTGAGAACTCGTAGCGTGGGATGGTCTCAAAATCCAGTGGTACAGCCACTCGCATTCGGATGTCTGCCTTTGCTTGAACAGAGGTTGGGGAAAGGATGAAATGGTTGGAGTTGTTGCCCACCAGGTACACCTCAAAGGCACTGTTCACACCCTGCAGAACAGAAACGAAGACATCAGGAGATCAACAGGACATATGTATGGTCATGGAGTGTCCTCCTACCAGATGGAAGCTCCACATTCTAAGGACATTTGTGAATGAGCACAGCAGAGGTACTATGTAAGTATGAGTGACTAATTAAACTAATGTGTGACGTTATATATCCTTTCAATCTCAGTCAAGTAGTGGTACTAGAGAAAAATGTTAAGCCATGTAAATAAGGAGAATTCACCATACTACTATGCTTGCTATCTGCTATTATGGCACCTGTAATTAGTTACCAATTTTTTTACATAGATTGGGAGAAATATCTGTTAGTGATGCACACTACATGATTCAAAAGCTCGCAGAATGCTGGGGGCAATATTTCTAAAAGAGGTGGTTAGTGAATCCTCCCCGTTCCCCATCCCCAATTGTTATACATTGCGGACAATTATTAAGTCTGTGTTAGGTATAATATTGTATAATGTAATAAGGTACTCTATTTCTATACTTTCATTAACGAGTTTATTTTTAAAATGCTTACACTGTAATGTTGTCCTTTAAATGTGCAAACCATCTGTACCCTCAAACCCACATAACCCTTTTCTAACACCTCATTTACAGCTCCTGAATGAATGTATCCAAGAGTGGCAGCATGCTCACCACTGGAAAATAGTATATATTGACAGTTGTACTGCACAAAAATCAGAAACATGCAATAGCAAATATTTGTATTGATTTCCTTGCAAAAAAAGTAAATACAATGTGGCATCCAAACAAACACTGCATGAGCACAGACAGACACACACATTATAGATAATTGGTTCCTCTGTGAACTTCCTATGAGTACAGGAAGGAGAAAGATCTGGACCAATTTATCATGGTGGCACTGATGGTGGAGATATTCACGTGACATTGGGTGTGGATAGGATTTAAAAGGTAAAGAACCTAACCAATCACATAATCCATATATTCAGGAAACAAAAAGTAATATAAACATGTAGGGGGTTATTCAAAAAGAACATTTCTGGGGCAATGTTCTAAAAGTGGATGACTCACACTAGCCTTGTGTCTGAATATTTTCAGAAGTAATCCATAAATGCATATTAAAGCGGGCCTAGTCCATCTGATAATCTCTGATAAGTGACCCAAGCAAGCACCCATGGCGATGAGAGTGGTCGAGTATCTCTCTGCTGACACAGAGTCAAGCTCCAAGAGATGGCAGCTCCCTAGTCTTTTTTTTTTTGCAAAAAACTATGGGTGAATATCCTTTGAATGGTGCATATTGTGCCACATTCAAAGAAAAATTCGGTTCAGCCACCTTTTAAATTTCTTTCAAACTCCTCAAACTTTCTCAAGTGGCCAAAAAGTTGAATACAGAGGTTTTGGCACCAAAACATTGCTGTAAAATTCATAAATCAGTTTTAAGGTTTGAAGGTTAAAATCTCCCAAACGTCCCTCATAAACAATAATAAAAAAAAAATGTCTTGAAGGCAGCTTTATTTCTGATGGAAAGAGCTGGCCTGGCACTTATCTCTGCCAGAAAACCTTTGGACCAGTACAACTTGTTCAAACAGCTCAGCACACTGTACCTGCTAATAGACCGGCAGAATTTCCAATTTTCCCCCAGAACAAACTTCTTTGAGGAGGATTGGTCAATTAAATGCCCGAGGAAGTGCTAATGGCTAAGAGTACCTGAGCGTGACAGCAGGGAACAGGTGAGAAGGCCTGGATTTGCTCTCAAGTCTTGCACTTCAGTTTTTAGAAATGCACAGGAGTGATTGAGAAAGAACAAATCACTGAGGTGCACATCAGAGTCCAAAAACAGCAAAATCATTCACAAAGTAGCACTTTCACGGCAGAAACCAAAATCTACATTTAGGGGCTCACCTGGACCTCCTGCAGTTTGGATCAGTGACGGGATTGTTTTATGTGCAGAAAGTTGTCCAGTGTAGAGTGCATAATTATTTTTATATTGTTATAAAATATATGCTTGGTGCTTACTATTTTCTCTCTCCCCTAGATAATCTTGTAAACCAAACATGGTAGTAAAAAAATGCATTTATTTTAATATTTTGTCACTCCTAGATAAAAGCATGGATGAAAAATATGTGCATTGAGGTCAATTACATTACAATAACATTTATTTATATTATAAATAGTATGTATATATTATATATACAGAGACAGACTGATACATGAGGTAGAGAGCCCTGCTCTACCTGTAGGAAGTGGGGGACACGAGACATATGGTGAGTGAAAAGGTCAAAGAGGAAGGTGGTGGTGGTTACAGTATTTGGGGACAGCGGGAGTTAGGTGGGTTAGGCCAGAGGTTACTTAATTGGTGTTCTAGTGGGATGCATAGTAAGCTTATTCCAAACAGTATTTGGGGGACGCGGGAGCCTTGTTGGTTTGGCCTGAGGTTAATAAATGGGTATTCAAGTGGGATGAATAGTAAGCTTATTCTTAACATTATTTGGGGGCAGCCTGAGTTAGGTGGGTTAGGCCAGAGGTTACTTAATGGGTGGGATGAATAGTAAGATTATTCCTAACAGTATTTGGGGGCAGCTGGAGTTAGGTGGCTTAGGCCAGAGGTTACTTAATGGGTGGGATGAATAGTAAGCTTATTCCTAACAGTATTTGGGGACAGCGGGAGTTAGGTGGGTTAGGCCAGAGGTTACCCTACTTAATGGGTGGGATGAATATTAAGCTTCCTTATTCCCAACCGTATTTGGGGACAGAGGGAGCTAGGTGGGTTTGTCCAGAGTTTAATTAATGGGTGTTCTAGTGAGATGAGTAATAAGCTTCCTTAACCCTTTAATGACAACGGCTGTTTTTACATTTCTTTAGTGCACCTTCTCTAATTCCATCATGTCTTTTTTTAGACAAAGTGCCCAGAATATTATTTATTTGGAGGCTGTGTGATCACCACGTACACCTCTCTGAAGATCTGATTCTATAAGAGAAACATCGCACTGTGAATAATGGATTGTTGATGCCTGTTTTAGAAGCCAAACTTCTCCACAGTTTGGCTGCTAAATAGTAACCTCGGTCCTCACCATAGAGATAACTCAGTTGGTAAATGCCCTATCTCAGTCATGTCCAAAGTCCGGCCCGCGGGCCAGTTGCGGCCCGTCCTTTACTTCCATACGGCTCCAGAGACACGGCTGATCAATGTCTCTTTTTTTTTCTAAGTCCAATTCTCGCGAGACGCGAGATTTCGGCCGTTTCGTGGGCTTTTCTCTGCAGGGAGGAGGTGTCCGTCCAGGGACACGGAGCAGCAGCTACCAGGTAAGTGATGGGGAGGAGGGTGGTTCCTGGGCATCTGAGAGGCATAATATTACTGGGCATCTGAGAGGCATAATATTACTGGGCATCTGAGAGACATAATATTACTGGGCATCTGAGAGGCATAATATTACTGGGCATCTGAGAGGCATAATATTACTGGGCATCTGAGAGGCATAATATTACTGGGCATCTGAGAGGCATAATATTACTGGGCATCTGAGAGGCATAATATTACTGGGCATCTGAGAGGCATAATATTACTGGGCATCTGAGAGGCATAATATTACTGGGCATCTGAGAGGCATAATATTACTGGGCATCTGAGAGGCATAATATTACTGGGCATCTGACTGGCATAATATTACTGGGCATCTGAGAGGCATAATATTACTGGGCATCTGAGAGGCATAATATTACTGGGCATCTGACTGGCATAATATTACTGGGCATCTGAGAGGCATAATATTACTGGGCATCTGAGAGGCATAATATTACTGGGCATCTGACTGGCATAATATTACTGGGCATCTTAGAGGCATAATATTACTGGGCATCTGAGAGGCATAATATTACTGGGCATCTGACTGGCATAATATTACTGGGCATCTGAGAGGCATAATATTACTGGGCATCTGAGAGGCATAATATTACTGGGCTCTGACTGGCATAATATTCCTGGGCATCTGACTGGCACACTATTCCTGGGCATCTGACTGGCATAATATTACTGGGCTCTGACTGGCATAATGTTCCTGGGCATCTGACTGGCATAATATTCCTGGGAATCTGACTGGCATAATATTACTGGGCTCTGACTGGCATAATATTACTGGGCTCCGAGTGGCATAATATTCCTGGGAATCTGACTGGCATAATATTCCTGGGCATCTGACTGTCATAATATTCCTGGGCATCTGACTGGCATAATATTACTGGGCTCTGACTGGCATAATATTACTGGGCTCTGACTGGCATAATATTACTGGGCTCCGAGTGGCATAATATTCCTGGGAATCTGACTGGCATAATATTACTGGGCATCTGACTGGCATAATATTCCTGGGCATCTGAATGGCATAATATTCCTGGGCATCTGAATGGCATAATATTCCTGGGCATTTGAATGGCATAATATTCCTGGGCATCTGACTGGCATAATATTCCTGGGAATCAGACTGGCATAATATTACTGGGCATCTGACTGGCATAATATTACTGGGCATCTGACTGGCATAATATTCCTGGGCATCTGAATGGCATAATATTCCTGGGCATCTGAATGGCATAATATTCCTGGGCATCTGACTGGCATAATATTCCTGGGCATCTGACTGGCATAATATTCCTGGGCATCTGTCTGGCATAATATTCCTGGGCATCTGAATGGCATAATATTCCTGGGAATCTGACTGGCATAATATTACTGGGCTCTGAATGGCATAATATTCCTGGGCATCTGAAAGGCATAATATTACTGGGCTCTGAATGGCATAATATTCCTGGGCATCTGAATGGCACAATATTACTGGGCTCTGAATGGCATAATATTACTGGGCATCTGAATGGAATAATATTACTGGGCATCTGACTGGCATAATATTCCTGGGCTTCTGAATGGCATAATTGTCCCTCCATGCTGCCTGTTCGGCTTCCCGGCGATTGTGCCGACAGGTCACGTGAACGGGCGCGCGTATGACGTATATTTCAGCATCCTGTGTTGTTTTTTTTTCATCTGGCCTTCAGATATGAAAGGCAGAGTGATTTTACTACTGTTTAGAATTGTCATTCAAATCGTTTGCAATAAAGTTTGGATAAAATAGTTCATTTGTACTTAATTTTAACTCAGGCAAAATGGTCGGCCCTCACGCATGTTCACTTCATCAAGTCTGGCCCTCTTTGAAAAAAGTTTGGACACCACTGCCCTATCTATAGAACCTCAAGGTCACAGGTTCATATCCTAGCAGGGTCAACTCAGCCCTTCATCCTTCTGAGGTTGACAAATAACATTTATTACGTAATAAGAACATCTATTATTCAGCTGTTGATTCATTTAATTCCGAGAATGTGCACTAAAAAGCGATTTGAGTGCAACTGGGTTTAAGGCACTATTTAAATACTACTATTATTTTGGGTGGTCCTCGGCTATTATCCTGTAGAAAATGGCCCAATATTAAATCAAATTAAATACTGCAAAAAAAAAAAAAAAAAACCCCAACAACCTATAATATATAAATTAAATTAAAAAGTAAATAAATGGCTAAAATCTGGAGATTTGAACTGGCCAAAATTCGCAATTTTGGGAAATTTCGGGCTATTTTTGTGGGGTGTGGAGGTTTGGTCCTTTAGAAAAATCAGGTGGAAATTGACAATTTTGTGCCAAAATCAGCCATGGATGTGACATTCATTTTGCCCAGCTGCTCTCTGGAAAGAATATATTCCTTTAGAGCAAGAGGTGCAGGGTAACTGAAGCTTGTATGGAGTGATAAACATGTGATAAGAAGTAGGGAGTGCTGAATGTAAAATGACAATTTGAATTGTGAATAGAAATATGGGTAGATCTAATCTTTAAAGCAATTATCTGCTGTTGATTACATTACTCGCAACAAACACAGGCTTGGAAGCTCTTCATGAATCTTAAAAACGGGGGAGAAAACTGAACTACAGGACAGGGCGGCCAAAAGATAGTCCAACTGGTATTGAACCACAGCTCTCAGTAAGCATGTCCGTAGCCAAAGATTACTTGGAAAGCTGCAGCAAGATCAATGAACACAATGAAGCTACTGACAACGCTCCACATTTGCCCCTGCCCAGACCGCTCAGGATTTAGGTCAGTGTGGTGGTGTCGTATCCATGTTTCCCATGCAGAAGGACTTTACACTATTTCGAATCACAGGATGAAGCCTGGGTGCAATTTAAATATAAGTGATTCAACAGAACCTATGGATTTTCAGGACAGATTTGGCATGTGTAACTTGTGGGCCACATTTTTCGTACTTGCCTCAAAACAACGCTGTAGATGGAGAAAAGCAGTGATTTAAAACCTTCCCCACTAGGTTAGGAGCAACTCCTGTATGAGCTGCAGGACAAGCATATCAGTCAATGATGATGCATGTTTCCCACTGACCGCAAAGCCTTTTCCCACCCCAATATCTGTGGAGTCTAATGTGGGCATGGTTACCCCGCAAGATTCGGTTTCAGCCTAGGTGGTGCAGATACCAGATGTATGGAGCGTAGTTCCTCACATTTAAGAAATAAAAAATTTTAAACATAATGCTGCCTTCTTTTTAAAGATTACATAACTCGAATATTACATAGCTCTGATATTACAGAAGTCTGATATCGGAAAAAACAGCCCTGACTTTTAAAACTATTTTAAAACTATTTAAAAACTGATGCCGCATCCATCCTGCTGTGCACTTATTGACTGAATGTAGCATTTTAATTCGGCACACAGACCCGTAGGTTGAGACTTTTCTAAGAAAAACAGACCTGACTATACACTGTGCCAGACCTTACTCTATTATGTGATTCAGACAGTCATGAAAATTCCAGCATTTACAATTCTACTAATCCTGCTAATGACTATCATTCTTCTTCCTTTTAATTTTTCGCCCAGAGGTTCATTTACATCCCAAACCATCATTTGTTTATTTATTTATCTCTTGCCGTTTTTTTCCCTTTTCGCACACAGACTCCAAAGCATCCAGGCTCCCTGCTGCAAATCTGAAAATGAATTCCTCATTTCAAAAGTTTGTCTGCCATCCTCAAAAAGAGCAAGGTTTGATGGGATTAGTACGTGGCAGTCATTCATCTTATTACCTCCTTTAGCCTTGCTATACTAACACATCTTCATGCCGGAGTCAGAGAGAGGAACCGGGGCAAGTCTTGGAGATATTTAGGGATTGTTCAATAGATATCTCTTCACTTTAAGCTTTCAAGAGCGAACATCAATTTATTTCTGTCAAGAGCTTTCTTAAATAGGATAAACAACCTTACTGCCTCCTAGTCCAACACATTAAATATCTGTATTAATAGCTCTTGCATGTCTACCATTATTTAATGATGGGATTTAACATTAAATATATACAAGGATATAAACAGTATCCTAATGAAAGCTGCTAATTATCTGTGCTTTTAGCTGTATAAGCTTATCTATGAATTCTAAGTAGCTCATTATATGATACGTGCTTAAATAAGTTGGTAATCATTTGCAAATTACATTCAAAAACTGCATTTTTAAACAATATGGTCACCAAAAGCAAGGACAATGAAGTCTAACACCCAATCAGTTAAAAGTCTGAAATTGAAGACATGCCTGGTGAATGTCTGCTAAACCTATCGCTATGGTGCCGTTATTAAAGTGTGATAAAACCATAAAAATAACAAATGCCATATTAAAGGGCTCCTATAGTACAGTCATGTCTAACCTTAATACTACAGATGTCTGTGAACTACATATCCCATGATGCACAGTTAGTTATAAGGCTGACTAAGCACCAGGGGATTTGTATTTCCAAAACATCTGCAGTGCCAAGGTTACTGATCACTGCCCTAGTACTTCCCATTTGTAACTTACCTAGGAATCCTCAGCTTAGTCTCTGCTCCATTTACTATTATAGCACTAACGTCTTTGGTAACTCTTCTGATGTCCTGTCTTCCTCTTACTGTCTCACTGCTCTGCTTCTACTCCACTGCCATTCTTCCAAACTATTCACATCTGCATTCTCCTTAGAAATCATACTCACATTCTTATGCACAAATACTTTCTTCCCTCCTAGTTTACTTAAATTGACACACAGACACATCATTAGGCCACAGCTGAATAAAGCAGCAACAATTCAGCGAAATCATTGTGGGTTTTTTTTTTATCATAGACTATGGCATATCTTTTAAAATGTGGTTCACAGAAGTAATATTCAAAAATAATATAAACCAGAGAGAAATTATTTTTCATGAATAGAAAATAAATCGTGGGCAAGCACGTTCATAAAATAAGAAAAAATCTATGTTTTAAATGCGTTTTTGGGGGTCTCCTGCTTATGACATCACCTTGTGGCTTGATTTGCAAATAACATACTTCCCACTGAAAATAAGTTAATTTGCATACCAAGCCACAGGTGATGTCAAACTGGAGACTCCACAGACACATTTAAAACATACATTTCTCTTATTTTATGCATTTGCATGCAATTATGCTAACGCAATGTATAGATAATGTTCCAGCATTTTTTATTCACTGTATAAGCAATGCTTAGGTTGACAGAGTCCCTTAAATACAGACATAAAAGAAGAACATCTGTAGAAGAACATTTATGATTGTTGTATATATACCACAGGCTGTGCGGAGAAAATGACTAGGCCAGGTATTAGTACATTCATCATGATGAATATTATAGGAGTCGTTATGTTCTCCTCCGCAAATAAATAAAATATGTGCAGCAAATTAGATTCGCACAGCTCGCAGTTATCTAGAGGCGAGAGAGACGGCAACTACACAATGACAGGAAGACGGCCTCGCACACACAAAATCCATGTTTACATTCCGCCTATTGGCTAGTTGGAACTTAATAAAAATCAATTAGACGTCCTTAAAAAGACAGACTCTCGTTTATTTGAGTGGCTGTGTTGGCGTGTGTTTGTTTGTGCTTATTTTGTGCGCGGCCAGATAAGCCAGCATTTCTCTAATCTATTGTGCGGAGTGACAGAAAATCAAACCTGATAGACTCGTCTCCCCTTTTATCACTGGCTCCTGTGCTCGGCTGCCTTTTAATTAAAGGCCTTGATCAAGTATCTAGTAAAATACAGCGTCACCTCGCTCACCGTGATAATGATGACGCCATACACAACAGATGTCATTATGACTGGAATCAAAATAAGACACTTTCATGCCAGACAACTGCAGAATAAGGTGCTCAGGGGGAACAGGGTGCTTTATAGACAACAAACAATATTACTAATCAGTCCACGTGCTGCACAAAGTCAGGTTTTTTTTTTATGTTTCTTGAGGCACTAAGTGAAAATGAGATAGGGCACCAGTGTCAGCTATCTGCCCTCTCTTCATAACCATCTCAGTACTGGCATGTGCTGTGGGGGCCTAAGTTACTTCTTAATTCATTTATATGGTAGCACCAGCACTGATCAGAGTGCAAGCTCTGGGCTATCCCACAGTAAGAAAAAATCAGACAGGTCAGGATGAACTGAGGGCCAGCAATGCTGTACCTGTTCCCTGTATCACTTGTTTGTGTTTCAGTGGGGAGATAAAACCTGACAGGGCCAGCCTATTCACAGAGCCCTAGATGGCAGTGTAAAGGGAATACTTTGCATTTGTTTTGCTGGCACTATTTTGTTACTTGTACCCTAAGAAGAGATCCCTCTCGACATCCACTTTCTAAATCACTGACATTTTCTATCTACTAACCTAAACAGATCTTAACTTCACCCACTGTTTGCAACATATGAATTCAAGGAATACAGTCTGCTGAACCAGACAAATGTGTGCTCTGTACAGGATCCTGTGCAACACAAGTGCACACTGTAAGATAAGTTATCAATTTAGACAATCCGGCACTAATAACTGAGGAAATGCAGGTATTAATGCTGCGTTTTAGCAGTGCATCACAGTTCACTTGATAGAGAATAAACACCTTTTAACTGCTGAGTTTTATCTCTCTAACATTTGAGAGTAAATGAAACATGAACCCCACTGATACACAAGACACATTTTAATAAATGCATTTAATTTTAGAATGATATAGAAAGTTGCCCGACAGGGGGGTAAATCCATCTTTACTCCAAAAGGCAATCAGATTTCTCCTTGGATCAACAAGCTCTAACTAATACTATTTATTCTACATAGTAACATATTAATGAATAAATCGTTTCTAGTATATTGCTTTATTGCGTTAGCTTGCTTTCAGCCATGCAGATCTTTGTAGCCCCAAACTGCAACTGTTACATTTTCTGCTTACGGATGCAGTTCTTTTGTTTAATAGTTACTTGCTTAATAAATACCCTCTTTTCCAAACCACTGACTTCATATCTCCTTATAAGCAGCAAATGCCCAGTTGCACCAAGGCCCTACAGTACCAATATTCCTTGAGACGGCCCTGTATCTACAGTTACTGACAGCAGACACCTGCTTCATTCTTCATAGAACATACATCAGCCTCTCTGAAAATTCACTGCTACAATGTCATCTGTTTTGCTTTCTCGGTTGGGCCCTGATCGGTCGCTGAGGGATTTCAGAGAGATAAAGTGACTTACAGGGGATCATGAATCATAAACAACATTTATTGAGTAAGGATCTAAACCAGGGGTCCTCAAACTACGGCCCACCGAGCACATTTGTCCGGCCCGCGGGGGGTGCTGCCGGCACCCCCCGCTCCCCGCTGATTACTTTTTTTTCCCTTGCAGCCGCAGAAGATGCGGCTGCAGGAAAACGAAAAAAAAAAAAAAAAAAAAATCACCGCGACCGGATGTGACGTTTCGTCACATCCGGACCCGGTAACTGTTTCCCTCCTCCGTGCAGGGAGGAGGGAACACTGCGCGAGACGTCCGGCCCGGGGACACAGCAGCTGGAGGTAAGTGATGGGGAAGGAGGGGGAGGAGGGAGGTATAACGAGCACTGTACTATTCCTGGGCATCTGACTGGCATAATTTTCTTGGGCTGTGACTGGCATAATAATCCTGGGCATCTGACTGGCATAATATTACTGGGCTCTTACTGGCACTCTATTCCTGGGCATCTGACTGGGATAATATTCCTGGGCTCTGACTGGCATAATATTCCTGGGCATCTGACTGGGATAATATTCCTGGGCTCTTACTGGCATAATATTCCTGGTCATCTGACTGGCATAATATTCCTGGGCATCTGAATGGCATAATATTCCTGGACATATGAATGGCATAATATTCCTGGGCATCTGACTGGGATAATATTCCTGGGCTCTTACTGGCATAATATTCCTGGTCATCTGACTGGCATACTATTACTGGGCATCTGACTGGCACACTATTCCTGGGCATCTGAATGGCATAATATTCCTGGACATATGAATGGCATAATATTCCTGGGCATATGACTGGGATAATATTCCTGGGCATCTGAATGGCATAATATTCCTGGACATATGAATGGCATAATATTCCTGGGCATCTGAATGGCATAATATTCCTGGACATATGAATGGCATAATATTCCTGGGCATCTGACTGGGATAATATTCCTGGGCTCTTACTGGCATAATATTCCTGGTCATCTGACTGGCATACTATTACTGGGCATCTGACTGGCACACTATTCCTGGGCATCTGAATGGCATAATATTCCTGGACATATGAATGGCATAATATTCCTGGGCATCTGAGAGGCACACTATTCCTGGGCATCTGACTGGCATAATATTCCTGGGCTCTTACTGGCACTCTATTCCTGGGCATCTGACTGGCACACTATACCTGGGCATCTGAATGGCATAATATTCCTGGGCATCTGACAGGCACACTATTCCTGGGCATCTGACTGGCACAATATTCCTGGGAATCTGACTGGCACACTATTCCTGGGCATCTGACTGGCACACTATTCCTGGGCATCTGAATGGCATAATATTCCTGGGCATCTGACTGGCACACTATTCCTGGGCATCTGACTGGCACACTATTCCTGGGCATCTGACTGGCATAATTTTCTTGGGCTCTGACTGGCATAATATTCCTGGGCATCTGACTGGCATAATATTCCTGGGCTCTTACTGGCACTCTATTCCTGGGCATCTGAATGGCATAATATTCCTGGGCATCTGAATGGCATAATATTCCTGGGCATCTGAATGGCACACTATTCCTGGGCATCTGAATGGCATAATATTCCTGGGCATCTGAATGGCATAATATTCCTGGGCTCTGACTGGCATAATATTCCTGGGCATCTGACTGGCATAATATTCCTGGGCATCTGACTGGCATAATATTCCTGGGCATCTGACTGGCATAATATTCCTGGGCATCTGACTGGCACAATATTACTGGGCTCTGACTGGCATAATATTACTGGGCTCTGAATGGCATAATATTACTGGACTCTGACTGGCATAATATCCCTGGGCATCTGACTGGCACACTATTCCCATTGAAATACTGGTAAGTTTGTTGATTTAACTTTACTTCATTCTAAATATTGTATTTGTTCCCGTTTTGTTTCTTCACTTCAAAATAAGATATATGCAGTGTGCATAGGAATTTGTTCATAGTTTTTGTTTTTACTATAGTCCGGCCCTCCAACGGTCTGAGGGACAGTGAACTGGCCCCCTGTTTAAAAAGTTTGAGGACCCCTGATCTAAACCAAAAGATTGTGTGTGGAAGAAATACATTATAACCTCAATGGTAATTTCTTATTATTTTTTATATATATTTTTATCTTTAGAGACCCAGACAAATTTCTCTATAATCTGCTGCTTGCCCCTTCCACAGACACAACATAAGTAGACTATATTGATGGAATTTATTACAGTGATGGAGGAGGGACTGGTTTCTTTGGAGATTTCTATAGAGTAAGGGCGTCTGAGCAAGCAGCCAAATGGTGGGTCACTGCATATTACACCTTTCTCGTTTTTTTGTTCCTTCTCTTTTTAATGATCTTTCCCTATCTGTACTTTTCTTCTACGTGATGTCTTTCTGTCCTTTGATTTCTCTCTCTCTATGTTAAATTTTCTTTTAGGAGTTATCTGCTCAATTCCATTCATGCCGCTACAGACAGGATCAATCTGAGGCTGGATAACCTCAGCTTATCTCTGCTTCATGTGATTGATTTTCTCTCTTTATGGGCAATTTGCTAGTGCACTCCATGTATTGCAAATTTTTTTACCCCCATCTCTGTTATTTCGCCCTCCCGCCCCCTCCATATACTGATATAAAATTCTAATTTAGTTCATTGTGTGTGTCATCTTGCTAAATAATTTAGTGGCAGGACACCAAGAAAAAACGTTTAATAGAAATAACAGATAACAGAAGGCTAATATAATATGTAGTGAAATATGCAGTGATATAGCTTACTGCAGCATCTGATGATAAAAGTCAAACCCCTGGGTTGCAAAGGTCAAGGTAGACTTTTATCCTTACGAAGTCGACAAAATGAGCACCATTAAGTCCATCACCAGGACGTTTGTAGTTAACATTAATAAATGCAATAAAGGACAAGAATATTGATGAGATTTTATCTTTTTATTAATTATTTTCTTTGCGGCCTAGATTTGCAACCAACTGCATATAACTTTGCTGCCGAGCATGGTATAGAAGTCATATGTTATCATTTGGAAATCAATTCGCTGAGTCCACAAAGTCAAGTTAATTCCTTCAGGTCACTGGCAGCAGGCACAAGTTATATGTGGCTGGTTAAAAATGGGTGAAATGGCAACCCTGTTGCTGTCACTGCACATTGTAATGTCTGAGAATCCCATAATCAATTCCTGATTTTTACAGTTTACCATTAAGGGAATTATATGTTTTTCATTCAGCTCAATATCTCCTTAAAGGCCCCCGCCAAAAATAGTGTTATACACTGTTTAATTACTTGCTCCATTAGCAGCCATTCCACTAAATAACACTTTTCTCCATTGTTACTTTACTGCTATTAATTAACCTGAATAGATTGTACTAGAACTTGAACTTCTGTATCTATGTTCAGTCTGTTCTAAGGGACACAGTGGGGGCATGTGCAAACATGGCGCACATGCAGACTGTGCCAGATACTGACACAATCGGCGTGTGCGTCAATATATAAAGATGACTCCCGACAAACTGTATGCGTAGATTTAGGATGTGCCGGGCACTGATTTGTGTTGGGCAATCTCTGCTAAACACTGTTTGGTAGAGGCCCCTTTGTGGCAGTTATAAAAAAAATCACAATCGCCATTAAACATAAGAAACGACGATTGTGCTTTTCACCCTAATAAAGTTGGCAACAATTTTATACACATCCTATAAATAATTAGGTCTCACGTGCTCACACTCTGATAATGGTGAGAACCTAATCTCACCTACTATACAGTAGGAACATACAGCAATCTATACTGCTACCAAAACCTTATTAATGTGTTGGAGGAGGTGCAAGGAAGTTTTTGGTAGCAGTATAGACTGCTTTGTGTGGAGAGGTTAGGTTCTCACCCTTTTGAGAGTGGCGGGTGAGCTTAATTACGCTTTAGACATTTATGGATCCAAACGTCTCATTGATATTCTGTTTATATCATTGTTGTCCACTTTATTAGCGTGAGAAGCGCAGGCAGTTTTTGTTTTTCTGTATACACGGTATAGCCAATTACACGGTACTTGCAGTATGCTCACACCTGTTTCGAAGGCCTCGTTTACACCGGTATATTATTTGAGACAAGCTTAGCACACCGACACTTTCTTTCCCCTTATAATGCAGTGTTTGCCTTGGTAAATATGGCCAGCCAAAGCTGCTAAGCCATAGGAAGGTTAGTGATAATAAGAACATGTGTATATAGCAACAGGAATATCCTGACCACAAATGGTGACGGATGATACGGCCCATTTATTTTTCATATTTAACTTTTGATTAAAAGAAAGAATAATGTCACAATAATATCAAATTTGTTTAAATAATAACCCCAGGAAATAAGTTTCCTGGTCTTAGTAGAGTTCTATAATTTCTCCCATCCCATCAGTCGGTTCCTCACTGTGAATCTAGATTAATTCATGATAACAAGTAACTGATGATATTCACACAAGCGAAGACTGTGGTTATTTCTGCTCGATCTTCCTTCTGGTCCTCTCTATCGTATAAAGGGCTGGGTAATAATAATCTTTCAGTGGGTGTTAAATTGTAACTAACCTTGTTCTTAGAACAAAGTGTAAGCATTGTAGTCCTGATCTAATGTAAGCTAGTAACCCCAGTGTTGTACACATTACACCAATGCTAGAACTTTCAGCACCTCTGCTCTGGACAGCTCTTGCTACTCTTTTAAATGGCATTCCCTAAGAAAGGCTTTTTTTCCACCACCTCCCCCTGTCTTACAGTTACTTCCTCTTGATTCATCACAATATCACAGGTACAAAAAGAAAACATACAACTGGAACACAGATCTCAGACATGCAACTTACACCAACAGGGTGTACCCACCACTTCAGGAGGGGTTTATCATAGAACAGGGGTGTCCAAGTTTGCAGAGGGTCACATAACCATACATTTATTTGTGTGTGGGCTGCATTCATGTTTCATTGAAAGAAAATGTATGTATATATATATATATATATATATATATATATATATATATATATATATATATATATATATATATATATATAAAACACACACACACAGCCATACATACATGCACACAGTCACACACAAATTTACATGTGCATACACAAACACACAGTCACACATACACAAATACACCAAGTCACACTTACACACACACTCAAATACACAGATAGTTACACTTACACACTTATATTTAAATCAGGGCTTGACAAATGCCAGAAACCAGGGAGCCATGGCTTCTACTACTACTGTTGGCTCCTAACCTTTTTGATCACTTATATAGAACACTGTGGAAGTACTTTTTGCCTAAGAATTATTAGACTGGCACCTAAATTGATCTGTTTGGCTCCTAAAGTCATCAAATATTTTAAATATTTAGCTGGTTGGTAGCTTTGCACCGTTTCATTCTAAGATGCCCCAAAACAAGTGCTTATCTGGTATATATTGGGATTCCAGCACGGACTCACAAATCAAATCAGAGATATTAATAATAACTGATTATTCTACTGCGAAGGGTACATTGAAACATTCTGTCATTTGCAACTATATCTCCTGCTCCCATTGACCGAAATGCAGGGATTGTTCCTGTAAGCCAACTTAAAGGTTCTCATTAACGGACCTCAGAAGAATGACATGCAAAGTTGCCCCTGTTAGGAATTGAATCTGCACCAATCTTCTATCAGTACTCACTTTTCAAATGGTGCCAGGTGTAGGACACCAAATACGGGTGACAGGTTCCACATAATAGCTCCAGAAAAAAACAATTTATCACACAACACTCCTTTAAGTAGGGTGTTTCTTATCACCCAAGGGGCATTAATCTTTCAACCCTGCCCGGTCTTTGTCAACAAGGAGTGAACGTACCGCTCAAGCTATTGGGGGCTTCTACAGAAACACAGAATTCATACTGCTTCTACTTGAGAGAATTGTAAGAATGGTTGACTTATATCTAAAGCCACGTAACAAATACTAGAAAGTGGAGATGCCATATACACGCAACGTGTACATAATGTATGGGGGTCAGAGACAGCAAAGCAGTGAATCACAGTGAAGTTGTCTGGATATGATACATACCTCATCTTTATCTTGGACCTGGATGTAAAGGGGTAAAGCGAATCCCAGCTGGGCCAGCTCCGGTATACTGACAGCGTACTCTGAGCTATTAAACTGAGGGGCGTTGTCATTAATATCAATCACCAGGATGTTGAACGTTGTAGTCACAGTGGCGTCAGAGGGGCTGCGGTCATCCAGCAGTTCAGTTCCCTAAAAAATATAAAGTGCAAATTAGCTGCTCTGACTTAATTTGTACAATTCCCGAAATCCAGCAAGAGGCTGCTGGGAGCTTTCGAGAGCAAAGTCCGATATCAACTAATGGACCACAATGAACTATCCTTTTGTTATAGACAGGGACAGAGGCAGAGATACTACTGACACCCATTAATGTTTGAGAAATGTGGGCGAGGTTTTAACCCCAAAAAACTCCACTTGATACAATGTGAGAGAAAAAAAACACATGTACATGCCCCTTTATGCACACACATTATATATATATATATATATATATAAATACATAGTAGAAGTCAGTAAAACACGTGAAGATCTCTGTTCCTTCCACATATGCTTTTATTGACTGCTGACTCTACCCGTGTCCTGTGGTGTATTTACAATCTGGCTGGATTGTACAATGTTTCAACCTATAATATTTGTACAATTGTATGTTTTTACAGCCCGGGGACTCGGCTGATTACTCAGTCATTGACATAGCTGTGAGCTCGTATTTATTATCGTCTGTGCATGCATCACCTGACTAATAGATGGAGCCAGGAGAGATGTTTGGCCTTTATTTTTCCTTTCTGTAGTATAAACCACAGTGTGCTAGCATCCTCTGGTCAGTGTTACATGTGCAAGCATCCTCTGGTCAGTGTTAAATGTGTTAGCATCCTCTGGTCAGTGTTAAATGTGCTAGCATCCTCTGGTCAATGTTAAATGTGCTAGCATCCTCTGGTCAATGTTAAATGTGTTAGAAAAAAGAAAGTAATCCAGGCTCTCTGGTGAGCGGTAAGGTGTTATCGACCCTCTCGTTGCCTTCGGTGCCTAGCCAACACGGAGAATTAATACAGAGAAGAACCAAGAAGCAAACTGGGACTCTGACGGCAACGGTGAAAAAACGTGATTTAATAGCGTGATAGTATCAAAAAATCATCACAGTGGTAAATATGGAAAAAAGATGGGCAATCAGATCACAGGCTTGACGCGTTTCGCGCATATAGCACTTAATCACCGTTGCCGTCAGAGTGCCAGTTTGCTTCTTGTTTCTTCTCTACAGTGTTAAATGTGTTAGCATCCTCTGTTCAATGTTACATGTGCAAACATCCTCTGGTCAGTGTTACATGTGCTAGCATCCTCTGGTCAGTGTTACATGTGCAAACATCCTCTGGTCAGTGTTACATGTGCTAGCATCCTCTGGTCAGTGTTAAATGTGCTAGCATCCTCTGGTCAGTGTTAAATGTGCAAACATCCTCTGGTCAGTGTTAAATGTGCAAACATCCTCTGGTCAGTGTTAAATGTGTTAGCATCCTCTGGTCAGTGTCAAATGTGCTAGCATCCTCTGGTCAGTGTCAAATGTGCTAGCATCCTATGGTCAGTGTTAAATGTGCAAACATCCTATGGTCAGTGTCAAATGTGCAAACATCCTCTGGTCAGTGTTAAATGTGCTAGCATCCTCTGGTCAGTGTTAAATGTGCTAGCATCCTCTGGTCAGTGTTACATGTGCAAACATCCTCTGGTCAGTGTTAAATGTGCTAGCACCCTCTGGTCAGTGTTAAATGTGCTAGCATCCTCTGGTCAGTGTTAAATGTGTTAGCATCCTCTGGTCAGTGTTAAATGTGCTAGCATCCTCTGGTCAGTGTTAAATGTGCTAGCATCCTCTGGTCAGTGTTAAATGTGCAAACATTCTATGGTCAGTGTTAAATGTGCAAACATCCTATGGTCAGTGTTAAATGTGCTAGCATCCTCTGGTCAGTGTTAAATGTGCTAGCATCGTCTGGTCAGTGTTACATGTGCAAGCATCCTCTGGTCAGTGTTAAATGTGCTAGCATCGTCTGGTCAGTGTTACATGTGCAAGCATCGTCTGGTCAGTGTTAAATGTGCAAACATCCTCTGGTCAGTGTTAAATGTGCAAACATCCTATGGTCAGTGTTAAATGTGCAAACATCCTATGGTCAGTGTTAAATGTGCTAGCATCCTCTGGTCAGTGTTAAATGTGCTAGCATCCTCTGGTCAGTGTTAAATGTGCTAGCATCGTCTGGTCAGTGTTACATGTGCAAACATCCTCTGGTCAGTGTTAAATGTGCTAGCATCCTCTGGTCAGTGTTAAATGTGCAAACATCCTATGGTCAGTGTTAAATGTGCTAGCATCCTATGGTCAGTGTTAAATGTGCTAGCATCCTTTGGTCAGTGTTAAATGTGCTAGCATCGTCTGGTCAGTGTTACATGTGCAAACATCCTCTGGTCAGTGTTACATGTGCAAACATCCTCTGGTCAGTGTTAAATGTGCAAACATCCTCTGGTCAGTGTTAAATGTGCAAACATCCTCTGGTCAGTGTTACATGTGCAAGCATCCTCTGGTCAGTGTTAAATGTGCTAGCATCGTCTGGTCAGTGTTACATGTGCAAGCATCGTCTGGTCAGTGTTAAATGTGCAAACATCCTCTGGTCAGTGTTAAATGTGCAAACATCCTATGGTCAGTGTTAAATGTGCAAACATCCTATGGTCAGTGTTAAATGTGCTAGCATCCTCTGGTCAGTGTTAAATGTGCTAGCATCCTCTGGTCAGTGTTAAATGTGCTAGCATCGTCTGGTCAGTGTTACATGTGCAAACATCCTCTGGTCAGTGTTAAATGTGCTAGCATCCTCTGGTCAGTGTTAAATGTGCAAACATCCTATGGTCAGTGTTAAATGTGCTAGCATCCTATGGTCAGTGTTAAATGTGCTAGCATCCTTTGGTCAGTGTTAAATGTGCTAGCATCGTCTGGTCAGTGTTACATGTGCAAACATCCTCTGGTCAGTGTTACATGTGCAAACATCCTCTGGTCAGTGTTAAATGTGCAAACATCCTCTGGTCAGTGTTAAATGTGCAAACATCCTCTGGTCAGTGTTAAATGTGCTAGCATCCTCTGGTCAGTGTTACATGTGCAAACATCCTCTGGTCAGTGTTAAATGTGCTAGCACCCTCTGGTCAGTGTTAAATGTGCTAGCATCCTCTGGTCAGTGTTAAATGTGTTAGCATCCTCTGGTCAGTGTTAAATGTGCTAGCATCCTCTGGTCAGTGTTAAATGTGCAAACATTCTATGGTCAGTGTTAAATGTGCAAACATCCTATGGTCAGTGTTAAATGTGCTAGCATCCTCTGGTCAGTGTTAAATGTGCTAGCATCGTCTGGTCAGTGTTACATGTGCAAGCATCCTCTGGTCAGTGTTAAATGTGCTAGCATCGTCTGGTCAGTGTTACATGTGCAAGCATCGTCTGGTCAGTGTTAAATGTGCAAACATCCTCTGGTCAGTGTTAAATGTGCAAACATCCTATGGTCAGTGTTAAATGTGCAAACATCCTATGGTCAGTGTTAAATGTGCTAGCATCCTCTGGTCAGTGTTAAATGTGCTAGCATCCTCTGGTCAGTGTTAAATGTGCTAGCATCGTCTGGTCAGTGTTACATGTGCAAACATCCTCTGGTCAGTGTTAAATGTGCTAGCATCCTCTGGTCAGTGTTAAATGTGCAAACATCCTATGGTCAGTGTTAAATGTGCTAGCATCCTATGGTCAGTGTTAAATGTGCTAGCATCCTTTGGTCATTGTTAAATGTGCTAGCATCGTCTGGTCAGTGTTACATGTGCAAACATCCTCTGGTCAGTGTTAAATGTGCAAACATCCTATGGTCAGTGTTAAATGTGCAAACATCCTATGGTCAGTGTTAAATGTGCTAGCATCCTCTGGTCAGTGTTAAATGTGCTAGCATCGTCTGGTCAGTGTTACATGTGCAAGCATCCTCTGGTCAGTGTTAAATGTGCTAGCATCGTCTGGTCAGTGTTACATGTGCAAGCATCGTCTGGTCAGTGTTAAATGTGCAAACATCCTCTGGTCAGTGTTAAATGTGCAAACATCCTCTGGTCAGTGTTACATGTGCAAGCATCCTCTGGTCAGTGTTAAAAAAACAGGGCTTTCCAAAATTGTACTTGTGATCCATTTGTCTGTCATTGTTTCCAAAACACCACAATATAAACAAATCTTCTGTGGTTTGATGTCCAGTATAAGGCCCTGAACACTTAAGTCAATGGCGACTAATCACTATACATGTGAGCTGCAGGCGAGTTGAGGTGAGATGTAGGGAGGTGAGATAAACATTTCCTCTCACCAATTTAGCTATACATTGTGCAGGGACAATGCTGGTGAGTTTCCCCTTCTTAGCTATAAATATGTACAGATAAATTGTTTAGATTAAATATTTACCTAACCTTAACTCCCCTCATCTGACCTCAGCCCACCTTTAAGTGAACAGTTCCCTAAGACTCTTGAATAGTTCACTTGGACAGACTCAATGTAAGATACCAGCAAGGGTAGAATTGGCAATGGTACATTCCAAATAAGGGCCTAGATATATTCACAGCACAAAGAAAGAACAAGATAAACTATACCCGGTCCTTCACATCAGCAGACTCTTATTAGATGCATACTTCTCTGGTGCCTCAAAGGATGCATTACACATTATGGAGTCAGAGAATATAAATATAAATATAAATTTATATATATATATATATATATATATATATATATATATATATATATATATATATATATATATATATATATATATATATATATATATATCAGGGCTCGACAAACCCCGGGCGCCAGGTCGCCATGGCGACCTGGAAATGGAGCCTGGCGCCCGGGTGCCGTTCCCCTTGCCGCTGCCATCCGTCTTTTGCAGCGCGAGGGGACAGACAGCAAGCTCCGCCCCCTCGCGCTACACGTGTGTATGAGTGTTCAGCCGAAAGAGCCATGAGGATCGGCTGCGGCACGAATGTAACCCCTCCCCAGCAATGAGGTAAGGCAGCAGGGAGGGGGAACATTCGTGCCCCAGCCGATCTTCATGGCTCTTTCGGCTAAGTGCTGGGTTGTCAACCCAGCACTCAGAAGTTAAGAAGGGAAAAAAAAAAACTTGTGTATGTTTGAGTTGTATATGTGAAGTGGGGGGGAGGGATGTATATGTGAAGGGGGGGTATATATGTGAAGTGTGGGGGGGAGGTGTATATGTGAAGGGGAGGTATATATGTGTGAAGTGTGGGGGCAGGTGTATATGTGAAGGGGGGGAGGGATGTATATGTGAAGGGGGGGTCTATATGTGAAGTGTGGGGGGAGGTGTATATGTGAAGGGGGGGTATATATGTGTGAAGTGTGGGGGGAGGTGTATATGTGAAGGGGGGGTATATGTGTGGGGGGAGGTGTATATGTGAAGGGGGGGTATATATGTGAAGTGTGGGGGAAGGTGTATATGTGAAGGGGGGTATATATGTGAGGTGTAGGGGGAGGTGTATATGTGAAGTGTGTGTGTGTATTTGTGAAGTGGGTTGGTGTGTGGGGTTTGTATATGTGACGTGGGTTGGTGTGTGTGGGGTGTATATGTGACGTGGGTTGGTGTGTGTGGGGTGTATATGTGACGTGGGTTGGTGTGTGTGTTTATGAATTGCGTGTATGTTTGCGTGATTGTCTGGCTCCTAAAAAATTTTGCTGGCTCCTAGAATAAAATAAATTTGTCAAGCCCTGATATATATAAACTAATGTATATTTTTAACAAAATAAAATACAAAATGAAAATACTATACTGCAAACACCAGTCCTGTATTTAATTACCTACTATTATTATTGATTTTAATTTTAGAAGAAAGCATAAAATGGAAAGAATAATATCAAATTCATGCAAATAATAACTCTAGGAAATATGTTTCCTGGTCTATGATGGGGAGGGATAAAGTGAGTTTTGAATTTAAAGATTTGGCATTTATATACTGTATACTAGTGTTATTGCATAAGAAGGAAGGTAACACAAGTGCTACTTGTGTCCTTTGTAGACCAACATCATACAGTATGTGTCATACAAGGATCATGCTGGCTACTGTGCCATCATTGAGCCAGCTTCCTTCTGGGTACCAAATCCCATAACAGTCTGAAAGAATAATGTCCAGAACATGAAATTCTTTGCAGAAAACCCCACTATGTATTTCCCAAGCGTTGGCTTGTTTCTTCAGAGAAAATGTAACGTGTTTGTGTTTGGTTACAGTCCGGCCTATCTAGGTTGTGCTAAGTTAGCTGGCACTCAAGGAATGCAGGATGCAGGCATGGGAAAATAGGAGGACAAACTGTGGTGAAAGGGCAGACGGCAGGCAAAAGGTTAAGTCCAGTAAACAATCTGAGGTCAAAGGGCGGGCAGCAGGCAAAAGGTTAAGTCCAGTAAACAATCTGAGGTCAAAGGGCAGGCAGCAGGCAAAAGGGTAAGTCCAGTAAACAATCTAAGGTCAAAGGGCAGGCAGCAAGCAAAAGTTTAAGTCCAGTAAACAATCTGAGGTCAAAGGGCAGGCAGCAGGCAAAAGGTTAAGTCCAGTAAACAGGTAGGAACAAAAAGGAATAACAATATAAGGAAACAGAGCTCAAGTACTCACTGCACACAGAGGGACCGCAAACAATAACTGAGCACCATGTTGAAGGAGCCTGGGGGTTTTTAAGTACAGTTGGGTGGGATTTGCTCACTAGAGCTGCAGACCCCACCCCTCCATGACCTCCATTGGCTAGAGGTGTTAGAGGGAGGTGCGGCATAACCAGCCACAAGCCCCGCCGTCTCGCCAAGATCCATAGCTCCACACCCATGAGAGGGCATGGAGAACGGAGCCACGGACTCCTGGAGAGACAGTGGGTGCCCATCGGGAATGGTGGAGGCAGCTACTACATGCCCGCAACCCCCCAATGGGAGGACATAGAGGAGGTGGTCCGTCTCCGTGAGGTAGGTGCCTGACAGTCTGCCTGTGACTTATGATTCTCATGCAGTGTCTTCTCCACCCAGACTTGTAGAAGGATGAACAAAGCAAGAGAAATGTGTAAGGTACAGAAGAGCGATAAGGAACCTTATTCATTTCACTCATGATGATTTATTTCAATTCAGTGACAATCTTCCTCCTTTCATTGCTACAGGAACCAACAATAGTTAGCACTTACACTTAGTATGATATAATCCAGTTCAAATTATCCTATATAGTGGTAGGTATCAGAATGACCAGAGGAGAATGACTCACCCACTCATTTACATTTTAATTTGATTTTAATATTCATTGTGAGACTTGTCATCTCTGAGCCGATAACCATTTTCCTCAGTCAGACCATTGCGCCAAGCTAAGACCTGTTTTCCCATTGTCACCAACAAAGAGAACGTAATTAGCAGTTGTGTACTGTAGTGCAGCACATTTGTGGCTGTGTGCTACTTACATGGCCATGCACTGTTAATGGAACTTCAGAGTAGGTGTACGCAAAGTTCAATGCAAAATGTATAAATAAACATATAAGGCTATACACTGGGAAAAGCACTCCACCAAGTATAAAACATAAAGTCCTAGAAACTTAACTTCTCTATTTCTTACTCAACAAAAGCCAGTCTTCTTGTTTGTTAACATATGATTTGAAAATATCCAAGAAGATAATGTTAATTTTGTTCTTTTGCCTAGTTTTCATAATGTGGTCAATGTGGTGACCGTATATTATTATTTATTATTACCAGTTTTATCTCTACATTTGCTCTACAACGCTTGGGACAGGCAGCATTTCTGATAATGGAAACTTACGGTTAACAGATCATTTCGGCTGCACCAGCGCTATACATGATCTAGATGAACTGAATTCAGTGTGAGCAACTTGCTCTCATTGTATTTAGGAAATGTAGATCCTTTACACCAGGGTGGGAGGGTGAAGCAGAGGAGCTACACCACTGGGTGTCAGGAAGGTGAGTATCCCTTATCTGAACTGACACCGAAAATAATTTTTCTGATTTTGGGTCATTTCAGATTTTGGATCTCTGGATAAGGGATACCCAATCTGTACAATCTATGGTGTTCGATGGCCATGATATCTCCAGATAAGACAATTATTATTGTTTCTGTGAAAGGAGGTCAACAAGGTCAACTGGAGAACAGAATGGCCAAGCCCAGATTTATATTCCAGACACCTCTAGGTAAAAGCAATATACGTACCCAAAATATAAAAGTTACACAAACTCCTAGAAAAAGCAGGTCCCAAACAAAAGATCGTTTAATAAACATCAAGTGCTTTGTCAAAGTAGGTGGATCACAGCTAAGCCCCCTGTTTACCTACCTAATACCTCCTAAAAAACTGATGCTCTAGCCAAGTAAGTTCAGGCCTAGTGGGAAAGAGTCCTGGCAACTGGCAGTACTATCATAGTGAAAAGGTTTTTGCTGCCGTTTCTTTCGCACATGCTGCTACTTGATACTTTTTCAGATATAGTTGTAGAGAGGGGCTAACTATAAGAAAACGTTTCACAGTGCCTAAATGTGTGGATAACTGCCTTAAATCAGATCTGTTCCCTCACCTTTTCTTTACAAGATTAAATAAACTGACCAAGTAATACAAGGGCACAACTGCCCTCTGCGTAGAACTGACAAATACTGTGTAGACAAGAGGTAACAGCTTAATAATAAGAAAGTTTCAATCGGTTATAGCTTCCTGTCACAATACTGCCCGTTTTGTACCATTCTAGAAGATACAGTTCCTTGGTGTGTTTTTTTTTTCTCTCATTCCAATTAAAGGAAGAAAATGAAAGGCTGAGGCACCTGAAGTACCTTCTATGATGATAATGGTGTATTGAACGAGAGAGAAAGAGAAAGGCTAAGAAGAATCTTATCTGAGGTCAAGTGCTGTAATTATATGTCACTCTGCAGCCCGGTTAGACTGGTGCCCCTTCTTCTGTTGAAAAATGATCAGAGCACCTTTGGCACAGCCTCAGACCGGCCCAATCAATGGAGTTGCTAAATAGCCGCTGATTTGTAGCCAGCTTCGCGGCCCTCTACCAGGCACATCTCTGTGCACTTCCAACCAACAGGCCAGCTCCATATTGATTTTAATTAAAAGCCTGTGATCGGAGAGAAAGGAGCGACAAAATGGTTCTAGCTGTACACGAGGGTCCAGGGCACGCTGGTTTTACGCTTCAGTGCTGCTCCAGGATGGAGGAAAGCATTAGATTCTATTTTCTAATGTATGTCCTGATTTTGTAATATTCTGTACAGTTTTTCTCAGATAAATCATTTGCCACGGTGAACTTGAAATAAAACGAAAATTGTGATAGAAGGACAAACGGACAGAAAGAAAATAATAGTCAAAATGCAGATGGTGGTGAGGGAAAGAGCTGAATGATTTCATGCAGCCAACTGAAATATTCTTCATCTGGGTCATTTTGATTTTGTTGGATTTTAAATAAAGTTTTTCTTTAATTACAAGTCTCGAATACCAAGAAATTGCTGCTGTCAAGTAAACTAATTGCTAGAGATGGGGATTAAGGTAAAAAATGAATGATTAAGGAAAAAGAGCAATTTGGGGTAATGTTCTAAATTTGGAGCAATCAGTAGGAACCATGTTAGAACTTTGACCCAGGCTTTTTTAAATACCCCATAACAATCTATTTTAAGGTTCACCAACATTAACAGAGACACAACACTACTTTAATGACACCATCAGAATGGACATAACAATACAACTTATAATTAATCAGTAACACAAAAAGTTTAGACAAACAAGCCTTGTTCGAACAGGTGAACAGTGTAAGAGGATATGGGGGCACAAGAAACAATATATCAAGTGGTCCAGCCACTCTTTAGAATCCAGTGTCAACTGTACAACTGGCATCTAATTGGAAGTATTAATTAATTTGTTATTTTTTGTGTCAATTGCAATTTACAGTAGATGACAAGTAAAGTGCCTTGAATGTCAAAATAGGTCTAAACCACGTATGGGTTTAATGAAATCCTTTCTGTACTATACCATAAGAACAAACCCAATTTAGCTCTTGGCTCTCAAAGCCTTATAAGAAAACAAATCCAGTTACCTTCACAGTCAGAATGAATCCGGATGTATACAGGGGATTCTCTCTGTCCAGTTGCCCATTTAATGTCAAAGCTCCACTGATATAATCCAAAGCAAAGATACTGTTCGTGTTTCCTATGGGGGAAAAAAAAAAGTAAATAGATAAATGAGTAAGATCAAATGGAAGGTGCCACATCTCCATAGGTGAGTGACTTCCTCTGCAATGAAAACAGTGCAGCATTACACAATATCTTGAATAAATGTAGACATTTCTTTAAACAACAAAATGATGTGCTGTATATTTATACTTATATCTTGTGGCTTGAATGCATATGAACTACTTTTAATGGGAAATGTGTAATTTGCCCATTAGGCCATAAGGTGATGTCATAAATAAAGGACACAACAGACACATTTAAAAACACTTGCTTGTACTTGTGCTAACATAATGCATAGATCATGTTATTCTCTACATGCAAATAATAAACAATGTTTAGGTGACAGAGTAATTTTAATGTCCATTCACAGAACCATCATAGATAAGATCACACAGGGCAGAGTCTCCAAAACTATCATTAATACTATTGTGTGTACTGATTGTTATTGTATCTAGTAGGCAGGTTCTGTGGTAATGCTCCACAACTCCAATAACCATTAGTTTGCTCTCCCTTGGGAAATATCACTGCCTTTTTCCTTTTACCCTCACAAACATTTCTAGAGGCTGTCCTGGCCACCATTAGACAGATCTTGTATTACATTATGGCCAGCCACACCCACAAAGCACACATATAACCCCCTATAACCCATTATTTTAAAAATTGGCCATGCACACACAGTTAACCAGAATCAGGACACCTGTACTTCCTCTCCAGCTGCCTTGCGCTTGCTGAGTGTGCGAGGAGTTTGAATGCAGGGGAGGTCACGTGACCCCTAACATTTTCCTTAGCGGAGATGCTCGGGCGGGGTAACGAGGCAGCTGGGGACTGCACAGGCATTCGTCTACTGAGATCCAGATGGCCGCAGCTCTGAGAGGAATCTGGATTTCAGCCTTGTAGTTGAACCTCTATATATACATATACCATTAAAAATCACCGTCTCCAGCTACAGAAGTCTACTCTGTATTTCTGATCCATTTGATGTTATTTTAATTGACAAAATTAGCTTCTTTTGTTTTTTCAAAAACCAAACTTCAGCGGGTGTATATGTGTATATATATATATTTATACACACACACACACACACACACACATAAATATATATAATTTGTAAAATGGCAATATTGGTAACATTTATGACAAAATCCTAAGACCAATTATAAGTAATCAAATTGAAAAAATAGAGCAACCTAAAATCATAGAAAAGGGAAGGCTATGCTGATGCATTGCTACACCTCCCATATAAATAATTTTTCAGAATTTCTAAGGAATTTTTTAAAAAAGTAAGAAAAATATAATAAACAAAAATACAATACATAAAATTACTACAACATTTCTAAAGTAACAGTATAAAAACTGCCCTTGCTCGATTCACGAGTTTGCATGGTTTGTGTAATAATTCCTGAAGCATTTCGTGGAGATCAGACTCTTCGAGAAAAGTATATATTGATACTGTCATAATAAACAATAATGTCAAAAAGCAATAAACCAATATATGATACATATATAAACATTTCATTTATTTATTTGAACTCCGAGTCAGCATAATTCTAAGCTGTAATCATGTGACACAAGGCTGGAAAGCTTTGGTGGAATAGAACAAACCGTTTTTTTATTCTACAGATCCAGGTAAAGTATTGTAACATGGAGCACACACTTGTGGCAGCCAGGGATAGGCAAAGTGTAGAGTTGAGCGGACACCTGGATGTTCGGGTTCGGCGGGTTCAGCCGAACTTCAGGAAAAAGTCCGGGTTCGGGCTCGAACTTGACCCTGAACCCCATTGAATTCAATGGGGAGCCGAACTTTTGGGCACTAAAATGTCTCTAAAAAAGTCCTGGAAAGGCCAAGAGGGCTGCAAAAGGAAGTAAAATGTGGGTAAGAGTAGGATCTGCAAGTGCCCTGCAAACAAATATGGATAGGGAAATAACTTCAAATAACATAAAATACATACAAATTAAAAATAAAGCAGAGCCATAAAATAGCACTAGATGGAATCTTTGATTTTGGCTTTGGAAGAACATAAATCGAAATCTAAAGAATGGCTGCCAGGAGGATCAAAAGAATTATCCATTTGAGAGAGGGTTGGAGTGCAAGTTATTCTCTTTCAGTTTGTACTAAGTGACCCATAGGTTGAGGAGGCGGTGACCGTGGCGGTATAGGTGGAAGCGGCGCTGGAGGAGGAGAAGGAGGAGGAGGTAGCCAGAATTTTTCAAAGTGCGCTGTATGCACAGTATTTTACAGTTCTATTTGACTCTCAGATATGAAGTGCACCGCAAGATGCAAATGTACTATTTACCACCCAAAACTATTCGAATTTTTCAAAGTGCGCTGTAAGCACAGTATTTGACGGTTCTATTTGACTCTCAGATGTAATACATGTAATGCTATTGCTATTCTATAATCCGAAAACCGTCAATTGACCTATTCGTATGAATGGGGACTCTATTTCGGTTTATAGAAAGCCAATAGCATTACATGTATTCCATAAACCGAAAGTCTATAAACCGAATGTCTTTCGGTTTATAGACTTTCGGTTTATGGAATACATGTAATCTATAAACCGAAATAGAGTCCCCATTCATAAGAATTTCTTATGAATGGGGACTCTATTTCGGTTTATAGAAAGCTAATAGCACTACATACAATGTAGTCGCCGAACCCCAACACGAACATACATTGGAATGTCCGTGTTCGGGTCCGGGTTCCAAAAACCGTAATGTTCGGTACGAACCCAAACAGTGCGGTTCGGGTTCGCTCAACACTAGCAAAGTGTTTTTCCATGGCTGGGTTTGTGAAGGTCCATACAGCATCATTAAATTGTCAACTGCACAACCCAGTAAACGTCCGCCATGTGCAATGTTGGAGCCTATCCCTGGTGGCAGCCTAGAGACTAGTGGATCTAATATGGAGTGTCATCTATATGGCCTATCCTATTACAAACACTCTGACCCATGACAACCATATGAATGAGAACTGGCTCAGTGCGCCCATGTTTTGCTCTCAGGGTAGGTTACCAGTCCTAACAAAGGATTGCATTTATAATATATGGATGTACAAGAGAATCCTTAATTGCCATCTGTAAAATGCGTCTTCCCCAACCAGGAAACTATAAAGAACATGTCTCAAGATCTCAGGTGTCATTTCAACAGATATAATGTATCATGCAAGTTAAACCTGTGAACATCAGATTATGGCTCTAATGTCACGGACGGCTCATTATGTATTGCACCACACTTGTGTCATGAAAATAACAAACACAACGAACAGCCGTGAACTGCTTTATAGGTTGTTCCGTTATTAGAGGTCGGGAAATGTTGAGGGATTAAATAGAAACAAGAGTTTCAGAGAGGGCTGTGCATACACAGGAGCTAAATACATCACTGCAATATGGGAATTACATATACCCTGGTGGCAGCCATCATTGGGGCATGTCGGGCCGCCCTCAGTCCAACAAACAGTGTTCCTGCAGATGCACATATTCATTATCCCGTGCACAGGATAGCAGTCCTGAAGCAGCACAGTAGGTGGCATGGACCATTTTAGTGGTCCTTCTCTACACTGGCATGTCCTGATTTTCTTACAGGTAACCAATCATGGTTTATTTGCAGATTTGTATATTTTACGGTTAAAACAGATGCATCAGCGCTGTAGCCCCTAATAACGAATGCTGAAACAAGAGAAATCTTCTTGCTGAGTCCATTTTAGAATAGATAATAATTGTTATTTACTCATTTTTTGAGCAATGAAAAACCACTCAACAATAATGATTTTATAGTGGTCCGTAACCTGTGCATTTTCCAGTGTGAAATTCCATCAAATCCATAGACTCCATGCGTTAGATCCTGCTGATAACACCATAACAGTGTCAGAGTTTCTCAACAGGAAAAGCAATTTCCGGGGCGAAAATCTGTAGACTGGGAAGGATGACAATTGTAGGACTACTTTGGGCCAACCTTTAAAACCACTGATTGCTCCAGACTGTGGTACTAGAAAGTGTCAAACCTTCATCACCCAATTGCTCTCCATCAATTAAGATGTCTTGGTGGCTGAAGGCATTGGATCAATGGGCATCTTGATTTTATTCTACAAGGATCCAGGAGAAACTGACACATGCTCTGTGTTAATACCTGGTACAATGCTGAATTAAAATTACCTACATCTGTATTTCCTAAACTACCTTTCCAGGAGCAAAATAAATGATCTAGTGACTACGACAAAACAAGAAAAGGGAACATCTGACGAGCCTGATTACCCCTTTAATCTTATCAAGTAGTTTATTCACACATAGCTCAGATCGATAGACTGCTAGTTTTTTTTCTCATCAGGATTTCTCTCCTATTGATTTACTTTCTCCCTGTGCTTCATTTTTTTCCCCCCTGCGACACATATTCAAAGCAATTCTTGCTTAGACATACACAATGTCCATTTACCCATGGTTATAATAACATTGAGAGGACGGAATGACAGTGACGTGCAAGAGAAATGACCACTTTGGGAATGTTCTATGCTTGTTACATGTTAAACACAAATAATGTAATCAGCTTGATATTACATTTAAGAAAATACCTTGTATTAGATCTGAGGACACAATAAAGATAAAATAGAAAATGATAAGAAAAATAATTTCTAATAACGTGGAAATAAACAATAGGTATTAATGATGAGCCATATCATTTTAATTAACATTTATTTAAATATATGTTTTATCTTAAACTAAATCAATAAAACGATAAAATGTTGATCAATAGTAAATTAACATCTAATGGAAGCAGGGGCCTACCTAGAAGCCACAGGGCCCCAGGTGTGAAAATTGCCCCAGGTTCCACAACTTAACCAAGCAACATATCCCACAGTGCCATCTCTGCAAGCAGACCATTTTGTCAGTGCCATACTTGTCCCCCAACACCTTATCTGTGCCATCTGTGTCCCCAAACAGCTTGCCAGTGTCACATTTGCCCTTAAAAAGCTTGTCAGTGCCATATTTGTCCCAAACAGCTTGTCTGTACCATCTTTGTACCCAATTTGAATGTGCCATCTTAGGCTCCAAACAATGTGTGTGGTCTTAGCCTCTGAACAGCTTTCCTGTGCCATCATAGTCTGCAAAGGGTGTCCAAAGTAATACACTTGTGCAATGTCAAGGTTGAACAGTAGCAGATACATTACATTTAGTTTGATGTCAATAGTCTCCCTTTAACCTGTCACAACATACCTGCACCTTAAACTGAAATGAATGTACCAAGCTAGGCATGGATCTCGGACTTTGCCACAGATGCATAAATACATTCATTTCCCATAGTCTCCTCTTAACCTTGATTTTTGCTTTCCGGCAACTACTTTTCAGAGTACGTAGCTTTCCGTCAAACTACACTGAATCAGCCAACAACTGTACGATTAACACAAACTGCTGCTAAGAACAAAGAAACTTTCCAACATCGGACAGATTTGTTCATGTTATTCTTTGAGTATCAAAGCTTCACAGAGAGTTTCTTTTCTCACATCCATTCTTCAAAACTCAAACATCTAAGTTCACCCAGGGCCGATGCTTAGTTTGTTCAGTCTAGCTCAGTATTTGTAAAACATTTTACTCCATACCCTCACTTCTGGGAACATTGGTTGCAAAATGGCTGAGAAAAGAATATTTTACTCTTGCATTTTTTAGGACATGGGACTAACCAGGAAAGGGATAAGAAAGAGGGAGTCATCTCATCTGCCTAGAAATAGGTGGCATTGCATCCAAAAGTAAGAGAAGACATTCAGAAAATTGGTGGGTTTATTTTCCAATGGCCCAATCCCCTTGAAGAATTGCAGTTCCCTAACGCAAAAACAAATTGTCTAATACAGCAAGTTTCCTGCTATGTGTATAGTACACATGTTGAACACTATGAGACATTCTTACATTTTTAACTGTTTTCAATAGGTTTTAAGGAAACATTTTCGATTAAAGTGATATTATATGCAGTATAATGGTGTGACATACGTTTGTCTCCTCCCATACATTCCTAATTACATTTTTCCAAGGTTCTGATCAGGGCACCAGCTATGTTCATGGTGGACATTTACTAGACTTTGTGATGGATAGTTCTATGGACCTGAACATACCTTGCCAAGGCCACTAGTGTGCTTGTACAGACACTGTTCCCGGTTCTCACTGGATGCCACTGCCCAGGTCAGTGTGAATAATGACCTACATTTGTATACATTGACAAAATATATGGCAACAGAGCATGTGCAGTGCTTGGTTTCCACAGAAGGTGTTTTAGTAGCTGAAAATAAGCGGGTATCTGTGGGCGGCATGCCACACCATGCAGTGGACACTTGGTAATGTCGACATTTTTAAGGCAATATTTAGGAAGCTTTGTAGCTGGGCGCTAACACTGTAGCAGAGTGATGACCAAGGCCAAGATTCCATCCTGATCCCTTCACGCTGTGCACATCACGTCCTGTCCAAGTTTATGTGGTGAAGGTAAATTAATCTTTGTTAACCCGCAAAGCTGCGTACCCTATTACAGAAGGAGTCATTTGCTTAGCCTAGAAATGACTGATGGCATGGCAGAGTCACTGCGCCTTCAGAGTTTCTCCATAAATCTGCCAAAATGTTGTGTGGATTACTTCCCAGGATTAATTACACAGTGTCCTTCAAACAAAGCCCTGACCTCAATCAGCTGGTGAACTGCACAAACCTTACCGGGTGACTCCACCTTGTCACATGTAACATAAGAGTACACAAAGGATGGACAAAAAAAGACTGCAGAATAGTAGCAATTCATTTAAAGTGAACCTGTAACTTTCCCCAAATTTTTCAACCCTGAAAAAAACTCTCTCATGTGCGTCCACTGTATGGAGTTTATGTAATCCTGAGTGAATTGACTATTCCTCTAAAATAAACTCACAATTACAAACGTACAGATTTAATTAATTCCCAAGCGATGAATTTCCAAGAAGCGTTCTGGTAGTCCCTGGCTCCTCCCCTTTCCTATGATGTCAGCATTCCAGTCTGTGCAATAAATAATTATGTTGGCACAGACCGTGCCACCATAGAGGACGCATTAGGAGTACATTCACTCCCATGCACCGCTCTGGGCACACTGCTCTGCCCTCCTCACCCACCACTGAGCTCATTCCCTGTGATCATGATGGTCATGCAGCAACCTCTGTGCCGCTTTCAGATGACTGAAGGTTGTTCTTTCACTTTAAGGCTCAATGATGGTCTATACTGTCATTAGGATCAGTATCTTAAAAATGGTGTTCTTACATGGAGTACCCAATTCATTTCACTTAACATGGAAATAAAGTAGAGGATCATATACTGGCAGTTATTTTTTTTAAATAATTTTAGCAAAATAATCAGCTTTTGTTTCATTGAAAGATTACAAGTTAAGATATTTTATATGGAAATTATTTAGTATAAAATACAAATAATGTATCTTATTTGAGCCCTCTTTGCTCCATATAGCTCTAACAGGGAACAGGTATGATGTTTACAATCTTGGGTCAGCTGACCCAAGGTGAAAGAAGATTTGACCCAACATTTCTCCTCCCTGATAGAGCTATAAGGCGTAATGAGGAGCCAACAAGATACTTTATTTGCATTCTTACATTAAAGCATTTATATATACAGGTTGAGTATCCCTTATCCAGAAATCCGTTATCCAAAATGATCCAAAACAAACATTTGGATTTGACCACAAATAGCAAATCCCACACTTACCTATCAGAATGCAGAACAGTTTATTCAGTGTCCCGTCTCCTTAAGCTGTGATATAGCCTTTCCATGCATGCTCAGATACCCCCACACCCACCAAGGATAACAATGGCATGTGTGTCGGACGCACCAAAGGTAGGTTCCCAATATGACTCACATCACAGCTACATCACAATAAAACGTGATTTATTTGTTCTATACAGTATTTGCTTTGATACTACTGTATCTCATGTGTGCCGAGTAGGGTTGCCACTTGGCCGGTATTTTACCGACAGGCCGGTAAAAAATTGGCATCAGGCCAATGTTAAGTCTATGGAAACAGTAGCAAGGCCGGTATTTTTTTTTTTAAGAAAAGGTGGCAACGCTAGTGTTGAGAGTCCTTAAAGGGAAAGTCTTGGGAAACTCACTTTGGTGCAAATGGAACTACTGCCTGAATAGTGCACATGATTTTTTCCAGTGTGATTTGATACAGAAATTCTGCATACATCACATTTTTATTATTCTTCTTAAGCCCTCCTCTGCATCCTATCCTACAGGTACAGGTTGCACTGATTATGATCTGGTTTTGTTTCAATTAGTCACTTCCTCTACTGCTCTGCTGGTGGAATTGCATGCATTGTATGGAATATAAGTGACCATGCTGTTGTATACATAGGTAAACACAGTGAACACAACATCCCTAGAGAAACAGGATAGCCCATTCATTTGAATAGCATTATTCTCATTGGTTCCTGCAGCAAAAAAAAATATTTTAGGAAATTGTCTTTTACTCCGCTAGTGTGGGCAGTCCTGGTTTCTTTCAAACTACTGTAATTTCACAAATTCATCCAAGTGTAAGATTGTCATATGTTATGTAATGCAAAATGTAAAATCAGCCATCAGACAGTCCCTTTAAAATATCTTATTGGTGAAAATGATCCATTCTCCGAACTGACACAATTTCCAAAATACCGTATTTGCTCGAATATAAGACAAGGTTTTTTTCAGAGCAAATGCTCTGAAAAATCCTCCTCGTCTTACATTCGAGGTCTTCTTATAATCTGACCTCAAATTGAGGTCAGATTATAAAACATGGATCCAGGTCCCCAGCAGAGCTGCAGGGGACCTGGATCCCCCTCTCTAACAGCAGGGGATGTCTGCGCGATGAGCGCAGACTCCCCTGCTTCCGCCCGGCACGACCGCCGGGGCTTCTGTGAAGAAGCCGGGAACTTCCGCTTTCGTCACAGAAGTCCCGGCGAGCGTGCCGGGCGGCAGCAGGGGAGGTCTGCGCTCATCGCGCAGATATCCCCTGCTGCCCCACTAGCCACCAGGGAGAATCGGGCAGCTGGGCGATGTCTGCACGATACGTGCAGATATCCTCCATGCTGCCCGACACAGCAGTCTATTATGACGGACCAGCTGTCCGTCATAATAGACTGCCGTGTCGGGCAGCATGGAGGATGTCTGCACGTATCACTAGCCACCAGGGATCAAGGTAAGGGGCAGGGGGGGACGGACGGAGGACAGACAGACAAGGGGCGGGGGGGATAGAGAGAGACAAAGGGAGGGGGATGGGGGGAGGACACAGACAGACAAGGGGGGGGGGAGACACAGACAAGGGGAGGGAGGGGGACAGAGAGAGACAAAGGGAGGGGGATGGGGGGAGGACACAGACAGACAAGGGGGGGGGAGACACAGACAAGGGGAGGGAGGGGGGATAGATAGAGACAAGAGAGAAGTTTTGGGGGGAGAGAGAGACAACGCTGGGGGGGAAAGAGACATCTGGGGGAGCGGGAGAGAGGCCGCATTGGCACATAAAAGCAAATAAAAACAAGAAATGCATTTGTATAATATAAACTTTTTATTAAATATTAAAAAGCAATTTACATATATACAAGTTAAACTTTTTTCCTATAGGGTAGTCTTATAATCAGGCTTTTAGTTTTTTTCCTAAAGGAATGTACAAATTTGGGGGGGTCGTCTTATAATCAGGGTCGTCTTATAATCGAGCAAATACGGTACTTATGGTCCCAAACATGTTGGATAAGGGATACCCAACCTGTAACAACAACACTTGATGAAATCTTTCAATTAACATAAGTACACTTTTTTGTCTACAGTTGTCATTTAAGGACCAGATTGCAATGCCATATCCACTGGGGCATAATGAGTTAACTGCATCAACATGAGGGATATGCCACAAAGAATGTATTTAAGAGTAAATGTAAAATATGTACTGTATATATTTACTTCGTACAACACCGGCATTCAACAAGGCACAAATTAAATATACTTCCCTCTTCAATCTGGCTATAAAATTGATCTTGTTATCACACTGGAAGATAACACAGCGATGCCACAATCTCCGCAAACCCTGCAATTAACTTTCCCAGCAGTCTCCATAACCAGATGAAATGCAGCTGCAATAAATAGTTCCTAAAATATTTTTCTTTCCCTCTCTCCTCCCCAAAAAATTAAGTGGAATCAAAGCCGTGCTGTGCTCAAAGTGTAAAACAGGCTCATCACTGGCGCCTTTGATGTTTTCTGCGTGATTCTTTCCCATGATAGCTGCTCCCGCTGAGCTGCACCCACTGGTTAGGATTAAGGCTTCCCTGCCATTCAGCCTGATGTATTTGGGTGGGAATGGGCAGGAGCATGCCAGGAGGATGATATGAAAATACCAGTAGTTTAATAAATAAGGACACAGGCAAAGACGGAGTCTGATTAACTTGTGATCAGATTTATTCCTAATCTCTTTAGCTACAAACTAGTGGTTTGAAAACAATACCCCACGTCTAAAAACTGTAGAGGATGTCAGGGGAGAGCAGGGCTGCTTAGACTAGTGGGCAAACTGGGCACTTGCCCAGGGCCCATTGGCTAAGGGGGACCCCGCTGGCCACGGGTGTCACCCTAAAGGACTTAACACAGCACCATACAGTACCCACAGCACTTGCCATGCACCTATATTGCACCCACAGCACTTGGCTTGCACTCATATTGCACCACACAAATTGGCATGCCACAGTGTCAATTTGCCCCACAGAACACACCACAGTGTCACTTTGCCCCACAGAACTGCCCCTGCAAACCCACAGCCAGTTTTCCCAATAAAATAATCTCCCCCTCCCCCCGTACTTACCTGGGTGCTGCTCTCTCGGCTTATCTCCTGCACAGTCTTCCCTCCACGCACGCTACATGCGCAGCGTGGCAGGAAGAGGGACATACAGCAAGTCATATCCGGCAGCACTAACAGTAAGCCGGACTGCATCTGCTAGAGCGGAGTGCCGGCTGCTACCTGCGTTACTGTCTCCATGTGAGATAGTCATGTGGGCAGCGGGGACATGTTGGGCCAGCGGGCCCTGGGCAAGTGCCTACTTTGCCCATTGGTTAAAGCGGCCCTGGCAGAGGTTGATAAAGAAAGTGAGAGACACAGGTGGAGAAAAACTTTCAAAAAGACATAGTGGTGGTTGGGACACCCATAAATGTGGAAATGTAATTAGTCCGTGCGCATAAAGATGACATAGGTAGGGACTGGCCTGTCTTGACCAAAGGTTGAGAGATGGATTACATTTTTCCTGTCTCAGCAACTACTATTTTGAAAACAAGCCAATGGCAGAGCTGGGATAGGGAGGCTCCTTATTGGCTGACTCAGTCAGCCAATCAGATGCCTTCTTTATTGAAAATGAAATGCATCCATCCTCCGCTGAAGACAGATGCGTAGCATAAGGCCCGCACAATCAGTAAGAAAATAAAAATAGCATTTTATTCACAGGGCACACTGTGTGCCAGGGGGATGGGCAGCAATTTTCACTGCCCACCCTCCTGGCACACAAAAGGTAGGTTTTTACTTCAGATAATTAATACATGCTTCCAATTTATATTATAGGTGGCTGGGAGCCATTTTGGCACATCAGGGCTACCTGAGTAGCAAAAATCCAGTTACCATTTTGGTGCCAATTATCAGCACATATTGGGTCAACCCTTTGCATCTCCAATTCCAAAACATTAAAATAATCCTTCAGAATCACCTTTAATTGAATAGAATTTGCTATACACTACATGATGCCCTACATTACCTTCCTTTAGGTTATTAATTGATTTACCTTGTCTGGCTCTTTGGAGGAGCTTTAATCCCACTGTTAAGCATCAATATATTTACTTATGTTGTGGTCCCGATTTACAATGTACAAACCAAACAGATTCATTCACTGCAATATATACAGTTGACCTGTGGAACTTACCAGAGACAATAGTGTAACCAATTCCCCTGGGGCGCCCTTTGTCTTGATCAATAGCTGTTATCATGCGGACGGTTGTTCCCTGTAAAGAAAGAACAGACTAATTATCAGAGATGATAGGAAGAGTAAAGAAACTGTTATAGTGAAAATATGGACCTGTCATCAGATATAGTCTCATCGTTATAGTATTTATGCAGAAGATAAAAAAGTCTTCTTTATAAACAGTAAATATGCTAAATAGTAATATTATATATAATAGTAACAGTGACAAACATAAACTTACATAGATAAAAACGTTTTAAATGTCTGCTGTCTCCAAGTCATGCTATGACCTCATGGCACTATGTATAAAGCATATATCCTGGTTCATTCATATGAATGGGATACAGCCACATGTTTCTATTAATCCATACATCCATACATTTGCCGGCAATACTTCTAATCCAGGATATAAAACGTTTCAATGCTTTATAGCCAGGCTCCAAACAAGGACAGAGCCCCTTTTACTACAAACATAGAAACATAGAATGTGTCGGCAGATAAGAACCATTTGGTCCATCTAGTCTGTCCAATTTTCTAAATACTTTTATTAGTCCCCCGTTCCCGGTCTTATAGCTAGGATAGCCTTGTGCCTATCCCACGCATGCTTAAACTCCTTCACTGTGTTTACCTCTACCACTTCTGCTGCCAGGCTATTCCATACATCCACTACCCTCTCAGTAAAGTAATACTTCCTGATATTACTATTAAATCGTTGCCCCTCTAATTTTAGACTATGTCCTCTAGTTGTGGTTGTCTTTCTTCTTTTAAATATACTCTCCTCCTTTACCGTGTTTATTCCCTTTATGAAATGAAATTCTGCGCCAGCCGGGACTCGAACGCGGGTCACAAGAATGGGAATCTTGCATGATACCCCTACACTACTGACGCGATACAACTCCAATAATCCTTGGATAACATTAGGTGCATGGAAGTAGTATTTCAGAAAACAGGACTGGTTGGTATGGTGCAAACTAACCAAGGGCTAAATCCAAGTAACTTTATTCCATAATGCTGTACTGTAAGGACCATGGATCTCTTTGTACCTCTGTGTACAGATTGTTACATATTCTATGGTACATTTTAGAAGTGGAGCAGTCACCATAGATGTCTAGAATGTCTGTGCGGATTGTCCATGTTTACCCTCATTATTGCTCTTTATACATAACATCAGGCTGTATCTGCCTTGTTTATTGTTTAAGTTTAAGGAAGCTATGTTTTTAAAACCCCAGAAATACACACAACACTCGTTCCACGTCAATCAGTGCAGCCCACTCACTGTTTTTTTCCTCAGGCAGATCTGATTAGACAGCTTCTAATATGCACATCACCAAGAAAACAGGGAAGGCTATAAAAAAAACACTATGGTACCGAGTGTACAATTCCTGGATGATTTATTCTGATTTGGATATCTTTTTCCACAAAGTGTGGAATATAATTAGCAGTGCTATTACAAGGCATTAGAGTCAACTCTCCTAACTGAATTTGGACTGTCTAAATAGAATTTTTCACCTGCTCTCTGGCAGCTTGTAATAATGGTCCAAATTTGCCCAGTTTCATTACACTACATTAAAATGTTTTTATATAGAGCCAACAATTTATGCACAACTTGGTACAGAGCAGAAAAGGGAATTACAGGCTATCTTGGAAGAGAAAGGGGCAATCCAAGAGGTAGAGAGCCTTGATCACAATTTTACAATCTAGACATTGTAAGAGATAGTTATAGAGTATTTCACTTACTGTACATTGTCTAGTTCCCAGCTCAGAACACAATGGGCAAAATGGCAGAATTGACTGGCTTCTGGGTCAGTAATGACATGATGCAATTTGGGCAAAGTTGTAGCTTAATGTCAAAACGTTTAAATGGCTAGGAAGGTGCTTCTACCAATGTGATCTTTTGTTGATGAGTGTGAAAAAAGAACAGATTTAATATATCATTATGATGACAAACTTGTTTCAGAAATACCATTATATCATTTTGATTGCCACCTTTTCTTAAAAACATACCGACCATGTCAGTGCCTCCAGAGATTTAACATTGGCCTCAAGCCATTTTTTTTTACTGGTCTGATGGTAAAATACCTATTGGGTGGCAACCTTATGTATATCATAGATCAAAAACACAGAGTACCTGCAATCAATATTTGAACCTACAAAATATATTCAAGCACCTCCCATCTTAGTAACTATCACTATTAGAATTCTGCTGCCATATTGGATCATGTCATACTCCCACAGCTTTCTACATTCTTTAAAAAGAGGCATAACTTGGATATATGATGTAGCTGTACATGTGGAATTCATACATACTGATAGTTTATATCATTATATCTGAAGTAGAAGGTAGGGAAAGTGCTACCCATGTAACTTGCCAGGTTTCACCCACAGGCTCCAGGTTTTGCAGCCGCTTGCTTGGCCTGCAGGTAAAACACCAGGCAAAAGGAGTGCTATTAAGCTCCAGCCACACCTTGTCTATACTTTTTGAAGGCATTACCACATCATGGTGCTAGAACCATCTCATGCCACTATCAAACCATCTTAATGTTCCATTGGAAAGAGGATGTGGACAGCTTTTCAGACCAATGTAATGATAATGTCCCCAGTTATGTACATGGGGGTGCAAAATAGAGTAGGTAAGGGCAAACTGGTTCCACAAACGTTATTACCTATAATAAAGACAAGGACATGCCCTGCTGCTTTGTCTCTGTTTGGGTAGTATTAGTTACGGTTGGGTTGTCAAATTAATTCATTCCTTTTGGTCTAGTATGGAAAATGTCAGCTTTGGAATTTGCATGTCTAATTATTGAAAGGGTAAAGGAAGGACACATTCACTCACACAATCCAAACCTCCCATGGGGAATTACAAGCTCTTGCCTGCTTGGAGAATCAGTTAAAGGGTCTGTCTTCTAAACAGTATTTACAATGACATCATAGAACATCATCTATACATTGTGCACAGGAAAAACAGTGTTTTAAATATGTATGTTCTCTCTGTGACATCACTGGGTGGCACCACATATTCTCCACTGCATTCTTTTGAATATGAAGCCTCCGACACGTCTATTTTGCCGTAACATTTTCAATTAGTCCAATAGATAGTGCAAATAGAAAAAATAGTTATGTAGTGTCAGCGCTTCAGTAGGTGATTAAGCAGCAACCAAAAGTGTGACAATCTCAAATCACAAGAATAATACAAGATAATAAAAAATGAGTGAATAGTTGCACTGTTAATATTACAAGACCCCACCATAAGCGAGAGTATAACCTCTAACTGAAATACTACAACTTGCACTTGTCGGTGAATGGCTCCTGTTTACAGGTTTCACGCACTTCTCAGTGTGATGCAACATGTGAAAAGATAATCCACAAAACACAATAATAGTGTACTTAGTATGTCAGGAAAAATCTGCACCCAATTGGAATATTGCTGTTAAAGTGCATATTGTGCATATTGGTGACATAATTGGGTGCAGTGATAGGCTCACATATGACGGGGACACTAGTACACACCTAAACTATCTCTTCCCAGAGGTGAATATTTGAAAAACTGGCTAATTTACGACACCCTTTAGTGTACCAGAAAGAGAATGGTAGGTGCACTCTATAGATAGAATATTCCAACTTATCTGTATCTTGGTTTTGTGCAGCCCTAGGCAGACAAAATTCAGGCACCTCCCCACCCATGTTGCACACCTACGACATGCCCCATCACCCACATTGCCCACACATTAAATGCCCAATCACCCCATTACATGCCCCCATCAGCCACATTGCACACACATTAAATGCCCAATCTCCCCATTACATGCTCCCATCACCCACATTGCATACACACTAAATGCCCCATCACCCACATAACATGCCCCCATCACCCTCATTACATACCCCTACCACGTCTATTACATGCCCCATCACCCTGATTAATTGGAAGGAGCTAAAGCTTGCTGAACAGTGGGGGGGGGGGGGGGGGGGGGGGAGCAAAAATGCTTGAAGCACCAGAAGTGTGCTTTATCACCCTCTGGCAAAGTGCCGCCCTAGGCGAGTGCCTTGTTTGCCTTGTGGAAGATACACTGCTGGTTCCAACTACAAATGACAGGTAAGGTATGTGTAAATTATATATTCTGTAAAATATCTCAGCCTGTTAAAAATACATTGAATATTTTTTTGCTTTTAAAAATTAATGTAGACCATTTTCTAGGTGAAAAGTTCACTGCAATATGCTGACTCTACTGTATTATCAGGGCAAGAGGTCCTTAAATCACATCCCTCTTAATACTGAAGGGTTATAAGATAGGGAAATAACAAGGCTTAGATAATAGACTTGTTGGGGTAGATGACAAAACTGTTTCCAGTGACAATGTCATCATAGTGACCTTGTCGTTATACATGGATGGAAGTCTCTCTCTATAAAATAGATCTATAGGGGTAAAGAAAATCAATACAGTGGAATTTAAAAACACAGACTATCATCCAACCACCCACAAATCAGTGTGTGCACATCAGCAAGGTGGGATTGTGTTTATTGTGGTCTGCAAATAAAAGGGCATATTGTGATATACAGTGCACATGCGAATTAATCCATCAAAGAAGGATTAAACCCCTTCTCGTGAGCACTGTTCAAAAAAATATCACAATATAATTGAATGTCTCAGTGGGATTTTTTGTACACATTTTGGTGTACTTGATAATGTAGATATTTTATTTTAAACTAATTAACTATGTAAATATGTGACTATAAACATTAAATGTTTCATTGTATGCTATGTGTACTTAAACAAGCTAATAAGCATAAGTAATTGTTAAATGAAAATGATACAGTCACCCAAAGCAATGGGATTTCAGTCAAAGCAAGTTAAAACTCTAAAAGATGTTTTGTATGATATCTATGGAGGTTTTCCTACTGTAACTTGTTACTCAAATGTGTTTTCCTTTTGATACTACGTTAGGTTTTTTACATTGAAACGTCGTTTGCATTTCAAAATATTTAAATATATTTATACAGCAATGAAAAATAATCATCAATATTCAAAATAAACCCAATTACTTACTGTTACTTGAAAGCTTAGCTTTTGCAGAATATCTAGTGGGGATCTCAAACGCGAGCCAAAATATGTACATGCCTAACATCTCCTGGGAGCTATCAAAGATAGAAATGCATAGGGCTGCCCAGTGTACACGTGCAGGATGTCTCAGGTGGCATTACACAGCTGTCCCCTGATCCAGTCATTGAGAATTTAAATACACTTGAGCTCACAAGTTTCTTACTCTCCCGGCTATTTTAAAATTGCAAGAGGAAGTGTTTGGAGGAACAGCAGGATAGGGCAATGCTACAGCAAGATACTTTGAAAGGGATGGCCAAGGAACACCTGCAAAAACCAAAACAAACAAACAAAACAAAAATAGTGGAGTGTCCCTTTAAACTGTTATGGTTCTCCATGCATCAGAAACTCAACCCAGATTTCACCATGGGCCAGGTGAGAAATCATCCCCTTTATATTCCTGGATAAAACTACTTGATCATGTTCTAAACGATCAAGTAGTTTTATCCAGGAATATAAAGGGGATGATTTCTCACATGGCCCATGGTGAAATCTGGGTTGAGTTTCTGATGCATGGAGACACGGACTTCTCATTGAAAATATGCCTTTTCTTCCCAGCCGAAGAATCATTTCAACAGTCTCTTGAAGGAAAAGCCTGCACACTTCATTTTGACAGCCAGAGCTATAAATCCCTGGTCACTGACCTTTCTACAGATCAGAGCTGTCGGGGCTAGTCTGTACCAAAGGCCTTATAAATCATTTGGGTGCTGGCCTTCCCAAGACTTTCCAATAGAGCTTAGCAAAAAGGTAATTATAGCAAAGGAAGGAGGTTTGGAATGAAAAAAACAAAACAATGAAGGGATATAAAGCGAGCGAGAAATAATCAAGATTCAGAGGTCTTTTCTCAGAATTTATTGTGCTCTAATTCAGTGTTTCTGTTGGAGAGATATGAACTGCAAATCCTTCAGCGACAAATGAGGCTATTTCTCTAGTCAAAGCACTGGTTAAAGGTGTCGCTCTACCTAACAGTTCATGATCGGCTGTCATACACAGGAGACCAGATCAGAAAAATAAGTGTTGGAAAGCCATGTAGTACATTTTAAAGGAAGAGAGAATCTTAAAAAAAAAGGTGTTTATAAAAATATCCTAAGAAAGTTTACTTAAGTCAAGAAAGCAAACATTATTTCTGTAGAGTGCAATCTGTTGTCTTTCAACAGTCAGCTGAAGAATGAACTTGTGACAGGTCATTCCTTTCTCTGTGATCAAGAGAACAACAACAACAACAACAAGTAAGAAAAGAATTAATGAGCCAATTGAAAGAACGTAACTGAGGTACAGAGGCTGGGATCCATCTTTACAGGACACATGAACACCTAGCTGATGGGACTTCATCCAGATTCTAGAATTTCTTGAAACAGATTTTTTCGGGTACTTTTTAACCCTTTAAGGTTTGTAATAGGTGGACGGCCTGTATGTACCAGCTGTAGCCCAGGAGTCTTCACACTGACAAAGAGTGCTACAAGTTAATACAGCTAAGACCAGCCAAATGTTCCTTCCAAATAACAAAGGCTAATCCTTTCACCAAACATTCATCTCAATGATATCATCAAAGTGTGTCAATGACTACATTCACCCCCTCAACATGAAACTCACACCATAACCATCTATATGACACCATCAAAACCTCACTATATACTTCTCTATGCATTAAAACCATCACAATGAGACCTTAGAAAAACATACTGTGTAAAGAAACAGACTGAGAGAAACCATATTTCCTGGATCTTGCATTCTAAAGCATGGCCCTGTCACAAGCGGGGGCCCAGTGACATGGGACTCTGAGCACCTGAGCTCAAGAGTTACGGTGCAGGGATGGAGACACGGGTCCTGGTGCAGGGTAAACAAAGGCTAAGAGATACAGACAAACACAGGAACGAGCCTTGGACTCTAAGATTCATTTCACCAAGTGGCCATAAGATGATTAAGCTGACCAACCACACAATGCCAAGTACTAGCACTATCCCTGACTATTATAACTAAATATAATAGCTGAAGTGTACAGACACATAGAAATTACATGATGCAGGATAGTACAGACTAAGAGCTGGACAATGGAAGGGGGTACATATTTAGGAGCATCCCCTCTACAGATAACTCCGGTCATCCCCATTACAGGGCTCAGGGCAGGGCATGTGCTGGGCTATAGCTAGACTTTGGCAGGTGCCAGGCAATTTCTAGACTTGGGTAAGTGCTGGTCTATGGTTAGACATGAGCAGGTGCCACTCTGTTGCCATACTGGGCAGTTACCACTCTGGGCAGGTGCTGCTCTATGGCCAAACTAGGAAAGCTGCCACTCTGTGGCCGATGTGGGAAGATATACAAGTATACCAGAAAACAAAGCGAAGACAGGAACCAGCATTACATATAAACAAGCAAGCAAAGCAAGAAGGATACAAACATGCCTGGATACAGCCTGCATACAGGTTGACTTATGACAGAACCCCCTTCTCAAGGAGCAACCTCCGGGCATGACCAGCATTACTGCTTCGCAGACAAACTTCCTCAAAAACGCAAAAATACAAGACAAACCAGGACAATGACGCAGTTTCTTACACAATCTCTGGTCTGAATGGAGTTGAATGCTGTGCATACGATGTAGTGCTGTACGTTTGAGAGACAGAAGCTACCATGCATACACTATAGTGCTGACCCTCAACCTTCTGAAGCCCCTTACTCCTGGCATTCCGATTCACCACTCTGTGGGCAATAAAGTTGGGAGGCATGATAAAGGGAAAGTGGCCTTTTAACACATTCATGGCCTTTCTATAGCCTGAAATTAAAAAATAATTATCTTTTGGGAATTTCATAGTAAGTAATCCAGCTTGAATGTATAAACATTTTTAGATACAATGCCTTATTAAGTGTCGTACTGAGCTCTTTGCTCCATAAAGTCCCTTCAGAGGGCAAATATGTTGTTCAGAATCTTCCTTTATCTGACTCAAGATTCTAAACATGTCGCCCCCCCTGATAGAGCTATATAGAACAAAGAGCATGCAATAAGTTACTTCATTTGTATGCCTTCATCAAAGCATTACCATTTAACCCTTTGAGGCCCACGAAATCAAAATTTTAAAGCATAAAATATTTGCAACAATGTTACATATTTAAGGTTGTTTTATAATGAAAGGCAAAAGGAAAATAATACTGGATCACGCTTGAATTGCCAATGCATACAATGCAAAACTAAAATGGTGTACAGGCTTCAACACGCACGCTATCGCTGGTACAGTGCAGCTAATACGGAATTCTAACACTAGGGGGCGCTACTGATCGGTTTCCAATACTGGATTCGAGCGAGACCAACGGGCCACATGAACTAGGACAATAAGCTGTGTAACCACTGGACCTAAAAGAGTAACATTCACACCAAAAGCATATCCAAAATTCTGAATGCGATCGCATATATGCACAATAGCACTGAACATCCATCGCTAAATAGGGGGGTGTCCAGGTTTGACTTTACTATTGTGTCAACGTTCAAATTTGGAACAGCCTGTACCATTATTACCCTGATTTCTCTTGCCCTTTTCATGTATAAATAGGGTGTGTGTTTTTTTCAATATATACAAAGTGCCAGGTGTTTGTTTATTTCTTTCTCTGTGCCACACGCTGACTGTGATACTTATCATATATAATATTATATTTTTTTATTTAATATTATTATTTTTATTTTCCCTACTTGTAATCTGGAGTGTTCCAAGAAAGCTGCACTATTTATTCTCATTTTAAGAGCAGTAATTGCTGGCAGAAGTGTATGCGCGTTGGGGCTCTTCTAATAGCTATCCTTTTTTTTTTTTTTTTAAGGAAACACCATCCTTCCCCTTATCGGAATTGAAAGCATTATCCACAACACAAATTGTAATGTGGTTAATAAGTGACCAGCAAGTGAAAACCAGTGGGATTGTACTCTGAATATCAATTATGTTTCCTTCACCTCCTCTTACACATTGCTTGGAAGAATACAGTTAAACTGCGGGTTACCTGCAGTTGCTAATTAGATATTATTAGCACATCTACTAAGTACCCAACTAACAGCCCAGAGGGAATCTCTCTTTGTATCTATTTAGATCCAATTTACACAAGGTCAACAATCCCAGCACGTAGGAAATTATTACTGTGATATAACCACATTATGTGCCTCAAACCATCTCCATGTGAAGCTTCCTCACTGTGAATAGTTTACATATTTATTATCAATAGTATCAAACATGGATGGCGCTGTATATAAATATTAAAAACTTACGAATAAATGTATTTAAAAAATACACAGTATATATATATATATATATAAACACAAATACATAAAGTGTTTCTAGTTTTTAATACATATTAAGAAAAAAGTCACATATTAAAATATCTCATATTATATAAAATCAAGGCTTTTGACACTGTCGCACATAGAAGGCTTATCAATAAACTGAAATCTTTGAGTTTGGATTTCAATATTGTTGAATGGATTAGACAATGGCTGAGTGACAGGCAACAGACGGTTGTAGTCAATGGGGTATATTCGATGCAAGGTCTTGTTACTAGTGGGGTACCTCAGGGATCTGTTCTTGGACCCATTCTCTTTAATATTTTTATTAGCGATATTGCAGAAGGTCTTGTTGGCAAAGTATGTCTTTTTGCTGATGATACAAAGATTTGCAGCAGGGTTGATATTCATGGAGGGATAAGCCAAATGGCAAATGATTTAGATAAACTAGAAAAATGGTCAGAGCAGTGGCAACTGGCATTTAATGTGGACAAGTGCAAGATTATGCACCTTGGGCGTAAAAACCCAAAAGCAGAATATAGACTATTTGGTACAGTCTTAACCTCAACATCTGAGGAAAGGGATTTAGGAGTAATAATTTCAGAGGACTTGAAGGTAGGTAGGCAATGCAATAGAGCAGCAGGAAATGCTAGCAGCATGCTTGGTTGCATAGGGAGAGGTATTAGCAGTAGGAAGAGGGAAGTGCTCATGCCATTGTACAGAGCACTGGTGAGACCTCACTTGGAGTATTGTACGCAGTACTGGAGACCGTATCTCCAGAAGGATATTGATACTTTGGAGAGAGTTCAGAGAAGGGCTACTAAACTGGTTCATGAGTTGAAGGATAAAACTTACCAGGAAAGGTTAAAGCATCTTAACATGTATAGCTTGGAGGAAAGACGTAACAGGGGGATATGATAGAAACATTTAAATACATAAAGGGAATCAACACAGTAAAGGAAGAGAGTATATTTAAAAGAAGAAAAACTACCACAACTAGAGGACATAGTCTTAAATTAGAGGGGCAACGATTTAAAAGTAATATCAGGAAGTATTACTTTACTGAGAGGGTAGTGGATGTATGGAATAGCCTGCCAGCAGAAGTGGTAAAGGTAAACACAGTCAAGGATTTTAAGCATGCGTGGGATAGACATAAGGCTATCCTAGCTATAAGACCGGGAACGGGGGACTAATAAAAGTACTGAAAAAAAAAAAAATTGGGCAGACTAGATGGACCGAATGGTTCTTATCTGCCGACACATTCTATGTTTCTATGTTTCTATCACAAAAAAACTTGCTACTTGTGTTTCAATATGAAAGTTAAAAATCACCCTACCCAAAAAAAAATCAAAAAAAAAATCATAATAATAATAATAATAAAAGAATCAGACTATAAAAACTCACTTAATCATGTGAATTTTGGCCGGGGAAAAAAAAAGATTGACTCAATGGCGACACATTTCAAATACTTTTTACAGGCAATCTTGAGTACAATGCTGCCAGTGACGCCCAGTATCCACCAATCAATGTGCCGCATAGCCGGTTCATTTCTTTCTTTCAATAAAAATGTATTTAGCCCTATTAATGACTAAGTGTTTAATATATATTTATATATAGCACTGTCCATGTCTAATATTATCTGCTTATTTTCTTTGTTCCCGGATCATGATTTCCCTTGTCTCTGAATCTTATTATTTATACAATTAAAACTTGTTTAATCTCCCTTCTGGACAAGTTCTTAAGGATATGTTGCTGTAATGTTTGTATTTCCTCTGAATATTAAATCCAGTCTGTTATTTAGGTCTGCTTTATATTATATACTGTTCAGTGCGTTGGTTTTATTGAGCCCAGTATATATTTATTTAGCTTCAGTTTACGTTTATAGGTTTCAGTGCAAGATAACACTAAATGACATTCCAGCTCAGGCACCACTGAGCACTTCTGTGCATTAGGCTCCAACCATATAATCATTCCCATGTTTAAAGATGTAAAACCCTTTGAGGTGGCATGTGTCAGTCAAGGCGGCAGAGATGGGAGGCCGCCGGATGACTGGCGATGACCAATGTTTTCAAGAAGATTAATTCAGGGATTTTAATGGCCTGTTAGGATGCAGTGATGAGGAAGCCAGCAAGGCACTTTGAGTAAGCTGCCAGGCAGGTTCTCATTAATTTCACACCATGAAGGCCCTCAGAGGCAGCATCTTCATGTAATACAACCGCAGGGAGTCAGCAGAGTACCCATCAATTGGTACCCTCTGGGTGAAGAGTGACGGAATTTCCGAGTGCCGGAGCCCAGCATCAGAATGCTAAACATCTCGAGTTGAAACAGTTTTATTTAATGGTCATGTTAGAAACAGCTACAGGAGATTGGCGGACTTCATTAAAGAGAAGACTATCGCGGAACCCTCTGACTGCTGCAGTCTGTACTACGGATCTGCCTTCAGGCATGGGGGACCACAAGGGTACTGGGTTTATTCGTTGCACTCTGTGGAGGAATTCTGTCTCTGACAATCAGCACAGTAAACACAGAGTGAGAGGGCCGGAGTAACCACACATACAACCTGTTTCCTTTTATCCCACACCAGGGCCCAGCTGATTAGACTGACATGGTTAATGGACTTGCAAGTGGCCTAGCCGAAGTGCAGATACAGCCAAATGTAGCAGGATTTTATGCTCTTTATCGGTAGGATGTCAGTAACAGAAAAAAATACTTTCTGCATAATAAACTATAGAAGTAGTTAACAAAGGACACTTTATTAACTCTATAAAGGAGGTGTCAGTGACAAGAAGCGTCTCTGACATCATGAGTATACCGATGTAAACACAGGGCATGCATGATGCAGATCACAGCACATATATATTCTGTGAGCCCCCATGGCATGGTGACTCACTGCATATAATGCAGAAGCTGCGTACTGGCCACCCCCATGTATTTCTATGGGAAGCCTCTGACTAGCTGGCCAGTTCTGCTGCAGACACCCATAGTTGAATAGGGTCTGCCACATCATCGTGGGAGTATCAATCTATGAGAGATTTTGAAGGTAAGTATTGCAAAGCTATTATACATTTATAACAATGTTAGGAGTGTGTCTATCCTGTGCTAGGCCTGCTTGCTCTACTTCTTCCAGAGCCAATTTAGCTTTTCTTACATGTCTCTCTTGACCCTGTGCTAGTGTATCTTTTTACAGTCTGCTGGTTTTATTGTCCATGCTGTCTGCTGCCTGCCCTTTGACCTCTGGACCACACCTGACCTGCATTTGTATAGGCTCTCGCACCATTGCTACCTTCCCTGTATCATTCGGGTCACTGGTGCTCACAAGTATGTCTAGCGGACTGCATGCTTCATTCACCAAGCCCGGCATTGGATGAGGGGGATCTCTGTGCCAATTTCACATTATGTTTGTGAGAAAACAGTGTTTTGTAATATATTGTGTGAACAGAACTATAACTGATGTAATCTGTCCGTTCACATTATTCTTTCAGAGAATGGATACTAGCTCAATTTGACAACATATATTATGTATTAATAGATCTGCTCCGTTAATTGCTCAGTGTCCCCACAATGAAGTATATTGCTAATACTCAGCATTGCAGTGTGTAATTTTTCAACTCTTAGAAAGGAAACTGCGTAGGTCTGGAAACGCGGGTGTGAGATTAATATAACGTTACATGCCTGGATGGTGTAAGAAACGTGCCGCTAATCCGTAGTTCATTTTCCACGGGAAATCCTCTGAGCCACATCCTAGGCTGTCTAATAAATACAGCAGCACTAAGTAACTGTCAGTCAAAACGCTCACCAAAAAAAAAAAAATACAATAAATGTATCTGTACATATGTATGTCAAGGGCTCAAGACAGATAGCACAGGGACATGGTCAAGTACATGGCAGAGCAGGTCAGCCAGCACACATACATTGTCAAGTACATGGCAGAGCAGGTCAGCCAGCATATGCACATTGTCAAGTACATGGCAGAGCAGGTCAGTCAGCACATGTACATTGTCAAGTACATGCCAAAGTAGGTCAGTCAGCACATGTACATTGTCAAGTACATGCCAGAGCAGGTCAGGCATCACAGGTAAACGGACAACTACATGCCAGAGCAGGAAAGGCAGAACAGGTACATGGTCAAGTATAAGCCAGAGTAGGACAGCAAGCACACGTATAGCATAGGTTTGCAGGTCCACAGTGGGAGGAAATAATGCTCCCAGGTCCTGAATGATGTGCTTGGACCATATTGGAAGCCAGGTCTTGTTCCTAGTGGGGTACCTCAGGGATCTGTACTTTGCACCCATTCTCTTTAATAGTTTTATTAGCGATATTGCAGAAGGTCTTGTTGGCAAAGTATGTATTTTTGCTGATGATATAAAGATTTGCAGCAGGGTTGATATTCATGGAGGGATAAGCCAAATAGTAAATGATTTATCTAAACTAGAAAAATGGTCCGAGCAGTGACAACTGACATTTAATGTGGACAAGTGCAAGATTATGCACCTTGGGCGTAAAAACCCAAAAGCAAAATATTTGGTACAGTCCTAACCACAGCATTTGAAGAAAGGGATTTAAGCGCAATTATTTTAGAGTACTTAAAGGTAGGTAGACAATTGTCAGAGCACTCACTTGGAGTATTGTATGCAGCACTGGAGACTGTATCTCCACAAGAGAGCAGTGGTGTATTTTGGGTTTGTGCTGCTTTTAATCACCCCCCCCCCCCTGCATAACCAGGCTATACCACAGAACATGCCCCTTCACCCACGCTGCACACCCAGGACATGCCCCGTTACCCGTGATGCACACCCAGGACATGTCCCATCACCCACATTGCACACCCAGGACATGTCCCATGACCCACATTGCACACCCAGGACATGTCCCATCACCCACATTGCACACCCAGGACATGTCCCATCACCCACATTGCACACCCAGGACATGTCCCATTACCCACATTGCACACCCAGGACATGTCCCATCACCTCCATTGCACACCCAGGACATGTCCCATCACCCACATTGCACACCCAGGACATGTCCCATCACCCACATTGCACACCCAGGACATGTCCCATCACCCACATTGCACACCCAGGACATGTCCCATCACCCACATTGCACACCCAGGACATGTCCCATCACCCACATTGCACACCCAGGACATGTCCCATCACCCACATTGCACACCCAGGACATGTCCCATCACCCACATTACACACCCAGGACATGTCCCATCACCCACATTGTACACCCAGGACATGTCCCATCACCCACATTGTACACCCAGGACATGTCCCATCACCTCCATTGCACACCCAGGACATGTCCCATCACCTGCATTGCACACCCAGGATGTGCACCATCACCCGAGAAGTGCAAGCGACAGCATCGGAATATGTCTGGGCAGCACACAGACACCATGCTGCCTGCTCGCAGCAGGGTGGGCTGGTGAAGGAAGATCTCTTGATCTCTCCAGCCAGCTCCTGTGACAGCAAACTGTGTTTGGGGTATAATTTTTAGCCACTCCCCAGGCAGACATAGCAAGTGCAGCGCTAAGCAGTTGCCTTGTCTGCCTCGTCAGAGTTTAGAGAAAGGCTACTAAACTGGTACATGGATTGCCATATAAACCATACCAGAAAAAGATATAAGATATTAAAATGTATAGCTTGAAAAAAGGACGAAACAAGGGGGATGTGACAGAAACGTTTACATACATTAAGGGAATAAATGCAGAAAAGGATTAGATTATATTTAAACCAAGAACAATGACCACAAGAAAAGGGCATTGTCTTAAATTAGATGGGCAAACGTTGAAAAGTAATATTAAGAAATTATTTTACTGAGACTGTAATAGATGCATGGAATCGCCTTCCAGCGGGATAAGGCTATCCTAGACATAAGATAAAGCCATGATCTATTGAAAGTATTTAGAAAATTGGGCAGACTCGATGGGCTGAATGTTTTTTTATCTGTGTTTCAATGTTTCTAAGGATGGGTGCACCCAGGGTAGGGTTGCCACCTGGCCGGTATTTTACAGGCAGGCCGGTAAAAATTTGGCATCAGGCCAATGTTAAGTCTATGAAGACAGTACCAAGGCCGGTATTTTTTTGACGAAAAGGTGGCAACCCTAACCCAGGGTGACAAACAGTCACCTAAGGGAATTTCAGTTAAGTATTTGGAAAGACATATTGGGCGATTTTCTGCAGAAGTGTATTAAATAAAAACCTAATTTATGTGAGGCTGTTATTAGGCCAGAGCCAGGCTACATAGAGAAAACCTGGATTATATATACATATATATATTGCTTTGATGTTCCCTGTGCTTTGGTGATCCCTTTGTGCATTGTAATGCGGGCTTTCAGAGACACAATATAAAAGAGAACACGGCCAATCATGATATGAATCTAGTTTGCAGCATGTACACTCAGATTTATGATAGTACTATATACAAATCAATCTAAAAAGCCAGGAATGGTAGAGGAAAACAATTAGTCTTGTATTAAATAAATATGTTTTCCTCTTTTCTTGTCTCTACATGTTGATCTGAAATCACCCAAGTATTAAACCTTTACATGAGTGTAGACATGGGGTATATATCCCTGATCACACTCTCTGTCTGTCCAGCCCTCCAGTGCTAATGTACAATTCCTGCATCTCTATCACCTCTTTCTTGCTGAGTCCCCTTCCCATCTGTGCACGCAAACCATTGCTGACAGGTATGGTGACAATGACGTTATTTGTCTTCTACCTAAGACTCGAAAATTGTTTCATTCTGCTGTTGATGCCAAATCATCGCTTAGCTCTGCCATGAACTTAACCGCTAGCCTGCCAGCGAAGGAGTTTAAGCATGCATGGGATCGGTACAAGGATATTCTAGATATGAGATTGATGCCAGGGACTAATACAAGTATTTAGAAAATTGGGCAGACTAGATGGTTCTTATCTGCCGACACAGTATCACTGATACTGCATCTTTCTCCCACAGTCTTGGCTACTAACACAGGCAGTTGTCAAAACCGTAATCCTCTCTGGTTGAACCACCCCTGTCCTTCTTCACCTCTTTGTCACTCGTATACAGACCATGAACGTACGCTAATCATTTATAGGCAAGGCTGCTTTATCTGATGAACTGATCAAGACATCGTTAGCAAACGCTGCAAATTAATAATATATCCCGCCCCTCATAGCTCTACCATTCCCCCATCCACTGTCTTTCCCTGTTGACCATGAACCCTTGTTTTTAGCGGTTAAGAGGCCTTGGAATATGCACAGCTATTTGGTTTAAACTCAGATTCTCTTTCCTTTGCTGTGACAGGATTAAGAGCTTATTTGAAAGGCTAAGCACAGACTAGTGTCACGGTACAGGAACCCATGGGGACTAGAAAACAGGGCCATGGTGAATTTGAAGGCTGAAAATCGTATTTCTCAGTCCTGAGCTTCAGTCAAAGAGCTGATAGTTATCCGCTTGCAGTCATTTGCTGCCGTTTAAATGCTCCTCTTTTCACTTTCTATCTGCTCTTCAGTGACGGCAAAGTCGACGTGCTGTTACTAGAGCGAGGAAATTAAAACTTGATGCAATAATCCCGGGTAAGAAGGACTTTATTAGGTAATATATACACTTTAGATTACAGAAACACAGATAGAGAATTGGAGGCATGCTGTGCACCACAGAAAGAAAGGAGAGGGGGGGAAATGCCAGAAAGACTGAGGATGAAGGACAGAGAAACTGAGGAGAGAAATGGAAAAATAAATGTAATAAAACACTACAAAATAAAAGCATCATGTATAAAGGAGAGTAAGGCATTGTTAGGGACAAAAAAGAGTAAGACGTAAGGTGGGATAATAATAATCTATATCTCTGAAATTCACTTGCACTGAATATCAAACTCTAACCTCTCCAATGAGGCCTTCAACTAGTTCACTAGAATACTCCTCAATCTTACATTATAGCACTCAAAGCAAAATATTGCACCCAAGACTTGCCATACACAATATTGCACCCACAAGAATGTTCCTGCATAATATTGCAGAACCCACAGTACTTACTCCTTCCCCACACCACAGCACCATCAGGAATTACCCCATACCGCACTGCATTACCCACTGGGCTTGTCCCTGAACTACACTACATAACTCACTGGACTGGTACTTGAACTGCACTGCAGCAACCACAACTTGTCAATGCACCAACAGGGCTTGCCATTGCTCCCCCAGGACTTGCCATGTTTTGTTCCCTCTTGCAGAGGATGTGTGTGCATTGCTTTGTGTGCATACACATCTTCTGATGTTGCCAGACACTTCGGCTGGGTATTCTGAGCCAAAACGCCAGGAGGTGCAGCCACCCAGCCAGCAAGACAGGGTATATATATAGTATAATATTATGTAACTATTATTGCCTGTATTTAAGCAATTAGCAATTCGGCACTATTATTGGTTGTACTTCTCTTCCTATGTAATATCCCCAGTGATGAAGTTATGTCACAGCTGTGGGAAGTATACAATTCTTAATAAATGTAACAGTTTGGGACGAGAAGACAAGATTCCCTTTTCAATGAGGTACATGCAGCACAATTATAAGTGACTAAGCATTAAGACATATGTGGTTCCCCCCAAAAAAAGATAGGAGACTCAGCACACCGTTTAAGGGAGTTTAATCCACCAAAAAATAACAACGTTTCAGCCCAGCACTGAGCTTTTTTCAAGTCTGAAAAAGACTTGAAAAAAGCTCAGTGCTGGGTTGAAACGTTGTTCTTTTTTGGTGGATTAAACTCCCTTAAACGGTGTGCTGAGTCTCCTATCTTTTCTTTTTGTTTTAAGGGCCAGAATGACGCTCCCTCGTGGCCCCTGATACTTGTAAGTGTGCAGACCCATTCATACTTTTCAATATGTAGTTCCCCAACATCTGCAGTGATAAGGTTTATATTGATGGACCATTTTAACTGGACAAGTCTTACCGGTGGTGAATTCTCATAGATGTTGGTGCTATAGGGTAAGTTGACAAATATTGGGTCCATGTCTTGTATGTCCGTAATTGTGATTGCCAGGTTAGCCAACGTTGATAAGGGTTTCGTCTTGTCTTGATCCTATAATAATATAGACATATAGTAAGAACATATTCCTGCCTGGTGACAAATGATCATCAGTGAATGAAAACCCAAGAAGGGAAGGCCCTTAGAGGGGCATGTACTAAAAAACGCAAATATATTTTATGTGCTTTGCTCCTCAAATAGTACATACGTGCAAATTGTGAATAAAAACAGACAATTTTGCAAAAAAATGTCTTTCTCTTTTGACAGCACTTGCTAAATGCTGGTGTCATTTTCACACGCAAATAAGAATTATTTTTCACAAAATATTCGCAAAACGCTTAAGCATTTGCAAATCTAATCGATAAATAAAAATAAACAGAAGAGGCGCAAATAAGGGAAAAACAAGCATAAAATGTTACAAATAGTTGCAAATTGCTCCTTACTCATGTTTTACCTACTTTTTTCCCCACTGCACTTGTTTAGTACATGACCCTCTTAGTGAGGATGTGAAACGCGTAACCGGTTACATATTCACTATACAATACTTTAACTATAAACTGTTGTGGGCTGGCTGGATATTTAAAAAAAAAAACTGTACTTCCACATAATGCATCAGAGGACAATTGAAGGGATTCTGTAAACTTAAACATTGCTTATTCTACATATATAGAGAATAAAAAATGATACATGATTGTTTTAGCAGAATTCCAAGCAAAGATATAATGAAGAGAAACATACCTGTGTCTCCTGTTTATGACATAACTTGTGGCTTGACATGCAAATAAACTACTTTTCAATGGGAAATGTGTAGTTTACATATCAAGCCAAAGGTTGATGTCATAAGCAGGAGATACAGATATGTGTCAAGCCAAAGGTTGGTGTCATAAGCAGGAGATGCAGATATGTGTCAAGCCAAAGGTTGGTGTCATAAGCAGGAGACACAGATATGTGTCAGGCCAAAGGTTGGTGTCATAAGCAGGAGATACAGATATGTGTCAGGCCAAAGGTTGGTGTCATAAGCAGGAGATACAGATATGTGTCAAGCCAAAGGTTGGTATCATAAGCAGGAGACACAGATATGTGTCAAGCCAAAGGTTGGTGTCATAAGCAGGAGACACAGATATGTGTCAGGCCAAAGGTTGGTGTCATAAGCAGGAGATACAGATATGTGTCAAGCCAAAGGTTGGTGTCATAAGCAGGAGACACAGATATGTGTCAAGCCAAAGGTTGGTATCATAAGCAGGAGACACAGATATGTGTCAAGCCAAAGGTTGGTGTCATAAGCAGGAGACACAGATATGTGTCAGGCCAAATGTTTATGTCATAAGCAGGAGACGCAGATATGTGTCAAGCCAAAGGTTGGTGTCATAAGCAGGAGACACAGATATGTGTCAGGCCAAATGTTTATGTCATAAGCAGGAGACGCAGATATGTGTCAAGCCAAAGGTTGGTGTCATAAGCAGGAGACACAGATATGTGTCAGGCCAAAGGTTGGTGTCATAAGCAGGAGACACAGATATGTGTCAGGCCAAAGGTTGGTGTCATAAGCAGGAGACACAGATATGTGTCAAGCCAAAGGTTGGTATCATAAGCAGGAGACACAGATGTGTGTCAAGCCAAAGGTTGGTGTCATAAGCAGGAGACACAGATATGTGTCAAGCCAAAGGTTGGTGTCATAAGCAGGAGACACAGATATGTGTCAGGCCAAATGTTTATGTCATAAGCAGGAGACGCAAATATGTGTCAGGCCAAAGGTTGGTGTCATAAGCAGGAGACACAGATATGTGTCAGGCCAAAGGTTGGTGTCATAAGCAGGAGACACAGATATGTGTCAGGCCAAAGGTTGGTGTCATAAGCAGGAGACACAGATATGTGTCAGGCCAAAGGTTGGTGTCATAAGCAGGAAACACAGATATGTGTCAAGCCAAAGGTTGGTATCATAAGCAGGAGACACAGATGTGTGTCAAGCCAAAGGTTGGTGTCATAAGCAGGAGACACAGATATGTGTCAAGCCAAAGGTTGGTGTCATAAGCAGGAGACACAGATATGTGTCAGGCCAAATGTTTATGTCATAAGCAGGAGACGCAAATATGTGTCAGGCCAAAGGTTGGTGTCATAAGCAGGAGACACAGATATGTGTCAAGCCAAATGTTGGTGTCATAAGCAGGAGACGCAAATATGTGTCAGGCCAAAGGTTGGTGTCATAAGCAGGAGACACAGATATGTGTCAAGCCAAATGTTTATGTCATAAGCAGGAGACACAGATACGTGTCAGGCCAAAGGTTGATGTCATAAGCAGGAGACACAGATATGTGTCAGGCCAAAGGTTGGTGTCATAAGCAGGAGACACAGATATGTGTCAGGCCAAAGGTTGGTGTCATAAGCAGGAGACACAGATATGTGTCAGGCCAAAGGTTGGTGTCATAAGCAGGAAACACAGATATGTGTCAAGCCAAAGGTTGGTATCATAAGCAGGAGACACAGATGTGTGTCAAGCCAAAGGTTGGTGTCATAAGCAGGAGACACAGATATGTGTCAAGCCAAAGGTTGGTGTCATAAGCAGGAGACACAGATATGTGTCAGGCCAAATGTTTATGTCATAAGCAGGAGACGCAAATATGTGTCAGGCCAAAGGTTGGTGTCATAAGCAGGAGACACAGATATGTGTCAAGCCAAATGTTGGTGTCATAAGCAGGAGACGCAAATATGTGTCAGGCCAAAGGTTGGTGTCATAAGCAGGAGACACAGATATGTGTCAAGCCAAATGTTTATGTCATAAGCAGGAGACACAGATATGTGTCAAGCCAAAGGTTGGTGTCATAAGCAGGAGACACAGATATGTGTCAAGCCAAATGTTTATGTCATAAGCAGGAGACGCAGATATGTGTCAGGCCAAAGGTTGGTATCATAAGCAGGAGACACAGATATGTGTCAAGCCAAAGGTTGGTGTCATAAGCAGGAGACACAGATATGTGTCAGGCCAAAGGTTGGTGTCATAAGCAGGATATACAGATATGTGTCAAGCCAAAGGTTGGTGTCATAAGCAGGAGATACAGATATGTGTCAAGCCAAAGGTTGGTGTCATAAGCAGGAGACGCAGATATGTGTCAAGCCAAAGGTTGGTGTCATAAGCAGGAGACACAGATATGTGTCAGGCCAAAGGTTGATGTCATAAGCAGGAGACACAGATATGTGTCAAGCCAAAGGTTGATGTCATAAGCAGGAGACACAGATACGTGTCAGGCCAAAGGTTGATGTCATAAGCAGGAGACACAGATGTGTCAAGCCAAAGGTTGGTGTCATAAGCAGGAGACCCCACAGACACATTTATAGCAGGTAGTTCTCTTATTCTATCACCCGCGACTGGCTATTTCCACATAGAAAGATGATGGCAGAGCTTGCTGGGCACATCAAAAACCTAAAGTACAGAAGTATGATGGTGTGAGAGCACCTTGGAAGACAGAGTCTGCAGAGCCAAACATGAATTAATAAGATAATTGCTTTTAAATCTTCCTTGTTCTATAGAATTTTATCTTTTAAAGGTTCTATCAACTCCATGCGTCTATTGTTAATGGAAACATCTTGTCAGTGTAATATCTATTCTCCTTCGCCATACAATGTCACTAAGTATACACCACATGCCATCACGTGAGTAATATAAATACTGCTCTGCTCTGATGGGAGATTGCTTTAATATGTGTTATGATGTGTCAGGTAATGACAGTAAATTTGTGTTCTGGATTGCTAGTTAATCATAGGTTCCAGCTGAACTAGAAATCTGTCTCAGACAGCTAGAATCACACTTTAACACAGACTGCGAGCCTCCATCCGTTCAAATACTTGGAGCAACTATAGGATGGAATCTTACCATATACCAGAATCAGTGGCTGGCTAACTATATACTGATGGGAGCTAACTATATACTGATGGGAGCTAAGCTATGCCACGTAAGGGTTGTTCATTATGAAAAATCGAGAGTACTGGGCAATAATATCTGGTCTGCAGTCTTTATTCTACCGAACGCACTTTTCATAAGTGTCCATGACTAAAATGAGTCTTTACTGAAATTTACTGTATTATGCCTGTGTCTAGCTAAATGTGTTAATCTTCACAATGCCAGTCAGCTACAATGCCACAAGCAGAAGTAGACAAATACAATATTACTGCTGTTATTAGAATGTTATTCCCATACAGCTGTGTGAGCAGCATCCCACGTATCCAGCAAGTACAGCAAAGGTTTTTAAGGGCTGTATATTTTGTAAAAGTTTAAAAGTCTGTATTTGACAACTGCAAAGAAGGGCATTGAAAGGGTTAAGACTCCAATAATTTTTTTGTTACAGCTGCACATACATGTTCACACAATCCCTTATTAAGGTACCAAGAGTGGAGGACAGAATGAAAAGCTTGTTTTAGCATGCTATTGCAAGACTGTAAGTGTAGTGAGAACTGATTATGGGGGATTAATGCTCATTTAAACTGCATTCAATAACACAGCGGGAACATTATCTTCAGAAAAACCTCAAGGGTTTGCTGTTTATGGCCAAGCTCGATGCCTCTTTTCGGATTCATGATTTTCCCTGGGAAGGCATTATTACTGGTAAACTTCACGGGATTATTTTTATTTAATACATGTAAATTTTACTTGTTTTTTTTTTTGCATAAGCATTTATATAAAATTGTTTATTTTTATATTTAAAACAGTAATTTGCTAAACTTTTTTTATTATTTGAATTCAACTTATTCATTTAAATGGACATAAATGATTTTTTTTTTTTTTTTTTTAATAGCGATTGCAAAATCTACCCTGTAAGATTTGTCTGGAAACTTATTGTACAGTATTCGGTGGTACTTTGTACAAATACATTTCCACTGTCATTTTTTTTACAGTAACCAGGGAATAGCACTTCCATAGAGTTCATGTAAAACAATCCAAAAATGTTAGGAGCAAGCAGCAGAGACTGTAAGAGCCGAGCCTCCCAGGATCCTGGGCTATATGTCAAGCTCTGTCCAAAAATGTTAGGAGCAAGCAGCAGAGACTGTAAGAGCCAAGCCTCCCTGGATGCTGGGCTATATACAGAACAAAGAAATACAAAAAGTGGACTGTAAGATATACTGTGGCATAAATATTGATAATAAAACACCTTTGGTGAGTATTGTGTGATGATAGAATGAAACAGGAGACTGTAAGAGCCAAGCTTCCCTGGATGCTGGGCTATATGTCAAGCTCTGTCCAAAAATGTTGCTGACACAACAGGACTTAAATAAACTTTATATTCACACTATAAACCAGATGAAGTCCTTGATGAGTCTCGTTAAATGTTTGTTTAATTAACAACTCAAGACTTGATAAAAGTTCCTGGAAAGCTGTGCCAGATGTGATTCAAGGGTTGGATGGAGGCAGTGCCCCCTTCTGACCCGTGTAGTTGCTTTGTTCATTTTTGTCTGCTTGGCCCTTTAGGCAAAGCCATTTTCCCCTCCAACAATCTAACTCTGTATTGCTGAAAATCAGAGGGATAGTTTGCCCGCAGTGAAGCTGCTAGAAATGCAACTGGGATATTCACCTGAAAATGCCATTGAAACTGATTGTAATTGGCAGGTAGAGCAAGACTTTGCACATGATTAGAGGGATATTGTATTGCACATCCAGTCACCATGGCTAAAAACGTCCATTTGAACACGCGCAGGCAGCCATCGACTTGCATCGATTCAAGTTACAGTGACCCACTTCAATCCCTCCATTTATACCCAATCTCCTTTCACAGGCAGACTAACATCATGTCACATTACTATGTGTGCTGTGTGGGTATTAAGAGTAACATTGTTCGCCATATTTCCTTTCTACTTAAAGGACCACTCCGTCCTGGCTTCTTCTAATGTGCATATGCTGGAACATGCTGGATTCATTGTATTCCTCCAAGAAATAATGAATTTGGCACTTCAGTATCCCTGAAAATGTATGGTGTGTTTATTATGAATCAAAACTGCGTCAACTGGTGAGGACAAGACACACTTGGCGTGTTTACAAACGTTTAGTCTATGATTGAGCTCTGGTAAATGCAAAGCGTGTCGCGGGTCCCGATCCTCACCAGTTGTGATGTTTTGATTCCCAATAAAAGCACGATACACTTTTCCCATATATCGGAGAGCTGGATACATTGTTTCTTGGTGAAGCTCTATTTGCCTGTGGTCAATGGGAGTCTTCTAAGCACCGGAATCCAGTGAAGCACTCAGGGGTGGTATACCTGTTTATAGTTACAAAGCGAGTGGAGCCCCGGAATATCTATTTCTGAATTAATTGTATCCTTAAGTACTATTGACATAAATATATTCATTTATGTAGATAGAAACAAATCATTATGCAAATCAATTATGTATTTCTTCTGTAAATTCTATATTCTCAACATTTTGTACTTTAATTTAAACAGATAAAAAAAGAAACACATCACTAATAAATGTTGCTGTATGAGAGCCCCCCATCCTCCTTTTGACTCTGATATTGTAAGAACTAAAGCAGGACATATTGAGCCTTACCGTAGCATTAACCTGCAACTGGAATGCCTGTGTGACCTCATAATCCAGCACCCTTATTACCGTCACAATTCCACGAGACTTGTCTATGGTGAAAAAATTAGAGGGAGGCTGGATGGAATACAGGACGCTGCCTCCTGTGCCTTGATCGGGGTCTGTGGCATTCACAATGAAAATTGGTGTTCCCACAGGTGTATTCTGAAAGAGAGAAAATGTAGACCGCGAGACATTAACATATGAAAATTAACAACCAGTGTAACAAAATAAAGTGACATACTGCTATTCACCTTTGTTAGTTATTCTCGTAGCAAATTACTTAAATGTGAGCTGTTTATATGAAAACACTGAAAAAGTGTTTTATTGCCAGAAATTGAGTTCTCCTGCTGAATTACGAAAAGTGTTAAAAGTAATTCCAAATTCGTTTTAAATAAATGGTCCGAGTTATTGCAAACATGATTCTCTCTCAAGGGAGAAGCAACACGTCCTTCAGTGACATTTAAAGAGACAGTAAGCCATAACATATTTTTTTCAGGATACAGAAGTCCACTTCTGTCTTATTAGAACTGTAATTTGAATGGTTCCATGGAAACGTTATTTCATCCAAGTCCCGGAGTAAAGACTAAGGAGATGACATCTTACGTCAATCACGTGGCACACAATCAACTTTTCCCTGCCGGAAGTGTGTTTGGCATCACAAGCGCCACACACCAATCAGTGCTGCTGCTCACAGAGCACTAGCTCCATGGCACGGCATCCTGAAACTCTACAAAACTTCCAACACAATTGCTAATCTCTTCTGAATGGTGCTCCCCAGGAAGGGTGTTTCTGTATGATAAACAGCTGCAGTGGGGCATCTTCTTTCAAATAAGACGTCCGTATGTAGATTTTTTTTTGTCCTAAATACTTTAAAGGACAACTGTTTGGAAAAAAATTAAGCTTTGTTTATTTGTTTACTTCAAGGGATACATTGCTATTTAGAGGAAGTGCTATGCCATCCGCATAGTCATTTGTACCATGATTTTGAGCATGGCATAGCACATCAGAAAACAAAATGCACTTCTGTCTGAGCTTTTGCTCAGGCACACTTCCTGACATCTAGAGGGGTATTTGACATGACATACCCCACTGTGCTCCTGTCTCTACTGCATGGCATCCTGGTAGCCTTTAATAATACTAATACACATAAGTGTACTATGGTATCAACACCAGAGACTCTCATTTAATAATGTATCCTTCTTCACTAGTCACTTAGCAACAAAGAAATTATATGTTTAACATATATAGTAATTCTCATTGCATCAAGTGAGAGCCCATGTTAGAGGGAGAGAGCAAGAGAGAAAAGGCCATTTCAGGACCATGGACAGCAGTAAATGATGAATGAGAGGTTATTTTTTTAAATGTTATATGAACTTAAATAAGATTTAATTCATGCAGTGACTCATGTTAGGCTATGAAAAGTTTTCATGAGTTTGGCAACACAACCTGTCTTGGCACAAACGAGTCTACAGAGACTGACCCTTTAATTAAAAAGGAGTGTCAACTGCCTTTATTCCAGCAATCACAGAAGCAAATAGTAAAGTTCTTTGCTGTTCAATGTTATACTCCGCGGTTCTCTTAGAAATTCCCTTCAAATAACTGTTTTAGAAGGAAAATTTTGACATTTTAGCAGAAATAGAAATATTAAAAACATGTCATTAGCATTCAATCATTACTCCCTTTTATATGTCTTTTGGTATAATACAAAAAAAACAACAATAATCCTTTCCCCAGCATTGCATAGACCAGCATAAGAAGCCAAGGTGCAATTTAAAAAAATAGTCACAAAACAAATTCAGAATATGTATTGCTTTATATTTATATTTGTATCTAAATATCTCAAGGGGAATCTGTCATCAGATTTGCAGTGTGACTACACTGCTAAAACAAGTCTATATAATCTATTGGCAGAATTACAGGAAAATACATAGGTTAAAATAAACTGTGTTTTAAATCTGTCTTCTGGCAAATGTAAATGAACTGCAGCTATTGAGACCAATTTGCATATGGTCCCAAAAGATGATGTAATTAACAGAACAATGCATATAAGGAGTTGATATAGATGCGGGCGCTCATTGCTTCTACTCGGTTATACTATCACAAAGTTTAAATGACATTCATAATGGCCGTTCACTTTAAGAATAATAATGTCAGCACGTCTACATGAGTAGTGGTTCATAAAAAGTGCTAAAAAGGAATTGTGACAGCCATGAGGTCATATAAAACAGAAACAATTATTCTCACATTGAAAACCCATGTAGGCACATGAACCTAACTCAGTGTGTGGATTCCAAACATGGAGAGAGTAATTGTCTAATGATGTAATAAACATGTCACTGGATTCTCTGTTACCAACCAAACAAGTTAATTGGACAAACAGACAATCCAGGGCGTAGAAGCCCATTGACAATATTCTCTTAATCTGCAGCAGGGGTGTGAGAATGCATCTAATCAGATGATATAGTAGTTGAGGGGGCCGCGGTTTGACACCCCTGATCTAAAGATTGTGCTGAAACATCCTAGCACCGTAGGAAACAATGTTAATCTATGAAGACTTTACTTTAGACTCCTGGGCTTGTTTCCTACCTACATTTTACAAAGGAAGTCCTAACCGTGTGTTGTCAAACAGAGGGTGGTTTAAAAAAATCAAAACAGATAGAAAATGTGTTAAATCCTGAACCCATGTTAAGATTTTATTTTCAGAAACAGAGTGCCTGTAAAAAGAACCAGATAAGCAACATGTACATGGATCATGGCAGGTTAGGAAAGTAACCCATATAAATGCTTTATTTTGATTGGCCTCGGGCTAGTGTGTTCCAGAGACAGGTTTGAGACTTTCGTAATGTGTTCAAAACAATCTGAGCCAAAAAAAGAGAAAAAGAACATTATATAGCTGTCACCAAGATGAATTGATACATATATTTTCAGTCGATGTTCTAAAAGCTTAAAATCTAATTGACGCACTCAAGTACAGTAGTTTTCACGATCAACCCAAATACATCTGAACGTCAACATGGCCTTCCCACATAAAGTGGATCAGATGCCCTCAACAGTTCTCATTAAGCCAAAAGCTTCCCAGCTTAAAATTCCTAGAACAAAGTGCTAGGAATTGTTAATACTTGCAGAGGCACAGCCTGTATTGATTGGCGAGGTCTTTGCATCAGCAGAGCGCTCTTCAGGCCTCAAGCAGAGCCACTCAGCTGTTAAAACTGCAAATGGAGACGTCAGATGCTGGGTAACCGCTGTGTTACACAAACAGCAATACTGGCAGAGTTAATAAGACATTGATTCTCCACGCTAGTGAAGACCCATCAGAATGACTACTCAAGACACACGATCAGGAGATGGAAACTCTCTCATGTTGTCTAAGCCCATCAGTCGTTTGGATGCCTTTCGTGTAAGCAAGTGGTCGACATTGATAAAACGATACAAGGAAACCAGAAAAGTAACCCTTTCGCAGAACCGGCTCTGGCTAATGCTGGATTAAACACTTGAGGACTGGGATTATCACTGGGATAACCATTATTATAAACCGTAACTGTGGTGGACAATCTGATTTGTGTCTTTTTAATCTGATTTTTTTTTTTATTATGGTGAAGTCGGGCATAAAAATCACTGGTTCACCTAGCAACGCTAAAACTGTGGCAAGTTTTATTACAAATCAAATGAAAAATCAAGAAAAAAAAATAGATTTTACCCTGGGTGGGGCACTACATAAACCAAGCCTTCTATAGATTTCAATGGGGACGCTTCAGAGCAGAGATCCCACCAGCCAAAGACTACTCTTGAAGTTTTGGGAATTAGTAATTTGTGCATAGTAGTAGTATACGATCCTTCCCTGATCCTTGCTTCGCACCACGGTAGCTTAACTGTCTCCTCCCACTTGATTATGAAAAGTGCAATAAACATGTACAATAAAAAGAACAAAAACCATACATCAGTCCAACATTCAAATGAATTATTCAGCACCAACATCTCAGAGACTCTGACTCTACCCCTTCTTATTGTTTACCTGCTCTTTCCTGCTTTTTCCTTACCGTTCACATCTGAATTCACATTCTTTGCTATTTTATTATTATTCTTCCGAACTGTTCGCATTCCAATTCTTAAATCCGTACCTTCTTCCCAGCTTTGATGACAAACACACAAAACATATCATGTGAAGCAACAGATGGTCCTCAATAAAGCAGCAGCTTCACAAATGATTTCTCCCATGGATTTGTTTTTTGAACAAAGACTATAGGATATCCTTTGAATGATAGCTCATATAAGCACTAATAAAAATAAAAAAAAACAGGGATAATTGGACTTTAACATATTAATATTTTGGTGGTTAAGCCTAGCTTTCCTATTTAGGCTAGATAGTCCTCAGGTTATGCTAACCTCCTCTAGTGTGCCTCTCTTCTAGAAACTCAGAATTGGTGGTGTGTATGAGAGTATAACACAATTCAAGAGCAGTAAACCTCTCAATAATATGTGCTTATACTGCAATACATGTGTTTATGTATTTGGTTTGTAAATAAAATACTTTGTTTATGGCCATGAACTTTAACTTCCATGTAATGCCCTGTCCATAGCTGCCCCACCCCATCAGCCACTCCTCTCAACTACAAAATGGTCCTTCTTCAGTGTTGGGAGGTATGGTTTCCGTTAAGTGCAAGCGTGAAGAATATCTCAAGGAAGGAGAAATGCTAGAACAAGAGGTCTTAAGTCTTAATATAGAGGGTTAGAGGCAGAATCTCTTATGCATGGGTTGGTCCTCCAGTAGTTGTGGCAAAGGATAGTACAGCAAGGAATGTTAGCGAACAGGCTTGTTGGACAAAAGACCAAGGAGCAACGATGGGCAGTCTAACTGGGCAATGATTGAGTAAAGGATGAAGCTAACTTTATTCTGCTTGTTATTTTGATTTGTAAAAATGCAGGTTCTCAATCTTCTTCCTCATAAACCACTGGAGCAATTGGATAAAACACTGCTTTAAAGGAATACTTTTTAACTGCCTGTAAGCAGATGCGTAGTAAGACTACTGATAGCCATGAGTGCGTGCTCCTGATCATCCAACTCTCCAGTCATGCTCACCTTACAAGCAGAAATGACAAACAGCCGCAGCCTCGTGGAATCTGACAAATTCCTCTCTTCAAACAGTAAAACGATTGGAATGCAAATACATGTGTGCGGTAACAATGCAAATAACCTGTACGAATGACAGGAAATCTGGACAAACAGCTGTCTGAAGGTCACAGGCTGAAAGGCAGTGATAGAACAGTGTGGACTGAGGAACACAATGAAACAGATAGACTGTGTTCAGAGGACCATGGTCTTAAGATTCACTAACTTTATAAACTCTTATTTAATTTACTTACATAATTGCCATGGGTTGATTACTACTGTCTGTTTTTATAGCTTATTTTATTATTAATTAATGCGGATGTGACGAGGGTTTTTCAGATACACCAAATTTCAAAGTGAGGCCATCTTGGAAAGATACTAACCAATTAACCATGTTATATATAAATGCAGTGAGATCTTATATGCACCTGCAACTCTCATAAAACCCAATTCAGAACAATGGTCAGTAGAGAAGACAATCAAGACACATATGTCTACATAGGGAGAGGCCTGACCAAATCTACCAATGTTCTATTGTAATACATGAACAGGATATTGAATCATGTAGAAACTAAAGAGATCTAATTAACATTTCATAGCCAGGTGAACCAAGATGGTTAAAAGCTGAGGCAGATTAAGTAAGATACCATGTCTTGTGAAGTGTTGAATAAACACTTACATACTTTCCGGAGTATACTTTTACGGAGCATGCTGCTCTACGTCAATATGGCTAAGTCCTCTGCCGGTCTGAGCTTCGGAAGTGAAAGTAACTTCACTTCCGTCGCTCTGAATATGCTACTTGACTACCCCTAGTGGTAGTTTAGTAGCATTGCAATGGAAAATAATTAAAATACATATTTAATTAAATAAAAATAGGTTATTTAGCTATATTAGCCTATAGGGTTAAAATTAAATATTTTTTAGCATAAGGGATAGGGTTAAAATTAAATTAAAGTTAAAAAATATTAAGGGATATAATAAGGATTAGAGTTGGGGTTAAATTTAGTGTTAGGGTTAAATTTTGGGTTCGGGTTGGGGTCAAAAGATCAATATAGGAAAAAAACAAAAAACACTATTTTTGGTTTTTGCCCCATAACTCGCAAAAAAATACCGAAAAATATGGAAACATGCATATTTTTGAACTCGGGACAACATTTAGAAACTATTTAACCGGGGTCTTTTTTAATGATTTTATTTGTGTAAATTATATTTTAGGTCAAAGTTAGAAAAAGTGGGTTTTTTTTAAATTTTTCATCATATTTTATGATTTTTTTTGTAGTAAATTATAAGATATGATGAACATAATGGTATCTAATGAAAGCCCTTATGACGATAAAAACAACATATAATTTGTGTGGGTACTGTATGTGAGAAAGCAAAAAATTACAGCTAAACACAAACACCCTAGAAATGTCAAAACAGCCATTGTCACCAAGGGAAAGTCAAGGTGAAAATGTCTTGTCACTAAGGGGTTAATTAAGCTGTTTTGATGCCTTGCTTATATTTACTGTAGTGTCCCTTTGATATAATTGCCTATGTCATTGCTGCTCATTTTACTAAGATTTATTCTAAGTATGGACTATGTGCAATTGAACATTGTTGTTCTTGTTACCTTTTGACTGATATTTATTTAAAAAAAAAAAAAAAGTGGTCCAATTTGTTGTATTTGACCATATCACCATTGTTTTGCTGCATTATTTATTTTTATTTAGCAATGAAAAAGATTTACAAAAAAAAGCTAAACGTTAACAATAAACATGTTCATTTAACAGCAGATTTGTGTAGAAATTGTTTTTTTTCCCAAAAAATTAAAATGCACGAAATATCGGTATAAGTTATCGGCTATCGGCCTGAAAGTTCACAGGTTATCGGTATCGGTATCGGCTCTAAAAAATCAATATCGGTCGATCCCTAACAAGTATATGGTTTAAAACTATCTTAGTAACATATTGATGATTTGCTAAAAGCAAAAAGTGGGTTTGTAACGCATTACGGTCAGGAAGTGGCAGTCTGGCCTCATCTACCTTGCTGGTGGGGACATAGAAGGCACCTGCCTCGCGATGTCCCTGGTGGCGCATCAACTCCCTTGCTGCTGCATTCTTGGAGCGAGCACCAAGCTTGCAACCAAGCCACTTTCCTCCTAACAGGACCATAGAGCCCCCACATGCTCAGTTGTTCAAATAGATGTAAGTAGACGAATTGGCACACTTCTCCAGACTCATATCATCTGACCAACAGCTGTGTGTTGCTTAGACTCACCTTTGGACCATGACAAACAGTCCTACAAATTACCCTGGCCCGTACTGTTCTGTACAAGCCTTTCGCAGTCATCTACTTTCTGTAAATTCTGTCTTTTCTTCAGCCTCCACAGCCTCCCACTCTATGATGGTACTAGTCTCTGGATCTGGACTTTTATTTGGAAACTTTTAATTGGTCAGCCATTAATAGTAAGCCATTAATTCTGCCACAAGAGGATATATATAAACTATGACATTCCAGTTAAGACCCTAATAAATAGATTCCTTAAGGAGGGGGCATAAAGAAGACTGTGGATTTTCACCTCCACTCTGCTTGTTCTCTCTCTTTAAATATTAGTAGTATACAGTGTCATTCTGTTAGTGTACGAGTATAACAGGGTACGAGTGGATCAAGAGATCAACCAGAAAAGATATTAATAATGCGGAGCGCATTGGGTGATTGAGGGCGAAGGGAATTTCCCATTTAAAAGGGAATGAGAAACATTTGTCAAAACGTCTACTTAAGGCAAAGTTCAAATATGAAGAATAACAGTGAATTTAAAGCCAAACTTATTGCTAAACCCTTTTTTTGTGCCTTTGGCCTAAAAATAATTTCTCTTCTACTAACTACTGCTAAATGAGAGGGTTAAGAAAACCCTGCACAGTCTCATTTAAAGGATTCATAGCATTCACTACAGAGATGGTGTTGAACATTGTGAGCATTCCAAAAAAACCATAATGTTCTAGAATGCTCTACACGGTTCTAAAATATCACACATCAGCTTACAATGGGGTCCAGATCAGCAAATACAGTGCATGCTTTTCCACAACACTGCACTAAGCCCAAACATTGGCCCTCTGTCAGAGCTTTAAGGTTCATCTCACATGAACAGGTTGAGTTAATTCTACTTCATGAGAACTCTGCTATAGCATAGCTCTGCTGAAGCAGCGATGGGCATTGAGGGAACAGGCTAGCTTAAGACATCACATACTTTTATATGGTCACAACAGATTCCCTTAGTGTTGGCCATTTACCCAGTGCCAAATCAAACAACAAATACATTAAAGATTGCATCAGTTGTATCTGGAATTACATTAGATTTAGAGATGGTATCACTAGAATAGACTCTTCAGTCATTGTGAAAGCTATTAAAACACCTAAAAAAACACCACATCATCACTTAGAGAAATCAAGGCTAGGAGAAGAAAGGTATGATATGGGTATTTATATTGTTGCATTGTCCCAATATTAGGTCACCCTTTAATACATGTTAAGAGAACATTTTTAGTAATGTATCTGCCATTTGTGTACGTGTCAGAAAGACAAGACCTTTTTTTGTAGCAACACAGGTCTTAACTTTACAGATGATTTTTGGAATAAAGTGATTTTTGGAATAAAGTGATTACTTCTTTAAGGTTGTGTGGGCCCCAATTATTGATTGTGTACATATATACGCAAGAGCATTGGGACATCACACTCAATATACATAAGGTCATTGTTTTTTGTATGCTAGATTGTTGTTTGTTTTATGATATGTTTATTTGTTGTCTGTTTGTTTGTTTTTTGGCACAACTTATTTGGATCTCGTTTCACCTATGGCATCCGTTCACACACACAGAGCCAAGGACCAGTATTGAGCTTGCTTTAATATCTCAAGCCTGATATTAATTGGGTGACACTTTATTTTAATGGCACATTAATTAATGCCCAATTCCTAGGCAATTTGTATGGGGACTCCAGTGACACAGACATATTAATACAAATGAATTTCATTATGGCTAGTGTTTGAACAAGGAAAGCAAAACCAATTTGTAGCTATAGGAACTCTTTGAATGGTAATCACACCTAATTAGACTTGCAATCTGTTACATCAATCTATGTCATGGGTGCATTGCCATCTACATAAAGACACAAATGTTATTATTCCATGTTTCTATTATAATACCTAAAAAGCGAACTATAATTTAAAAGTTTCATGTTATAGAGAATTTTTTTTTTTTTTTTTAAAGGGGACATGGTATACCAAGAGTTCCTGGTAATGACAACAAGCTACATTTGGCACACATAGTGCCATTTACTAATTTCAATAATAATGTTATTTTAATTATAGGGGAAATGTAGGGTGATTCCACTCACAGGTTTCGCATCCTCCTTAAAGTCTTAAAAAAGAGATGCAGTATTTATTTAGCACATTTTTAAATAGTTCCATCCAAAAAGGAAGCTTTTCAAAATGAAAAATTAGCACCATCTGTTTGTGAGCCTATCACTAGAACACGAAAGCATATTAAATATACCACACTCTTCCTGGTCCACTCAGGGGGGGACATGCAGCCTCACTTCTCGGGAAGAACTGGTATAGAAACTTGTGCAGTTATGTTCAGTGCCCAAGGGAGACAAAACATTTACACATACTTTGACTAAATATGTGTGTGTTTCTCAATTACCTCTACTAATAAAAGCATTTTAAACATGGATAATTGCCTAAAACAAGACAAAGCCTTCTCAATAGAAAGGACTCATTATATTGCACAGGGTGGACTGTGATAGAAGTCCAGCTTTACTACAGCCATAAAGCATTCTACAAAGCTTCATGTAGACTGAACTATACACAGTAAATGGCATTTTACATCACAGCAGCTCTACCACTGAATACAAGATAATAAACAATGAATTGCAGTATATATTTTCTTAACAATTTGGAGAATTATTACATTTGCTGAAAAAGCTTTGGAAATAAGCATCTGATTTGGTTTATGTCAATATTTTTTTTTTAATGCCAAGATGTCTGAGTATCAGACAATTCCAGGTGTTATTTCCACACACAATACACAATCATATTGTTATGCACACAATCACGTATAAATATATTCCTATTTTCTTCTGCAAGTTCACCCTAATCCTGTGTATAACTTCCTAACGTATTCATACAGAACACTTCAAACATTGTATAAAGCAAACTGGATGTTCGTTCGTACAATCATATTCTGCACCCATAAATATTCAATTTCCATTTAATTTCACTTCTCAACTCCTGTAGAAAACTTGTTCCGCTCTTGCAGTGATGCCTATCTATACTTTGCCGCCCCTCTTTCTCTCTCACTGACAAAGGAGTGACACTGAGCCCTTGCGACGCCAACACATCTCGCATATCTGTGTGTGAACGTCTTTTACGGAGGGAATTTTCTACAGACTGTAATGTTCTGCTCTTCCTCTCATTCGCCAAATTAGCACTGTATGTGTTCCAGGGTTGCCATCTTTTTGTCAAAGAAAAAATTTCCTCCATATACTTAATACTGGTCTACAACTAATTTTTTTACTGGCCTGCCAGCAAAATACCAGCTGGGTGACAACCGTATTCCTGGAGTTCTGGAGGGAAAACCTTGGTGGACGTACATTAAAGAAAAAGAAACAGATTAGAGTTGAGCGGAAACCTGGATGTTCGCGTTCGGCCGAACTTCGGAAAAAAGTCCGGGTTCGGACTCGAACTTGACCACGAACCCCATTGAAGTCAATGGGGACCCGCACTTTTGGCCACTAAAATACCTCTAAAAAAGTCCTGGAAAGGGCTAGAGGGCTGCAAAAGGAAGTAAAATTCATACGAATAGGTCAATTTATAGAAAGCCAATAGTATTACATGTATTCCATAAGCTGAAAGTCTATAAACCGAACGACATTCGGTTTATAGACTTTCGGTTCATAGAATAGCAATAGCATTACATGTATTCCATAAAACGAAAGACAATCGGTTTATAGACTTTCGTTTTATAGAATACATGTAATGCTATTGCTATTCTATAAACCGAAAGTCTATAAACCGAATGTCGTTTGGTTTATAGACTTTCGGCTTATGGAATACATGTAATACTATTGGCTTTCTATAAACCAAAATAGAGTCCCCATTCATAAGAAATTCTTATGAATGGGGACTCTATTTCGGTTTATAGAAAGCCAATAGCATTACATACAATGTAATCGCCGGACCTTGAACTCCAACACGAACATACAGTGAAATGTCCGTGTTCGGGTCCGGGGTCCAAAAACCCTAAAGTTCGGTATGAACCCGAACAGTGCAGTTCGGGTTCGCTCAACACTAAAACAGATGTGTCTTATGATTTTTTTATTTTTACATTTTGTAGTTGCTAAATACTGCAAATAAAGCATAATAGTTATTGTTGTTGCTATAGCAAAGGTCCCTATTTCTCCAAGCCCTCCACATTGGAAGTTATTGAATTCATAGGCCAGGGTGAAATTATTTCCAATGTAAATTAATAGGAACACTACCAATTGTTATCAAGTAAAAATGAGTGCACTGCAATTAAATCTGAAACATAAGCTAGGTGGTACTGCCTCTTTAAGATAGGTGTAATGCCCCCATTTTAAAATATTAATACACAGACCCTGCTTGGCTGGCTTACCTTAACAGACATCAATTAGAAATCACCTTTGTGTCTGACAAGAATAGTGATCGATAAAAAATAATTTGACACCTTGATATGTTTATTCCTAGATTAGAAAGGCAATCTATGAAGATGTCACAAGAGCTGGAAAGCCCCAAAAAGTCATTAGTCCACAGAGCTTACATTCTTATTTGTGTTCCCTGCTTCAGCGAATTACGAAGGGCAAGGATCCTGTATCAGACTCAATGTCACACTGTGCTGTCGCTCAAGTCTTGAGCAGGGTTTTATTAATTGTCAGGAGGGTTTCCGTCCTCCACTAGGAAAATATATTAGAATAAAACTGCTAACTTCAGCATTTACCAAATTATATCAGCCATCAAAAGCTAGACATCGTTTAGCGCATCATGGGAACTGTTTTTTGTCCCTGAACCAATATATGTTATAAAACATTCAAAACCATAATTGGGACTTCCAATTTCTGTACACAAAAATAAAAGACATGATATTATTATGTATACCTATGCCTAACGATGTAGCATTCTTCAACTGTCATTCTGAGGTAAGCAATGTCCCTCTTTCATGAATAGCCATTACCATGCAGAAGAAATTATATTGCTCCTCAAGATTAATTCTGTGGCAATAAAAACAAAATGTGTTTTAAAGGGACACTATCCTTTTGGGAAAGAAAAATGAACACTGCAAGTGTACTTCGTGTTTGTTTTATTCTATTCAGCCTCCTCCTTTGTATAGAAACGCGACTTGTGCCTACTTCCTCTTTACTAAAAATTCCACCTTGATCTGTTTCTGTTGAGGTTTTACTCAGAGCTTGACTAGTCAATAGAGTCAGGGCCGGACTGGGAGAAAAATTCGGCCCGGGCATTTTTTGATCACAGCGGCCCACTAAGAAGGGGGCGGGACAGAGGAGGTGTGTTTTGTCATCACCAATGACAAACACGCTCCCTCTCAAAGTGAGCATATTGGTTCAATGCTCTTCCAGGGCATACCATGCGCAGAGCTCTGCTGAAGAGCTCTAGCATGAGAAAAAAGCCCTGTATGTGTTCTGCACAGTGCAAGCAAATGTAATAACATGCTTGCACTGTGTTTCCTTGCAACTTGTCTCTGGTGTCTCTATAAATGGATACCAGGAGACAAAAATGCCAGGAAAGAGTATTGAGCATGTGTTTGGAGCCTGCTTGTGGGATTGCGTGTGTGTAGAGTAAGCTGATTGTGGTGTGGTATTGTGTAATAAGGTTCGGTTTTAGTTGTGTTGTGTTTGTGGTGTAATGTGATGCATATGTGGCTAGGGGCTGTAGAGAATGTGTGTATAGGGGATATAGCAAGTGTGTGCATACAGGCTATAGTGTGTGTGTGTGAATATATATATAGATTTAGTGTGTGTTTAGGGGTGTAGTATGTGTTTGCTTACAAGGAATCTAGTGTGTGTATATATACATATATATATATATATGAGTCTAGTGTGTGTTTGAAGGACCCAGAATGTGTATAGGAGATCTAGTGAGTGTGTGTTTATAACGGTTTCAGAGTGTATATAGGGATCTAGTGTGTGTATGTGTGTAGATGATCCAGAGTTGGATCTAGTGTGTGTCTGGAATGTAATTTGTTTAGGGGTGCAGTATGTGTGTGAGGGGTGCTGTGTGTATATATATATATATGTAAGTATTGTGTATGTCTGTTGTGCAGTGTGTTGTGTTCTGTGTGTATGTGAGGGGTGCAGTATGTGTGTGTGAGGGGGCGGTGTGATGAGGGGGGCGGTGTGCGAGGGGGGCGGTGTGTGAGAGTGATGGTGTGTGAGAGTGATGTGTGTGAGTGCTGTGTATGATAGTGCTGTGTGTGATGGGTGTGAGAATGCTGTGAATGCTGTGTGTGATGGGTGTGAGAATGATGGGTGTGAGAATGCTGTGTGTGATGGGTGTGAGAGTGCTCTGTGTGAGAATGCTGTGTGTGATGGGTGTGAGTGCTGGGTGTGAGAGTGCTGTGTGTGTGAGAGTGCTGTGTGTGTGAGAGTGCTCTGTGTGAGAATGCTGTGTGTGATGGGTGAGAGTGCTGGGTGTGAGAGTGCTGTGTGTGTGAGAATGCTGTGTGTGATGGGTGAGAGTGCTGTGTGTGTGAGAGTGCTGGGTGTGAGAGTGCTGTGTGTGATGGGTGTGTGAGTGCTGTGTGTGATGGGTGTGAGAGTGCTGTGTGTGATGGGTGTGAGAGTGCTGTATAAATGTTAGAATGGATTGTGTGTGTGTGTGTAGGGGGGGGGGTAAATAAACAAATAAAATAACAGGCATTATGGGGACATAATGCCTGTTATTTTATTTGTTTATTTACCTACCCCCCCCCCCCCCTACACACACACACACAATCCATTCTAACATTTATACAGCACTCTCACACCCATCACACACAGCACTCTCACACCCATCACACACAGCACTCTCACACCCATCACTCCTTTCTTACCTTTAGCCTGGGAGGGGGGGACCGGCACGCTGGTACCTACGACTGTTCCCTCGTGGTGAGAGGTTCACTCTCGCGAGATCCGGTCGTTGCTATGGCAATGCTCCGGATCTCGCGAGAGGAACCCGGTGGAGCTGCAAGTTAGAGCTCCGCCGGGTCCTCTCTCCCTCTCTCCCCGCCGGCGGCCGTATTTGAAGGCATGTGGGTCGGTGAGGGAGATCTTTGATGTCCTCACCGGCCCTTCATGTCAAACAGCGGGGCCGGCGCTCGGATAGTGCCGGCCCTGCATAGACCGGCAGGGGAGATTCTGGGACCTCCCCTGCCGGCCTCGGCCCATGGCCACCGCGGCCCACCGGGCATTTGCCCGGTGTGCCCGATGGCCAGTCCGGGCCTGAATAGAGTATTCTAGAACAATGCGGGTTGTTCATTCTGGGACAATAAGCATGGAAACAAGTGGAATGTTTAGCCCAGATTTACTTTCTACACCTAAATCCCAAAGTGGTCTTGAAGTCTTCAGTCTTAGCAAGTCAACATATGTACATGTCTTCAACTGTGTAAAATCAAGATGACCAGATGACTGCGTTCCCCAGTGCTGATTTATCAATTATACTGCAGGGCTGAATTGAAAACAGTCATTGATGCCTTGAATAATAAAAAGATACTCTACAGCAGTGCTTCCGCCTCTGGTGGAGTGTGTTGTCTCTGGAAGGGTCTGAGAACGACAAGCAGAGCGTGAAGATATTTATTATTGTAGCAGTAACAGGATATCAGATGAAGACCACACCTAATGCAGCGGATAGTTTCTATTTATTGCCAGTCATTGAGGAGAACTGAGAACCAGCAAAACTCAAAACGCCAAAAAAAGAGAGCATGAGCCTGTGAAAAGAAGAGGGTATGATCTCAAGAGGCTGGGAACCCAAGATTAGTGTCGAGCGAACCCGAACCGCACTGTTCGGGTTCGTACCGAACATTACGGTTTTAGGACCCCGAACACGGACATTCCACTGTATGTTTGTGTTGGAGTTCGGCGATTACATTGTATGTAATGCTATTGGCTTTCTATAAGCCGAAATAGAGTCCCCATTCATAAGAATTTTTTATGAATGGGGACTCTATTTCGGTTTATAGAAAGCCAAAAGAATTACATGTATTCCATAAACCGAAAGTCTATAAAACGAACGACATTTGGATTATAGACTTTCGGTTTATGGAATACATGTAATGCTATTGCTATTCTATAAACCGAAATAGAGTCCCCATTCATACGAATAGGGACTCTATTTCGGTTTATAGAATAGCAATAGCATTACATGTATTACATCTAAGAGTCAAATAGAACCGTCAAATACTGTGCTTACAGCACACTTTTAAAAATTCTAATAGTTTTGGGTGGTAAATAGTACATTTGTGTCTTGCGGTGCACTTCATGTCTGAGAGTCAAATAGAACAGTCAAATACTGTGCTTACAGCGCACTTTGAAAAATTCTAATTGTTTTGGGTGCTAAATAGTACAATTGCGTCTTGCAGCGCACTTCATATCTGAGAGTCAAATAGAACAGTCCAATACTGTGCTTACAGCGCACTTTGAAGAATTCTGGATACCTCCTCCTCCTCCAGCGCCGCTTCCACCTACACAGCCACGGTCACCGCCTCCTCAACCTATGGGTCACTTAGTATAAACTGAAAGAGAATACCCTGCACTCCAACCCTCTCTCAAATGGATAATTCTGTTGATCCTCCTGGTAGCCATGCTTTAGATTTAGATTTATGTTCTTCCAAAACTAAAATCAAAGATTCCATCTAGTGCTATTTTATGGCTCAGCTGTATTTGTAATTTGTATGTATTTTATGTTATTTGAAGTTATTTCCCTATCAATATTTGTTTGCATGGCATTTGTCCTAGTCTTACCCCCATTTTACTTCCTTTTGCAGCCCTCTAGCCCTTTCCAGGACTTTTTTAGAGGCATTTTAGTGGCCAAAAGTTTGTGTCCCCGTTGACTTCAATGGGGTTCGAGTTCGGGGTCAAGTTCGAGCCCGAACCCAGACTTTTTTCCGAAGTTCGGACGAACCCGCCGAACCCGAACATCCAGGTGTCCGCTCAACTCTACCCAAGATCTATAGTCACGTTAGAAATAAATAAGATTAAAAAAAAGTCTTCTTTGTCCTCTCTGCATCACTCTGTGGAATACATGTATCAAGCAGAAGTGCATCTCAATCCAATGTCTACATAATCTGGGAAATTACAGTGACTTGAAGTGGTAACATTAATTAGTGCTAATACTTTACTGCCTATTCATCTGATAGAAATACTCCTGAATATTGACTTCAAACTTGCATAAGGGAAGGAGAAAAATGTGTCTAAAGTACATGTCAAACCTTGGACTACATAAAGGAGCTAAATCACTTTATACAGCTAATCCTCTCCAACTGTCAGGATTGAGGACACAGTGTACTCTGAAATAAGAATTACCATTGTCCATATTAGGCCTCTCATGTCTTGTTTCTCATTCATTGGAAAATAGTCACACTTCAGTAATCACATGGCCTTGTAATCTACTCCCAGACATACTGAAAAGCCATGCCCCCTAACTGGGAATTCCCAAAAGTGGCAGTTTGTTAAAACTGGACCTATTCAGTGAAAACAAAAGACTTGACATTAAACTATCGAGCTCAAGAAATAGCTAGTGTCATGTTTGTTTGTTTTTGTATAAATAGTATTTATTAGACCTTTTTCCACAGTAAACATACCGGTTCTTACATTCTTTTTCCTTGGATCATTATTAATTACATTATGGGTAGCACATAAACATGCATACTGCTACCCTTACACTACTTGGATGAATAAGAATCCATACAAATCAGACAAAAGACAAGTCAGTGTGTATAGAGATCGGAAGAGAGACAGCCTCCGACGAGCTCCCACCATAAGGCTCCTTCCACAACCTATCCTTGCTCCTTATTATTACTAATCACCTCCCTCCCTTTTCCTAGGGCCACAGCATTTTTCTTAGTTTTTTAATTGAACCAGCTCAAACTATTTTCCATCTAACACTGAAGCACACAGATCAAATGCTCTCTCAGTTAACCAGTGTCATGTTAACATTTTGAAAAACAGGTCAATAGTTTTAAAAAGTTTCTTTCAAGTAGGATTAAACCCAAACCATAAAAAATGTGAAGTGTTTCACCTAGAATTTATCATTTGTGTTGGAACAACATACATATGTGTTTATAACATGTGCTCCTTCTGCTACTACAGTACCAACATCTTGTGTAAGGCTCTGGCTCCCTCTCCTCACACTGTCTGCCTCTCCTCACACTGTCTGCCTTCTCCCTCCTACTTCATTCTTCCAAACTGTTCACATTAGCATTACGGGTAGACATGACCTTTATAAAAATACATTTTAGGGTTTAGTCAGGTTTAACGGTCTCTTTTGCTTACAACATAACATTTCACAGCATGCACCTTTCTCCTTTTCCGGACGGGTTGCATATTCCAATACTATTACGCTGTTCCGACATTTATATTATAGGTGCAGTAAACGGGAAATAAAAGTGCTCTAAACAAGTATAATGAGTTTCCAAAACGAGACTGAAAATACTATTGAATCATCACATCAAAAAATATGTTTTTCTTATGTGCTGATGACTGATTTATTCAAGACAAATGGTAGACTATTTATATATATATATATATGCATTCCAATCTGGTGCTTAGGGACTATATTTCAATAAGAAATGGTGTCCTGCTCATTTCATAATATCAGGGTTTGATAGCCCTGCCTATGATAAATATGATAAGTAGAACATTCCATCCTAGCTACTCCTGAGTGTCCTGGCGATGCTGCCGCCCGGCCTCCCTGTAGAACAAACGTCAAAGAATAAGATGTCTTATCTTATATTGTTTTCCTGCAGCATTGGGATCATCAGCCTGGCTATTATTTTCAATATTGTTGCCCAACTGGAGGTATTTGGGCCCAGTAGCAGACTAAGAGGGGCAATGCGGTCCACCCCAGGTGCCACTGGCTAGGGTGTCCAGGGTCTAATAGATGTATTAGATTCTGCACACCCCAGCCAATGACACCACTACAATGAGCCCCTATAGACATGGAGGTGCGCATTGGGGGACTGGACCTACTCCCTGTGTGTATAAAAATTAGGCTCGGGAATCTAAGTCTTCCCGTCGCTGCACAGTAAGCAGTGTGGAAACCCCTCTTTCCCTCTCTTCTCGACCCTGCAGTATGCACAAGGGTCAGACGGAGGGAAGACCCAGGGCAGTCGTGTCTGGAGCCTGCAGCACGGTAAAATGAATAAAAGGAAATATTTGTGCTTGTAAGTCTCTGTCTGTCTGTGTAAGTGTGAGTATGCATGTGTGAGTGTGAGTATGCATGTGTGAGTATGCATGTGTGAATGTGAGTATGCATGTGTGAGTATGCATGTGTGAGTAAGTCTGTGTGCGTAAGTGTGAGTATGCATGTCTAAGTGTCAGACTGTGTGTGTGTGTGTAACATGAGTATGCATGTGTAAGTGTATAGGGCCACTATCAGGGGGTGACAGGCAATATACGTGTTACTGGTTGTGACATATTAATGGGACAACTGGCTGTGGTATATTAATGGGCATATGGACTGCGGCATATTAAGGGGAAAATGTGCTGTATTAATGGGCAAAGAGTGGCATATTAATGGGCAAAGAGTGGTATATTAATGGGAGTACCAGCTGTAGCATATTAATGGGCAAAGAGTGTCATATTAATGGGAAAACTGGCTGTGGTGCATGGTGCTTGCGTCCCAAACGACACAAGCACCAAAACGTCACAATTTGTTCCTGGCCACCGATCACAAGGTGAACACTCTGGCAGAGACCCGATCAGGGTCTTAATAGACCCTGTGGGTCCCTGCCAAAAAATCGCGAGATCTCTGGACGTGATGTGTGACGTCACGGAGGCGTGCCCGAACCCAGAAGTTCGGGCACAGCGCGATTTAGCAAAATGTAGCCGGTGCTCGCTTTGAGCACCGGCTACATTTCCCCTGTCAGACTGAGGCCACTCAAAGTGGCCTCATCTGACAGGTGGGATCCCGCTGTAAGTGCCTGCAGCGGGATCCGAAAACAGCTCATCGCGGGGAGCCGCGATGAGCTGTTTAGTACAGGACATACTATGCCGTCCTAACGACTTTAAGGCACTTAAAGTCAGGACGGCATAGAACGTCCCAATGTGACGAAGGGGTTAATAGGCATTATAAATAAACGACGACTGCGCCTTTTTATATAATTCTAGACAATTTTTTAGTTTTTTTAGTTTGTTTAAATAACCCCCATTGTAACAAATGTTACATATCAGAAGTTCTGTTGAAGTGAATCTGAACCTGAATCTAGGGTTAGACGCTATGGATAAAGATGCATCCTATCACTCTGGGGTTAGGAGACCTCATTAAAGAACCTCGGACATGTACAACACACAGAGGCAAATGTCTGCAAACAACACACTGACCTCCTTCAAATATTCATATACAGTGTTGCCAAAACCATGATATCGCACTATAATTGAGGAACACTAGTCCTGCAGCTTAGATTGTAACTTCCATCCTGACCAGTAGGTGGAGCTTTAATATTCACATCACATAATAGTGCTGTACGGATGCCAGATCTACACACCTTCCGGAGTTTTTGAAAAGGTCAGTGTTAATTCTGACTAAACTTCTGCTTAACATGACTGGATTTGCAATTTAACAGACCTTTTTAGAGTGCAGAACCTGCCCACGGGGTGTACAAGCAAGCCCTTCTGAGAAATGCTAACAAACGCTAAGAGCACAATTCATTATTTACCGAAGAACAAGATTTCCACACGGCTTAAATGTAATATAGCACTTGTCTGAACATTAGTGGGCTCGGAGCCATATTACAGCACACTGCATTAAAGGCACACTGCATTAAAGGCACACTGCATTAAAGGCACAGTGCAACAACTTAATGGAAATTTATTTTCAGATGTGGATTTCACATGAAAAACTATTGTTGAACATAAAGTCTGGAATCAAGAGTACAATTTTTGTAAATCTTCTACTGAACAAAATTTAAAAAAAGCCAATGCCGAGTAACATAACTAAGCAAGCATGTTACGGGCAGGCCAGGGTGACACAACTCACAAATATTACCTTAATATTATCTTTACCAGAGACATCAAGACTGATGCATAGGGGATTTATAAAGGGGTACCAGAAAGACTATCATAGACATAAACCTTTCCCCTATAAAATCTATTCATTAAACATTAGACATTAATAGACTTAAGGCTATGAAAAAAGATAAGGTGGAAAAAATATCTGTATGTAAAAAAGCAAAAAAATCCCCCTCAAGTACTTTGCATCACATGCATTTATTACACTACCTTGTCACTGTCTCCAATTTATTATCCGATTAAAATAAATTCTTCTAGTTTTCCCAATAGATCTGGAATTCACATATAAGTCTCTGGTGATTTTCAAAATGTTGTTCAAAATCACTTGTTTGAAACAAAAAGGTCGATAATTCTTCAGTATCCACACCAGTTTTCCACAGTTCACTACAAGCCACCTGACACCTCAGAGGGAACACATTCCAATTAGTGGGGTTTAAAGATTAAGAACAGCATGAACCTATTTAACTACATGCCAATGTACCCTCAACTTGGCAAAGGTGATTGTTAAAGTTTAGGGTCAATATATAATAGTAAGCCAGGCAATACTCCATCTGGACGTCTCCACAAGTTCTAAAGTAGATATGGTAACAAAACTAAAATATCAAAGTTTGAGAAATCATTAATGTTACATTAATGACAACAGGCCCTAAATAAATTACCATGCCCGAAGTTCAGTAAAGACATGAGTGTAATATTTAGACTCTGACGCTGTGCATTTTCCTCTGTACAGTGAGATATGTGCCTTAAAACTCAATTTGGAACCACTGGTTTAAAACATTGATTCGTTTATCCAATTACTGTATTATTTATGACTATAGTCCATCATTCATTAGCACTATTATAGATGTGGAGCTATATATGTTTTTTTACCTTCAAGTCAATAAGACAGCAGTTGGGTTATTGCCCTATGTCTAGAACCAGTTCCTTAACGATCTTGACCAACGGCCTCAACAAAGGGGGGGGGGGGGGGAGGAGGGGTAAAATTAAAACCCACACATATTGGTGCTGTGAATTGATTATGTTTCATTGTCACTGCCATTGGCTATAATAATAAGAGGATAATGTGAGAAAGGGGGGAATAATGTAAACGTTGATTGACTGCTAATTTCTTGGATGAAAAAACAGATTTTGCAGAAATAACGGTTCTGACAGACCCAGCGGTGTGTGTCATTTCTATCATTTACATTTGCTGCTAATTGAACCCACATAAATCTGACAAGAATATGCTCATGCCTGCTCAATTAGAATTTAGTAACTTTTTTTTTTTATTATAAACTTGATAATAATTGTACTTCTTAAGAACATGTGTCAAAAGGAACAGAGTTTAAAGTGGAGGTCATTCATTTAAAGGGGATGCTTAAAACAAAGACATTAATGGCCTCAATTTCCGGCTAACAAACTTGACAAAAGGGATTCCCTTCTGTGCGCTTAAGTGGGATAATTGCGCCCGCTTTCAATGGAGTTCTTTTATCTGATTTCTTTTGTGGACTGCTAATGTATTTTGCACTGTATTTTAAAACAAATCTATTATGGCCCTGAATTATGGCTTGGAAACCTGTTTTATCAGGAGGTTAAAAAAGTTCTTCCACTTTTGTCAACCATATTTTAGTAAAGGCTACAGAATGGAGGCCATCAGTGGCGGATGCTCCATATGTGCTAGGTGTGCGCTGCACACCTAACACGGAGCACCCGCGCTGTGTATTTGTGGGGGTTTGTGTGGTCCCAGCAGAGAGCACCAAACCCCAGAAATAGATCCGAAAGACGACACTGCGTTGAATTCGGCAACAGAGTCACGCACAAATTTTCCTATACTTTTCGTGCTTGTTGAATTGGCAACAGAGTGAGTGACTCTGTTGCCGAATTCAGAGCAGCGTCGTCTTTCAGATGTAATGATGTCTCTCGCGTATTTCTGGGGGTTTGTGTGCTGGCTGTTCTCAGCACACAAACCCTGAGAAATACATGAGACGTTGTGGCTCCGAGTGACAGGCGTGCTCCGGACTGGCAAGCACGCCTGTTACTCAGGGGCACGATACGCCCCTAGATGCCGTAGTGCTGAGACTTCATCAACAGTACAGCAGTATTACAAGAACAGCTTTTCGCATTAGGTGCAACAGTTTGACCTCTATTAAACAGCCCTCTGCATTTAGGAAAGGTGCAGCAGTAGACCTCCATGCCCTACATTGCATGATATGCAAAAGTGATGTCACTTGCATAGGATTGCCCACAATCTGGTGAAATGGCTTCAAGCACGTCCTTCCAGCAGGATAAGTGATGACACTTTTTGGCTCCTGGCAACCAGACAAACAAGTTCTGGCCTGGAATAATGCAATATATGTAAGGCCATCATGACAAAGGTTTCCTGTCATTTCCCTCACCTGTCAGTTAAGCCAAGAGCCCAATAAGGGCACGGCAGGGGGGTGGCAATGAGTGGATAGAGGGGATGGCCTTAGGCTATATATTGCAGGATTTACAGAAATGATTTCCTGTTTAAAGTAAAATGACAAGTTCCCTCCCTCCCATCCCTAGGTGACGAAGAAGGAAGTGGCAGCGGGGGTCCCCGAGGTTTGGCGCTTGTGCAGGGGGTTGGTCATCTGGGGTATGGCCAACCCGGTTGGGCAGTAGCTGTGGGAAGCTAGCTGCACGGGCTCCCCATGGGCTTGTCCCTGGGGAGTGAGGCATGGCTACTGTGCAAACAGGGACGTCAGTAGCCGTGAGTCATGTGGTACGCCTGCGCCAGATTCTCGGGGTCCTGATCCTAGATTGTCTAGGATAAGGCACACGCTACCACTAAGGTTCAGTAGTATTGTTTCATGTTGTTTATATTTATGGTTATAAAAGCATGTGTTGGTTGGTATATATGTATATGTATATAATGTTTGTATATATATATATATATATATATATATATATATAATTGTATATGCCCGGTTATTTATTTATTTATAAAGTTTTAACCATATTTGGTTTACAGTAATATTCGTTACTTATTTCAGCTATATTTTAGCTGTCAATTTATGTTGCAGCATTTCAATAAAGACTGCGACCTTTCTAGCCACTCAGTTGTCTGTCTCTTTATTGGTGGGGGGAATGTATTATCAGGTATACCTTGGTCATGTGACATGCTGAAGATATGAAGATATTCAGAGATCTACTACTCGATCTACTGTGTGTTTTCCTTCGCTATTTATTTGCCAGTAAGTGGTTTATGACATATGATTACATCTTAGTAGGGAAGGGGGAGGGCTGTGTTGCTCTGTGTTTTATGAGATGCCCATGGTGCATAGTCAGTTCTGTTGTTCTGGGCTTGTGTCAAGTGGACTAAGCAGAACTTTCCTGAATGGTGTGCAAAGTGGCATTTGTATCTTGTGCTGCCACCTTGGATAATTAAAATCTTTGACCAGCTATTAATTGACACTGTTATGCTGCCCAGACATACACTTTATGTCCTTTATAGCGCATTTCATGGGCTTTAATGTTTTGCTTCCAATGCCTACCCCTAAATAAAACAAACTAATGCTTGAAGCACAGTAAGGTCTCTGCAGGGTGCACTTGAGCAAAACACAGTTTCCTTAACCTGGTAGCATTGCTTGTGGGCACATAGGAGTGAAAAGACAACATCCTAACTCTGCCCTGGATGTATCCTCCCAGAAATATGGCTGCTCACATGCTGATTTCTGTATAATGTATGTATGGCTCTTCTTTTACTTCTTGCACTTTACTACTTACGTATATCTATATTTACATGTATTACAACAGATAGTTGCTTTTGCAATGTTGCAATGATGACAGAGTACCTTTAAAGCACATAATTAGAGTAGCATAAAGACCACAAAAGACACCAGCCAATCAGAATATAGCCGGAAATAAAAATCCATCATTATTATAACCGATTTGGAAAATCATGCTAAAAAGTAATTTCCAAACTTTATTATGTTTGCTAAAAGCCAATGTCATGGAGTGTGTTTCAAAAAATATATGCATGCATCTGTCATAATAAATGTAATGTACACTTTTTCCCATCCTAGTGCATCTATCTTTAACTAAATAACTATAAAAAAAGATAAAAGTCTCTTTTTTTATTTTTTTTTATTTTTAGAAAACTATAATCATCAGGCAATTTGTGATGGTAATAAAATATCTTTGTAGAAATGGTTTAGGGGTATGAGTTTTCTAAGCCATGAGCATGGGTAAATGGGCCAACCTGCTTGGTCCTCTGTGTATTTAAACAGCACTGGGAAATCAGGGATGTATAATGATTTTTTTATTTAATCATTTAGCTTTCAAACTTAATCTGTTAGGCTACATATTAATTTGATATTGTGGGCACCATCATAAAAAAAGCACAGAAAGAATAGTATACCTTCCGAAAATTATTTATTTATTTTTGCATTGACATGACACAGCAACCACTAGACCAATATGATCCTCAAGAGCTAGCATATAAAACTATACTTTGATGTCAGTTACAATGTAAATTAGAGGAACACTGCTCATTTTTGCACCATGATCCAGTGCTCCAAAAACTGTCCATATATTATGTTGATCTTTTTTCAACCTGGGCACAAGATTTGTTTTTAATAAACATATTCTAACGCAATGGACTCTCCCACTTGCCTTTGGTCAAGACATCATTATCCCTTCCTATACTGAAGGTGGAGGCCATTTTAATTTTCCCAGAATTCTAGAGTAACCAACTCTGTTCAGTCGATCATGTTCCAGCATACTGAATAAACAGTTATCTCCTTAGTCTCATGCAGAACAAAATATCCTCTATTTTCCAAATAATATACATATGTCCATCGTACATTAAAGCCACAAGAGCAGAATGGTGGAAAATAATCTCCAAAATCAGAACACAAGCGAGAAAAGAAGCTGAAGGATTTGTGGGTCCCCGATTATTTGCGTTTTCCGCGATGCCACATTATTATATATTTACCAACGCTAATCGCTAAAAATTATTTTTCCTATTGGTGCGTCCATACATACGCTAGAGTTCTACCGCTTGATGTCACATGACCTGGATAAGGAAAGGAAAATCACTTTCACCACCATATACTCGGATTCCAAAGCGGGCAATATTTTTGTTTATGTTTTGTAACAACCTTATCGGCAAAAAAAAAATCACTATTTCCGAGAGATTTATTTTGCATCCCATTAACTTATCTGTTTTTTTCAAATAAATTTGTGTAGTTGTAGCCCGCACATCCAGTGAAATGTTGACAACACAACAAAAAACAGGATGTGTTGGGGTGTGATTTACACAGACAATAGCTATGACATTTGCTTCAGAATATTTTCCAGGGGACAGACAGATTATCAAACAAGTCCTCTATTTATGATAAAGTGTTTGCTATATAGCAACAATAGTGTCTAATTTGTCACTTGCGTGAATTGTGCTCATTAGTGGTGCGCAGTCGAAAGACTCTTCCCATTATCTTCTGAAAGCTTTGAGAACACCATGGGGGATGCTAGACCATTTATAAATGAAATCTGGCTGCAACAATAAATGGAAAAATAAAGTATAGAGTTAAAACTATAGGTGTCATGAGCTTGATCTACAATAAATAGCAAAGTGTTATGAGAAGGGGAAAAAATTACAGTGTCCTGAAAAATACACGAAACAAGTAACTGGTTTTTGAGACACAAAATTTAAGGGCGTTCAGATAACGGGAACCAGTATTTCCGAAAAGGCTCACTCTGTCACTGATTGTAGTTTTAGGATGTAGACATCCCTCACCTTCGGGAACATCCTTCTCTCACCCCAGACGTTCACACAACTCTCTTTCCATGCAATGTATTTTGGCTCTCATCAAATCTAATGGGCTGGCGTTTCAGGCAGCCTCAATCATTCCTATCTCGCTCCAAGCAGGGAAAGAGAATGGCTTTCAGCTCAATTACCCTTCACATTCCAATTCCATAACGCCTGAACGAGGTTTTTTAACCAAAAACAAAAAAATAAAAGAGAGAGCAGGTCTCTCGCAGAACCCAGGATCAAGTGCAGACGTGCAGAAGGGAACTAACTAAAGACTTTCACCTCTCATCTTACCCTTGTTTTTCTTCACGATTATTAGACAAACCTGCTCTTTGTTAGTTTGTTGACACAAGTTACAATAAGTACAGTTCAATTATAACAAGGTCCACCCTGCTTCCAAAAAGCCTGTTGCCTCTCTGCTCCTTCCCCCTGAAAAGGCCTCATCTGTGGTCCTGTGGCCTCATGTGACCTTCCAGTTCATGCAACTAGCTCTCCTTTGCAAAGTCTTTAATCGCCTTGCTCTAGAAACACAACTTCTTTAATTGTCTAACACGCTAGCAGTACAAAGTCTTTTATGATGTAACGATGGCCGAGTGACATTTAGCAACCATAACGCTGAACCGTCTGTGCATATGGACTTGTTTAGAATATGTAGAGATAAAATAAGTCAGGTTATTTTTTTATTTGTATCTACAAGGGTACCAATAAGACAGGAAGTTTTGATGCATTCAGCTATGCGTGGCAGGGTTCAGTCTGGCATTTGTGAGGAAAGTGCCACATAGGCCCTCCTTACTACGCTTAACAGGTGTACATGCCAACTTAAAGAAGCTATACAATAGTATCTAGACCTCATAATGCAGATGTCATTTCAAACCTTCCTAATCTGATGACTGATGATAATTACTTTCTTCTTTGGTGTTTTTTTGGCTTGGTTTTGTAGAGCAATGTATAACAAACCTATTTATCTTAAAAAAAATTGTAGTACAGAATTCCAGCAGAGAAGTCATTTCATATATAAGAGGCAGGGCATCTCACTGAAGAAGTGACATGGACAGGGGACATTTAATAAAAGAACATGGTTCTTCAGTGTGTACACTGAAGGTATCAAGCTCCCCACTGGGATTCTTCTGAAGTCCCCAAGGTTCTTTTAGATTCATACAGATACCTCTGCTGATACCAATCTGAAGGGCCCCATGTGCACAAATTACTTGTATTGATCTTTAGCTCAGTAGGGTTCCTGGAAGTCTTGTCCATATGAAAAATACACCCAGGGAAAAAAAATGTTTCTCCAGAAAGATGTCATTTAAATTTCAGATTCTTTAGATATCAAAAGAAGTGTGATACATTTCCAGAAGGACCTTTAAGGCCTTGTTAAAATATAAATACCTAAACAGAAGCTACTAAGTTATAATACTGTTAGAGAACGTTGAGGATTGCAGCAAAGTGTACTGTGAGTACTGTAAATGTCCTAAAAATAACCAACGAATTGCATTCATACAGCCTAAAACAGAAGGACAACCGTTTTTCAAGATTTCTTTTGAGTATAAAAGCAAAGATTTTTTAAAAGCAATCGGAAAAAGCGTGGAGATATTGTAGTTTGTTACAGTAGGTTTTTAAGGAGAGTGAAATGTGAGTGTCATTGTTTTATTTGTTCAACAGAAGTGGGATTTATTTAAAGTCATGTGTTTTCCCATAAAATAAAAGTTATTATTTACTAACTTTACTAGAGATGTTTTATTTCTTGTGACACATTCTACCCCACTGAATCAGTTATTGTTGGGTAATAAAAAGGCATTAGAAAAAGTGAAGCAACAGAAACAAAACTACCAAGGAAAATGCACTGCATCGACTTTTTAAGGAGTAAATTCAGGTTTTTGAGGAGCTGATGTACAAAGTTTTAATAAGAATGCCACTTTGGCTTGATTAAAAGCATTTTGTTGTTGCTTTTAGCGTGCACCATTCTAAAGATATTGCTGTTCTAACAAGCTGCCATGAAACAGAGCTCAGCTCCATGAGTAGCTCAGAGAGCCAAGGGGATTGTCACTGGTGTGTGGATGTGTCAGTCATGTACTGTATAGCCTTACAAGGAGATAGCAGTCTTCCCCACTCAGAATGTGTGTTTGGCATGTCAGGTAAGCCCAACACTCTAACGCTCCAATATTTGTGATGTCGTAGAGATGTAGCTTGGACATTTTAATTAAACTTTCAAACCAACAGATTATCTTTTCAATGGCGCATGTTAGGTGCACTCGTCAAATAGCATTTTAAATCAGGCCCTCTTTCTTTAAACCCTTTATTTCTACTTAAATTACAACTGTAACAAAAAAATGAAGTTCTGTGTAATTGAACAATGTCATCAAGTGTAGGCATTTTATATAGAAATGCTTTAATGAAAGAATATAAATAAAGTGCCTCACTGATCCATCTTTTACTCTGTATAGCTCTGCCTGGAGGTAGAAATTTTGTTTAGAATCTTTGGTCACATGGATCAGATCGTTGTTCATCTGAACAAGCTGAGAGAACTATATGGAGTAAAGAAGGCTCTTAATTTGTATTATTTCATTAAATAATTTCTTTATAAATCATCTGCACGTGATACAATCTTTTAATTAAACATAAGGTGATTTTTTTGAGTTGTCCTTTAATGCATTTTCAAGAAGCATTTGTAATGTGACTGAATTCTTTCTTTGCGCCCTCATTGAACATTGCACATTATTGGTGTGTTTTGCACAACACTAGCCCATGTGTATTGAACATCAGGGAAGTCGTAGATCAGGGTCACTGTTATGATTATGAAAACGTCAGTCTATTATGTGAGGGGTGTACCATGCAATTCCTTGGTACTCTTGTATTAGAAGTGTTAAATTGCAGACTCGGAACTCATGTGAGTCGCCCAAGTAAACTGATCTCTTTGTTTTTATGTCTGAGATCATCAGGAGTGTCTTCCAAACACAGACTCACCTTCTTCTGTAAACAAATAATAGTCCCTTAGGATGTGTCATGTAAAAGATCGTACAGACTCTTATTTCATGTAGAATGTCTTAACTATTAATGAAGATCGTGCATACACAAGTGAGTTATTAATTGGAAATGCAGGTGAGCTTGTATAATGTCAGAAACCGAGTGTCTGGAGTGGCAGCAGAAGATTAATCAACATGTCATCCCTTGCTCCAGCTCCTCTTACCCCATAGCGGGCAGCCAAACGACATTTTATATTGCACAATTAGAAACATAGGATATTTTTTCACAACTGTCTATTGAAAAATGGATAAAGGGAAAGTAAAGTCAAAGTAGATTATTTTTGGGATCACAATGCACCTTACTGCCCGCCATCCTCACTGCTACAACTCTGAATGTGTTACCAACGTATCAATGAGATTACGCACTCAACCCTGTAAATCTTTTTTTTCCCGCTCACTCTTTCTTTATGCTTGTTTGCACTCTTTTGCCCACTCCCATTTTCTTTTGCTCGTGTTCTTTCACTCACACTTGCTTTCTTTCTCTTGCTTTCTTACTTTTGCTTGCTCTTGAATTCACTTGCACTTTCTCTGTTGCTTTGTGTATTGCTCTCTTGCTCTCTGCCATCACACTGTTGGAAATAGAGAGCAAGAGAGCAATATATAAAGCAAGAGAGAAAGCGCAAGTGAATTCAAGAGCAAGCAAAAGTAAAAATAGCAAGAGAAAGAAAGAAAGTGTGAGTGAAAGAACACGAGCAAAATAAAATGGGAGTGTGCAAAAGAGTGCAAACAAGCATAAAGAAAGAGTGAGCAGAAAAAAAGAGATTGACAGGAGGAAAAGAATCCAAGTGATAGAAAGAAAGGGGGAAAGAAAAGGAAACTAAAGATAGAGAGAAATGGAAACAAAGTAAAGAGAGAAAAAAAGAAAAGAAATACGGAAAAATGGAAGAAAAAAAGAAAAACCAAAAAGATCCAGAGAAAAGAGGAAAATGGAAGAATGAAGAAAAGAAAGGGATAAAAGAAGAAAGCATAGAGACAAAGAAAAAAAGCACATTAGCACCACAATAGCACAGTAATCAGTACCTTCCAGTAACTTCAGAACAGTATACTGTAAATAAACGTTAATATACATTTTCTAAGGTATCATATCTGACAGATTCTCAAGATAACGTGGATATGAATATTACACTTGCTCTGCACAGGAAGGAAGGAAGATAGTTTAAAGTAGTTTACTTTGAATGATCATCACTATAGGATTCTGATGTTGGCTGCACATTCAGACGTTCAGAGTTTGCTGACAAAGTAATACTCATTTTATACTACAAAAGTCAGTACATTGTGGAAAGTAATCACCTGTGTACACTTAAGATATTATTTCCACATCATTTAGCGTTTTCTGCCCCAGTAATCTCATCTCCGAGCACAAGACGCAAGATTCGTGCTTTGCTGACAATATGGGGTGTGAGCCGATCAGACTCGAATAACAGCAAGCAATCCCAGCTGGCCGTGTTCATAGAGGGTCTCCAAGCATTGCATATTTCTCAGGAGTCAAATTCATTTAACCTCAATTAATTTAACCTCTCCGCTGTTCAAGAAAGCCTTCACTTTAAGCACTATAATGCCATAGGAGCAGACCATTGACAGGAAAGCATTTTAACTGAATATATATATATTATTAAGAACCTAAGTTTGCATTTTATAGACATCCAGGATGTGTTAAGAGTTATAGTTGCTTTAAAGAATTTCCATCAATAACACATACTTCCCAACTTTTCCCCCTTGGTGAATCGGGACACCGGGGGCGGAGTCTGGTGAGGGGCGTGACACAAGGGGCGGAGTCTGGGAGGGGGTGTCAGTGCTACCGCTTATGTGCGGTAGCGCTGTCACCCATTTTTGAACCTGGCTTCTGCACATGCCCAGTAAGCATTCTCTGGTGTCTGGGACACAGGAGAATGCGAAGAGGAGTGTGGGATTGCGATCCTGAGTCCGGCTGTCCAACTGAGCTCAACCTCTGTATCGAAAAAGCAAGACAGAGGTAGAGCGTGGCGGGACAGTGAGACATGGCTCCCAAATCGAGAATGTCCCACACAAAGCGGGACAGTTGGGAGGTATAACATATTGATTGTAGCATGAATGCAGAGAATGCCATGTCTGCAGTCTTTAAATAAATTATATGCCCATAAATTATATGCCCGTTGGGCCAGCACAATATCTGTGGCCCATTAATAAATAACCCCCCCCCCCCCGGGTTTGGGGCCGGCGCTATGCCCCAAGCCCATATATAATAAATCCAGGGGGCCTATGCTTTTATTTAGGCCTGCAGCCTGGGGGGATGACAACTTTTTTTTATTTAATGGGGGAGGCAATGATTTTACATTTTTGGGGGAGGGTTAAGATGTGGCACATTGGAAGGAGCTCCTGTGTCTCCCCCAACATTTTTTCTTAAACATTCATATATCGACTGTTTTAAGAAATGGATTGACATTTAATGCTTTTTTTTTTATGCAATTCACGGACAAAACTGAAAGATTTTTTGCCAATTCATATTTTACAAATGTGATCAGCTTTATTTTATTTGAATGAAAGGTTATTACTTTTGTAATATATGTTTTATTGCACATTGTCACTTTAAATTGCTGGCGGGTGTGTCCACTTTGAAAATCACATGTCACTTGACTTGTTTGCTATAAAAGTTTCACAGTTTATACACATGGTTATTGTTTGACAAAAACCCCACAGGGTTAAACGTTGCACTGTTCTGTGAAGTGAGTAGTACACAGCATTGTACAGGATTGTCAGTAACTTGGCAATATATTGCATGGAAGAGCCTTCAATTCCTAGAAGAATAAACTGATGAATTTCATAATAAATTCTGAGCCTACTATAGAACACACAAATGCCAATGTTCTAGATACTTAATGAGGCTACAGAAAGCATATTTTATTGGTTCTTTAAACAGCACAAAAGTTTTCAGATGTGCCAACATAAATTTTTAAACTTGGATAAGCTAACACAATGTGCCATTCAAATACAGGATTGATGATTGTAATGGGCCTCTCTATGCCTAAATGGATATTCCATTGAAAATCATCTGATTTCAGCTAAAATATTCATTTACAACAATAACAATGTCGACAAACTGTGATCCATATGATGTTATTTTAATGGACAAAATTAGCTTTTCTTCAAAAACAAGGACAATTCTGTGTGACCCCAGACATTTGAACGGTAGTGAATATCTGGTGTATCAACACAAAATATTAAGGGTCTGTAATATCACAAATAATATAGTTATGTGTTCTTCTATTAGTCTATTACATCATAACCACCATCTCATGCATCATACTGCACTAATTGTATACTAAAATAAAAGTGGAGAGGAAAAAAAATGAAATAATTTAGGCCGCAAGGATATATCACTTAATAATCTGATTTGAATTAATTTGAGTCTGTGTTTTCATTTCACTAGAGGGATTTTGAGCTGATAAAGACATTCCATAATGAAAACATCTTAAAATGGTCTCAAGGAATTGAAAGGAGAACAAATTGGATAATTTATTATGAATGCATGGGGCAGGCTGTGGGGCTGGTGCTGAACTTGTCTATTTTACGGAGCTTGTGATTACTGTATAAGTAAAACAACATTATCTGGTCTGACTACAAAATGTGTGTTAAAAGGTAGGCACCAAGAAACCACTTAAGGTTATTAAGTACCAAAAGGATCAAACATGCATGTTTTTTCGTTCCATTCACTAACATACTGTAATTATAGGCTGTAGACAGAATACAAATTCTATTTAATCCTTAAACTATTGCTTATTGTTGAAAATTCTACCAAATGGATTGGAGGGGCTGTGATATCAAATTAACTCTTTAATGCTACTCAAGCATTACGCTAGCAGCTTTTGAACATATTGTACCATGATGACCTGCCAGCCAGACATTCCAATGAAGGTTGGCCACTGTGTCTTTCATGTGGAGTACCAGTTGGGTGCCACTTGAATCATAACACACATAGCCTACCCTTGCTTGCCCGCCTTCTCCTGTAATGACCCAGCAAACGTTAAGCACCCAATGTTCAATGGATGTTGACACTGCAATTACGCATTGTGATGGCTTATGAAACCTGCAAGTTATCTGTCCCTTCTTCTGAGAACTTCAGCTTTCCCTGGATGCTTTGCCTCCCAGACTCCAATCTTCATGGGAATTGCCAAACTTGAGCTAATCCAGGCTCTGTCAGACTCAAGCTCAGGACAACATCTCTGTGAATCAAGTCCATCTGTGTTCCTTACCTGGTTTCCATTTGTATTTTTTGTGTTCCTTAATTTTTTCCTTGATCCATTTCATTCCTCATTTGTTTGGTTTCTTGTCTATCTAGACTTCCCTTTTTTCTATCTCAAACTTTGCCCAAGTATGTTACTATCTAGCCACAGGCAAGCATCTTGTCTTCTCTATTTTGGTTCTAGCATAGTTTTGTTTGATTTCATCCAGAGTTAGTGATTAGAATTTGCCAGTGAATGGTAACTATGAAACTTGTCATGGCCATCTCATATTAGCCAGCTATTATTTCACCATTTTTTCACCTTTGCTTCCCTAGTATTGTTTCTTGTGGCTGATTCAGGATACGATTGTATCTTAAATTCTGTGCCCTTCCCTCAATATCGCTGCTGCAGTCACAAGTACGTGGTATGTGGCTAGACAACCCAAGGGGTGCAAACCCTGGGCTCATTTGTTCACTGTGCAACAGGTCCAATGGACACAGTCCTTGATGGAGGCCAGAACTCCTGGTGTCTCATACAGGAGGAAGGAAACACTCTGCTTGTCCATCTGCAAGACAAGCTTTCCTTTTTTTCTGAGCTGCATTGGCAAGGGCTTGTTAGTTTGACTGGCAGTCTAAAAGACCAATCGGGAGAATGACTCTTGGCTGACAGGACATACCCACAAACGTATTTCAGTTTCTTAGTTTCAATGCTACTTAAACAAAATAGAGAGTTAACTTCAAAAATCAAATAAATCAGCCAGAAAAGGGACAGTTTATTAATCCTAAAAGGCCCTTTGTATTACTGTAGTTGGCAATAATCACTGATTTGGCACTTCAGGAGTTACCTGTATTTACATTTCTGCATCTGGAAATTAAGCTCCTTTTCTTTTATTGTGTTCAATCACTGCAGTGAACAAGCTTCTAGGTGATGTCATAACGATGTGTTTCTGCTTAATCCCCTACCGATCTTTTCAGGCACATTTTGTAATCTACAGTAGGGTTAGAAGTACCTGATTAAGGAATCATATTAAAGGACCCCTCTGACTTTAAATATGTTCCCGTTACAGTTTGCATTTATTTATTTATGATCAGGCTTTGTTTTTTGCAATACTTTCCTGCAAAACTATTTTTTTTGTTTGTCAGGATTTCTTGGGTATGTTAAAAAAATTGGGTACATTATATTCAGGTTCCCCTTTAAAATGAGGAAAACGAAACCTTATTGGACTAGAATTACTATGCTTGGAGTTTATAAATTGGGAAATTGGTGTTTGAATGACCCTCCTATTTAACATGATTGAAATAACAGCCTTTTGTACACAGCAGCAGTGTATTATAGCAAACCTTAAGTTCATTTCTGTATGTAGATATTAAGGACGGGTCTAGGACTCTTCTTCGCCGCATCTTCATCGCTGACAGTTCAGCGCGGCAGTTAGAACGCTGAACTGTCAGCAATGAAGAATAACGCGGCCGCGGCTAGGTAAGAGCTGACAGTTCAGCGCTGAACTGTCAGCTCTTACAAATGTAAAAGTAAAAAGAAAATACCCCCCCCAATAAATGATTCCCCCCCCAAAGTGCCCCCCAAACCCCAAAACTAAAATTAACCCCAATACTAAAATTAACCCCAATACTAAAATTAACCCATAAAACCCAATACTAAAATTAACCCCCGAACCCTAATACTAACCCCCGACCCCTAATACTAACCCCCTAAACCCTAATACTAACCCCCGAACTCAAATACTAACCCCCTAAACCCTAATACTAAAATTAACCCCCTAAACCCGAATACTAAAATTAACCCCGAAGCCTAAAAACTAATTCTAACCCCCTAAACCCTAATTCTAACCACCCTTACTAAAATAAACTTACCTTTAGCGATGAAATGTCCCGCGATTAAATCTCCAGCAACGAACTGTCTTGTGGTGCAGAGACGGCGGAGAAGCGGCTGCGCGGAAGCAGCCACGATGAAGTGTCCCACCCATTAAGGACAGCGACATATCGAATCCTTCTATTCATATTTGTGTGAATGGGAGGAAAAAGTAAAAAAAAAAAAAAAAAAGAAAGAAATAGCCATGTGTTTGCAGTTTTCACAACAAATTGGGTATTGGACCCCAAATATGAGATACCTTTATGAGAGGATAATATATGAACAATTATGAGGATACAGAACATCCCAGAATTAACAGGGTTCTAGGCAATGTTATGTGCTAGTGATGCCTTTGCCCTGGTAAATATTTAATCAGCTGCCGACAACTTATTTTATATCATTGGAACCATTATCTGTGATTCATATAAAGCAGGAACTGGTCCAAATTGGCCTTGATAACTATTGCTGTAGCTGAGAAAACCCTTCTTAAAAAACTAGCGAGCCTAACATTAGAGGGTTACAAAGAGAGAGAAAAAAGATAACAAGTCTTTGCTATTAAATAAAAAGAACAGCTCGCTGGCAGACAGGTCTAAAGAGTCTTTACTAGGAATAATATAGGGCCTGAACATTAATTAAATGCTAATGCTGTGGATCGGTGAGATCAGACTTCTACGATCTGCTTCGTATTCACAGCCGAGGCAATAGAATTCTACAAGCCCCTGAAGACCATCCTGCAGAACTGCCCTGGAAACCATTAAATTAACTATAACATTATCATTAAAACAATATCTCGATTTCTAGAAATGTAATTAAAATTAAGTCTGCTACAGGCAGAAGGTCCCCGGTTTTCTAATGCCTTAGGGGTGCTGTGGTGACCCTTCCGTGCTCTGACCCTGGAGAATAGGGCTTCTGCCACACCATAAAAAAACGACAATGCTCTGCTAGCCATTTTTTGAATTAAAATGGAAATGGGGAAGACGGACTGTCAGGTTTCGTTAGGCAACACTGTCGCCTGCCCCAAAGAGAGTTCTAGAATTTCATAATGCAGAGTTCCTCCCCTTGAAAATATATCCGCCGTTACAATAAATTGCAAGTTTTAAGAGCATTCAAGTATGGTAAAAAGGCCATTAAGTTTGAGGTGTTGGGGGGGCATTGCAGGCTGTCTATCAAGTGCAAAGGTCTTACACAAATGAAGCATATTTAACAGACCTGGGTAAAAGCAAGACTTGTGCCAAAGTGATAGCATTGTTCTTGTCAAGTGTAGACTGTGATAATGCTCAAAGTGTAACAAGATTCAATATATCATGTGCATTACACTATCAGAGACTATGTCAGTGATTGCCAATAATAATCACACTCAGGTCACAATAGCGTACTTTTGATGTGTGCATAACACGGCTGTCCAGGTACTGTCCCTTCTTGCAGATGTGATCAGCATTTAATGTCTGCATGTCTATCAGTGATGTATCACAGAAGGCCTACTGCCAGGGCAGGGGTAGGCAACCTTCAGCATTCCAGATGTTGTGGACTATAATGCTCTTACAGTCGTAAGGCTACCAAAGAATCAAGGGACATGTAGTCCACGACATCTGGTGTGGCGAAGGTTGCCTACCCCTGTGCTAGAGTATAAAATCTGAAATTTAAAGAAACACAGAAACACACTGAGATAACTAAGAGCAGGCAACTGGATGGATATGGATCTCCAGCTTTTTCAACTATCCATTTTCGGGTGGTCACCCTATTTTCTAGAATATAAGACAAGTTTTTTTTTTGCTCTGAAAAAATCCCTTCATCTTATATTTGAGGTTCGTCTTATAATCAGACCTCAAATTGAGTTTGGACTATAAGACTGGGATCCAGGTCCCCCACACAGCTGCAGGAGACCTGCTGTAATCAAACACGTGGCGGAGATGCCGGTTAGCATCTGCACTTCCGCCAGGAGTTTGATGACGAAAGCCGGGAGGTCACATGACCTTCTGGCGGTCCGTCATAGAAGTCCCGGCGAAAGTTCTGGGCAATGTGGGCTGACATCCTCTGCTGCTAACCGGCACCTTCGCCACAACTTCTTTGATGGAGGTCCATCATAGAAGACCCGGAAGTGTCGGGCAGCAGCAGAGGATGTATGCACGATGTGCGAAGATATCCTCCAGCTACCCCCACTGGACACCAGGGATGCATGGTTAGAAAGTCGGGAGGGGGGGGGGGGTTGAGCAGCAAATGCAAAGTCTGGGGTCTTTGAGCAGCAGGGGCAAAGTCTGGGTGGGGGCAGCAGAGGCAAAGTCTGGGGGGAGCATCAGGTGCAAAGGCTGGGGTGAGGGCAGCAGGGGCAAAAGTCTGGGGGGGGGGGAGAGCAGTAGCAGCAAAGTCTGCTTAATAAGTATAAATAAATAAAGCGTGATCTACGTATACCAGTGCACACAAACAGAGTAAAGATTACAATAAAGTATTCAGAAGAAAATAAAGACGGCACAAGAGGCGAGGAAGGGAAATGTGAAGGTAAGCTATGTCTAGGCAGTCCAAATAATATGGTACAGCAGGACTACAAGGTGCGGAGACCAGCAAGCACATTCCAACAAACTGGAAAACCATAAAACTCTATTACAGCAAATCAAATGGCAGTCAGGCTGACAGCGATTAGCATGAAATGAATACAAGGGAACGTAATGAGGTCTGTAGAGGAAGACTTACTGAATTAGCTTGCCAAGTATAGCACAACTTTCCTTTCTTTATTGACTCGGCTAGCAGTGTGACTGGCCTGCTCCACTTCTTCAAAAGATGAATCCATGACGCAAAACACTGAATGCAATGCTCACAAATAAATAGTGCTGCTAATACTTGAATAACGTGCATTTTATTTTCTCCTTCTTTAATACACATCCTTGTTATTTGATTTTTACTACACTTTACATCTCTACCGGGCTACTGGTTCCTGGGTGATAGAAAGCTGGATACCTTACTCTTCCTGCCGATAGAGAACACAGTACAGAGAAGAATGATGCCTTGTTGAGTTCTGCTTTATTGGGCTCTACAAGGTCTTTAAGGGAGCCCACTACAGGCTAAAGGCCAGATCTCGGTCCCCTTTCAAGAGTTATGGAGAGTATCAGGTATAGTAATCATATGGTATCTTAAATTGTCCCTGCGGACATTTCCCCTTAGCCCACAAAGCCCCCAGGTTTGTACACATTGAAATGCACATGGCCACCCCTTCAAACTTCACTCATAATTCTGGTGAGGGAAGTGAGATCTTCAGGACCTTCCTTCCCTGCTTCCTTCTCAGCTACGGTTCCTCTGCCCAGGATCTCACTTTACTCACTACTTACATAAAAGTGATACTTAGAAAACAGACACGCACGTGTTTAAAAAACAAAATCCATATATCATGACTTGGGCTGGGTTTGGGTGCATATACTACAGTTGTATGCTACACTAGCGATGGATAATGATAATTGTAGTACACACAGATCTGGAGTCTCTATGACACAAGTGGACGGGAATCCTGGCTGTATATCTAATGTGTTCATCATCTGATGGATGGAGAAAATTCCATGTAATGCTTTCAGAAACTAATAATGAAATCCCACGTGCCCACAGCCTGAGAGAGGAAAAGGAAGATCAAAGAGCCGTGGCAGGAGGGTGCAAGCAGACAGCATATTAAAGAGCTGTTCCCTTTGTAGTCTTCAATTACTAGAGACAACTTGATTTAGCACAAAGGCACAGATGTTACACACACGCACGCTTACTAGAGAAGGTAACCTTCGTCTGAGTCATTCTCATGTATGCTTGTTCCTGTTTAACTGCCTCATGCAAAGGTGGAGGAATAATCAGAGGCAGTTGGTCTCAGCCCCAGCGGCCCCTGGATTTGCACATAGTAGACAACATGTTATTTTGCCTGCAGCCTGCCTATTTTAGAAGCAGCCTGTACAGGCAGGGTCACCAGGGCACCTATCAAATATTTAAACAAATACACTAGTCATTAGATTCCACGCATCTTGCCCTCAAAGCCCCAGCCGGCTGATCATTACTAGTCAACAATAGCTGGGGTGGCAAAGATTAAATAGCTAACCCACACTGGGGGAAAAAAAAAACACAAAATATTTGTTTATAGTTGTAACGTAAGAATTTTAAAAATGAGAGTAAGACTTCAGAAAAAAACAGTAAATAAATATTATCAAGAAAATAGATACTGTTTGTATTGTGTTTAATGAAATGTAAGTAATGTAAAAACATTTCTCCAAGATTTAAATAGTGAAAGGAGGTTCATCAGATAGATACAATATACAGGTAAAGCCTGGGAACACACTGGTCTGTACATCTAATTGCAGATACAATATACAGGTAAAGCCTGGGAACACGCTGGTCTGTGCATCTAATGGCAGATACAATATACAGGTAAAGTCTGGGAACACGCTGGTCTATACATCTAATGGCAGATACAATATACAGGTAAAGCCTGGGAACACGCTGGTCTGTGCATCTAATGGCAGATACAATATACAGGTAAAGTCTGGGAACACGCTGGTCTGTGCATCTAATGGCACATACAATATACAGGTAAAGCCTGGGAACACGCTGGTCTGTGCATCTAATGGCACATACAATATACAGGTAAAGCCTGGGAACACGCTGGTCTGTGCATCTAACGGCACATACAATATACAGGTAAAGCCTGGGAACACACTGGTCTGTGCATCTAATGGCAGATACAATATACAAGTAAAGCCTGGGAACACGCTGGTCTGTACATCTAATTGCAGATACAATATACATGTAAAGCCTGTGATCACACTAGTCTGTACATCTAATGGCAGATACAATATACAGGTAAAGCCTGGGAACACGCTGGTCTGTGCATCTAATGGCAGATACAATATACAAGTAAAGCCTGGGAACACGCTGGTCTGTGCATCTAATGGCAGATGCAATATACAGGTAAAGCCTGTGATCACACTAGTCTGTGCATCTAATGGCAGATGCAATATACAGGTAAAGCCTGGGAACACGCTGGTCTGTGCATCTAATGGCACATACAATATACAGGTAAAGCCTGGGAACACGCTGGTCTGTACATCTAATGGCAGATACAATATACAGGTAAAGCCTGGGCGCACGCTGGTCTGTACATCTAATGGCAGATACAATATACAGGTAAAGCCTGTGATCACACTAGTCTGTGCATCTAATGGCAGATGCAATATACAGGTAAAGCCTGGGAACACGCTGGTCTGTGCATCTAATGGCACATACAATATACAGGTAAAGCCTGGGAACACGCTGGTCTGTACATCTAATGGCAGATACAATATACAGGTAAAGCCTGGGCGCACGCTGGTCTGTACATCTAATGGCAGATACAATATACAGGTAAAGCCTGTGATCACACTAGTCTGTGCATCTAATGGCAGATGCAATATACAGGTAAAGCCTGGGAACACGCTGGTCTGTGCATCTAATGGCAGATACAATATACAAGTAAAGCCTGGGAACACGCTGGTCTGTGCATCTAATGGCAGATGCAATATACAGGTAAAGCCTGTGATCACACTAGTCTGTGCATCTAATGGCAGATGCAATATACAGGTAAAGCCTGGGAACACGCTGGTCTGTGCATCTAATGGCACATACAATATACAGGTAAAGCCTGGGAACACGCTGGTCTGTACATCTAATGGCAGATACAATATACAGGTAAAGCCTGGGCGCACGCTGGTCTGTACATCTAATGGCAGATACAATATACAGGTAAAGCCTGTGATCACACTAGTCTGTGCATCTAATGGCAGATGCAATATACAGGTAAAGCCTGGGAACACGCTGGTCTGTGCATCTAATAGCAGATGCAATATACAGGTAAAGCCTGGGAACACGCTGGTCTGTACATCTAATGGCAGATACAATATACAGGTAAAGCCTGGGCGCACGCTGGTCTGTACATCTAATGGCAGATACAATATACAGGTACAGCCTGTGATCACACTGGTCTGTACATCTAATGGCAGATACAATATACAGGTAAAGCCTGGGAACACACTGCTTCATATTTATAGTGCAGTACCACAATGGCTCCCATGGATTGAAATAGGTCACAATGTAATTCCCCAGCACTGCGCTTTAGCAGAGAATAAGTGTATTTATCATCCTTGTTTCCATTCCCAGAATCCATTGCTGTGTTGGTAGTACGGCAAGTTTAGGATTTCTTTGCGCAATGCATGTCTTTTGGCTTGACTGGTGTGTGTGTGGATTTGTGTTTAATAAGATTTAAAGTGGAGGGGTTTATCTATCACCTCTATACCCACCATAACTTCATGCTGATGAGATCGCTGTTGGTTACCTGCCTGTGCACCGCTATCTCAGTTGATGTTTAAAGGCAGTCTAGTACAGTGTGCATTTGCTCCAAGGGGTCCATGTAAAAAGTGGATAGTAGGCAAACAGGTAATCGGGACTGTCCCACTAATAGCATGGGCTTTAAAATAATGTATTTGGAGTATTGTGCCTACCTTTGGCACTCTGACCACCGAGGACTATCACTCCTAGTATACTCAGCAGCTGTTGGATGAAATGAGCATCATTGGAGTCATAGTCCACAGCAGCATAAAATATCTAAAATGGCATGCCAGATCCTACGATTGAATGATTGTTATTACATCCATTTTACCTAGAGGGATGCTAAAAGAATTGTCTTCTGCTGTTTACATGACAAGTTCCTTTCTTGCCACCACTGTTCTAACACCTGTAACACTGTAATAATTTCCTGGGAAATGCACAGTGAACATTGCTCTTTTCAGTGCAAATGTGTGAAGGAATCTCAATACCAGCGTCCAGCTGTCATGGTTACCCAGAGATGAATATTCTCTCTGTATTGTATGCACTACGGCATGTTAGCAATGCATCCTTGTTCACAGGAGTCTGCAGGAAGCGTCGCTAATTATTTCCCCTCCTGCACAGTCGTTATACAAACAAAACATTATTGGTGGATAGAGAGATCCCTGGTGACCTTTAGGAGCAGGGACGATGAATGTTGGCCCAGGGCACACATGTTTGGAACTTATGTGTAATATTATTGGCTAGAATTTGTATGTAAGGATTAGAGAATGATACATATATATATTGTGCTTTTGCTGACCATCTTTGTTCCTGAAGAGTCTTGATCTTGTCCCTCCCACATGTCACTCTCTTCTTAATTTTCAGCTACTGTCACGGCTTCAGGATTAATTCTTGGCTAGTGCAGTTCATAAAGGTAACTCAACAGTCACTGACCTGAACTGGGTTGGGAAGCCATGGCCTGTTAGTGGCTCAGCATGTGGCAGGTCAAGGTCTCTGGAGGATTACGGCAAATATCAGGCAGCACATTCTTATTTGCAGCTGACGGGCTGTTCATGGTTGGTGTAGTTTATTCTGGTTATGGAAGTGACATGTTAATAAAGCATTGTCCTTTATATGAAACTGTGTTTGTGCAAAGGTGGCTGTAACATGAGCCGGCCTTAGTGATCATGGAATCATTGATCCATAGTTGCTAAACTGAATCTTTCTATGATTAAAGGCGTGTGTGTGTATCGATATATACAGGACACCGGGTGGCCTACGCTGGCATAGAATGGCATCATAGTTCTACCCAGTGCATAGATACATTGTCTGGAACTGTGGTGATGAAAGCACAGGTCCATGCTCTTTCGCACATTAGGCTTGAGGGAAGCATATGAGGGTCTCTTCTCCTGTCCAGTCTACTAGGGAATGGGGAACCAGCCGAGATCGGTGTGGAAGGAAGTGGGCAGTGAAGGGAGTAGGAGAACATGATGAGAAAAGAGAAAGTCAAGAAAACTATGTCTGTGCTGAGCCTGACACCCACGCTTTGTGGATTTCCATGATCCTGAGTCAACCACTCAACTGGTTTTATAGGATCCCTAGTCCACAACACATTGTGTGCAGACACTAGCTGTTAAGATGAAGCCAGCCATAGTGGATATTTGACACCACACTTCTTGTGCATTATAGATATCATTACCAACCAACCAAGCATCATGGAAACTGTTGTAAACAACAGCTCAGGTGCCAAGTCTTAACTAGCGTTGGGTTCTTTTAAAAGAACAGGGCTAATCCTACTTTATAATTGTAAAAGGCTAATTTAGCATTACCCCTTTTGTAATTTTGTTAGTACAGCTGAAAACTGTTGTGCTGATTTAAGAACCAATAAAGCTTGTTTTTTGCAGCTCATTTGATGTAGATTTTCATTGAAAACAGGGACCCCAAATCTTTGACCGGTAGCGTATATACACACCCAGACATTTATTTGAGATATGTATGTGTTACTTATAATAACTGCATAGTCTGGGAAGTTTGTGAAACTTTGTAGTTGATCGATCAATCATGGAAACAAAATACACACTTTTGCATACCAACGCGTTTCTCACATTGTGTAGGTCACAGTCTCTTAGTAGAAAATGCTTTACAGCTTGCTTTCTGTAACAATGACAAAGAATTCTCAAATTGGAAGGCATACCTCTGAGATGCGCACAGTATATGGCTGGTTGTAAAATGTTGGGGCGTTGTCATTGACATCACCAACTTGAATATTTACTTTGCCTTTGATAACCTGCAAAAATAAAATAACACAATGGTTATAAAAAAAACTACCAATGGTCATCAATGAGCATATTTAATTAACATAGAATGGTATAACATGCACTCTTATTGGTGTGGTACACAGAATAGGGCACATGATACTCTAGTTATTGAAGCAAGACTGGTGTAATTTGGTAAATACTGATGAACAAAAACACAATTGATTTTTAGCATGACTTTATGAAAATATTATTTATAGTGAATAAATAATAAAAGTAAATAAAATAAAATATTACTTGTTTATAATAAAACAGGTTTTTAAAATATTTTAATGATCCTTAAAGGGACACTCCCACCAAGGGAGTATTGTTGATTTCAGATTAGTCTTTTGTTTTTGTTATGTGACTGTATTTAATAAAATATTTAAACAAGTGTGACAGGGTACCGCCATTTCGTAAAATATAGTGTTTTTTGGGTGCCACCCCCTAGTGACTTTACAGCACTAGTATCTCACTTTGGGGCTGGGGACACAGAATGCACTCTATAAGTCAGAATTCTAATCATAGAATGGAAGGGTAATATAACTATTACATCAAGGGGGCGGAGTTATGATCCTGATTGAGCAGATCAATCTCCTCAATTTGTGTTGGAAGGCAGGTAAAAGTAAGTTGTACACAGCCACTTAGTCCTGCACACTATGATACGCAGGAGCCAGTGAGAGATCAGGGGAATATCTTATGACATCATCATGCAGGCTTTGGCACAGTTGTAAAGTGAGACTGGCTGGAAGATTTTGGACGATGTTGCATCACGGGAAATATTCCCAAAATGGAGCCAGGAGATAAACACCTAATTTTATTTTTTCATTTGCAATTAATTCAATCATATAAAAAAAAAAAAACAGTGGCATATGATGTATATATATATATATATATATATATATATATATATATATATATATATATATATATATATGTTTATTTTAAACTGGTAGTGTCCCTTTAAAGGGACTCAACCTAAACATTGTTTATACCGTCGTTGTAGCAAATAAAAAAAAATGATGACAATTTATCTATACATTGTGTTAACAGAATTGCAAGCAAATGCATAAAATAAGAGAAATATATGTTTTAAATGTGTCTTTTTAATTTACTCACCTATCTCAAGTTTACAGTGTTCATAGACCTTCACACCCACTTTTGGTTTTCAGTAGGGTGTAAGGGTCTATGTATTTACCACCACCCAAATGTATGCGCTGGTAAGTACACATATAAGTTACTATTTTACCTTAGAGATCTTTTTACTGTAGTTATACTTATTTCTGTACTAAGCAGTTGCTTATTACAAAAGTCAGCACGGCTGCATCCAATTGCACAGGTGTTTTTATCCCAATAGTAAAACCCGCTGGCATCACTTACATAAGAGATTTCACAAATCTTTCATTCGTTACCCCTGCTGTCACTTCTCGGATATACTGTCCTCTTCTACCAGTCAGAGATTTTACTATATATATATATATATATATATATATATATATATATATATATATATTGATGCAATGAAATACAAAAAGTCACACATACCCCCTGGTTGTCGCTGACAGAAAATTCAACTGTGCATTCCGATGTAGTCTGAAATTAAAAGAGAGAGACCGAATAATACAGATTAGAAATGGTGTTTATCTTCTGACACCAGTGCTTCGGATTTTAGCTAAAAGCATAATTACATGCAAAATACCATCGGGAAATGGCGCAAAGGAGGAACCTGGCGTACAATTAGAGATAAGGCACCAAAATGTAACTGTATGAATATCAACTAGAACAAGGCTTTCATAAAATGAGTGAAACCTATATAAGGTGGAGAAGTAAATTAAACAAGACAATGTATCACATATTTATGCACATCCTGCAACACAGGAACGTCAAGCTGTAGTTTTTGGGGGCAGGCCATGCCTTTTCCTGTAAGGTCGTCAGCCAATCAGGGATTAAAGGTTTACTGCGACTTATAATGCGCGATACACAAATAGATAATGCCAGATTATGGTGGCGGTAATTTACGTGCATAAAATGGAACCATTGCAACTTTATCAATACAAATCCTCTGAAAACTATTACATATAACAGGACTATAATATTTTAGAATGGCTGTAAAACTGGTGATTATTTCTGGCATAAATAACATTGTTATTAAACCAAAAATATATTTATATATATATTTTGACTAAGCATCATTAGTCAAAAAAATACACCCCAAAATGTTATATGGCCACTAATTTTTGGGAGGAGTGGTTGAAAGTGTGGCTATGGGAAGGTTTTTTTTTGCTGACTATGGCCAAATGAGAGTTATTTATGAAATGTGGTAAGTTATTTAGAATAATCAATTTTTTATTTACAAAAAACAAAATCTAAACACACATTTGATGCATTTAAACTCAATGTATTATGTTTTTAGCTCTGTGATACAATCAAACACATATAAAATTTGAGTTCCTTGAACATAGGGATATTCTTCTCTGATATAGGGATATAAGAGAAGGAAAGGGGGACAGAGGGATTTGGGCAAAAGTAGGGACTCTCCCTCTTAAATAGGGAGGTATGAAAAACAGTGAAATCACAAGGTAAAGTAATCTTCATCTTTCAAGTTTTAATACATTTTGAGTCATATAAGTTAGACCACAAGTGCACACAGTATGATAACATAGCATTCAGTTTGCATAAGGGTGAATTCAATATAGAACAGACCTTACTGTGCTTAGTACATATACCCCATAAAGAAAAACTTTGCATACCCATCTTACAAAAAAGATTATTTATTACAACAGACAAAATATAGACAACATCATAGAATGGAAAACGTAATAGCTACCTAAACATTAGCATAATATGATAACAGTAGATATTAAACACACGTTGTCACCTACCTTGTTTCACCTCCTGATCCGCCGCCATCGCGGATCAGGAGGACGCCATCCCGTCGGCTGGGGCTCAGAGTGAGAGCCCCAGCATCCCTTGATGCTGAGACGCGCGTCCAGTAAGACGCGCGCTCAGTGACGTCACGCACCCGTTCGCGCATGCGCGAACGGGTGTTTCATGAATATTCATGAGCCCAGTTAAAGGGCTATTTATTAAATTAACCCCTCCCTTGCCAATTGATCAGAGGTGTGTCCTGATCAATTGGTAGTGTATTTAAACGGTCATTTCACAGGTTATCTTTGCCTGTGATAGTGCCTTGTGTATCTCACTAGCGTTTTGACTCCTGATTGACTCCGTTTATCTGTTGCTGACCCGGTTCGTCCCTATATACTCCATCCGTTTGTTCCTGCATTCCTGATTATTCTGTGTATGACCCTGCTGTTCCTGACTATTCTCCGTCCGCCGCCTGCCTCGATTTCTGCTAGTGACCTGTTTATCCGTATCTCTCCTGTCCGTGACCCGGCCTGTCTCCTGACTCTCCGTTTGCCTGTATTCCTGTACGATCCTATACGGGCTCCACTTGCTGAGTATCCGGTAGTAAGTGTTCCAGCAAAATCCTTGGTGACATACCACCGGCGGCTCAACCAAGGGTGTGTAGTCATTAAGGTGAAGACCAATACTTGCTACCTACGGTACTTAGTGAGTGTCCCTATAGCCTCATCTACACTTGTGGTCCATCTCCTGAACACGACCGTTACACACGTTATGGACAAAAGTGTTGGAACCCACCACTTGATTATTGAATTCAGGTGGCCTTGTAGTCTTTGCATTTACAAAAATTTGTAGAAAAAAATGGGTACAGTGATTGGATGCCACCTTCGCAATAAGTCAGTTTTTGAAATTTCACCCCTCCTATATATTCCACAGTCAACTGTAAGTGGTATTGTTGGAAAGTGGATGTGGTTAGGAACAGCAGCCGCGAAGTAGAAGACCACGTAAAGTTACAGAGCGGGTAAAAGTGTGAGGAGCATGGTGTGTAAATGTACCAATGCTCTGCTGATTCCTTAGCATTAATAACCACATAAAACTGTGCGGTGGCAGCTTAATGGAATGGGTTTCCATGGTCAAGCAGCTGCATGCAAGCCTCACATCACAAAGTGTAATGCCAAGCATTAAAGAATGCCTCCACTAGGGTGACCGCGTGTCCCAGTCCGCTGCAATCCAGGGCAAGTCTTAGTTCTGTATTAAGAGCTCCGAGAGAAGAAGGTCTCAGACAATCAGGTGAGACTTCTCAACTCTTCTGATTGCCTGAGAGTTCAGAAGCCTCTACTGATTGGCTCGGTCCCTCCTTCACACAGAGCTCAAAGCTGCAGCTGCCTGTCTACACTAGGTAAGAAAACAAAACTCACACTCACTCTTTGACAGTGTGTGTGTCTGTGTAAGTGACAGACTGTTTGTGTGTCTGTGATTAGAGCGGTTAAATGCTCTGAAACTGCCTGACTGGTACATAGAGGGAGTTAAATACTCTGAAACCGATTGGTTGGTAACTAGAATTGGTTAAATGTTTTCAAACTGCCTGTCTGGTAACTAGAGGGGTAACATACTCTCAAACTGCCTATCTGGTAACTAGAGGGGGTTATATACGCTCAAACTGCTTGTCTGGTAACTAGAGGGGTTACATACTCTCAAACTGCCTGTCTGGTAACTAGAGGGGTTACATACTCTCAAACTGCCTGTCTGGTAACTAGAGGGGTTACATACTCTCAAACTGCCTGTCCGGTAACTAGAGGGGTTACATACCCTCAAACTGCCTGTCCGGTAACTAGAGGAGTTACATACTCTCAAACTGCCTGTCTGGTATCTAGAGTGGTTACATACTCTCAAACTGCCTGTCTGGTAACTAGAGGGGTTACATACTCTCAAACTGCCTGTCTGGTAACTAGAGGGGGTTATATGCCCTCAAACTGCCTATCTGGTACCTAGAGGGGGTACATTATTTGAAAATGTCCCTGTCTGATAATGACTGTATGTATATTATAAATAAATTACTCAATCTCAAAACAACATGGTTCCTAATAATTTATAGAATATAAAATGTGTCCCTGAATGGAAGAAATAAAATGTAGTCACCCTAGCCACCATTGGATTCTGCAACAGTGGAAATATGATCTCTGGAGGTACCTCTTACCTGCCTTACTGCATTGTGCCAACTGTAAAATTACTTTCAATGAAGGGAAATCTTAATGCTTCAAAGACATTTTGGACAATAGACCCATGACCCCAACCTTTGGGATGAAATGGAATGCAGATTGTGCGCCAGGCCTCGTAATCCAACATCAGTGCGTGACCTCACAAATTTTACTGGACGAATGGGCAAAAGTTACCACAGAAACACTCCCAAATCTTGTGGAAACTCTTCTCAGAAGATAGCTTTGAAATTAATGTCTATGTATTTAGAATCCAACGTCATAACATTCCCTGTTGGTGTAATGGTCAGGTTTCCCAATACTTTTGTCCATATAGTGTAGTAAACAATCACCAAAATTGATATATAAATAGTTATGGTAAAAAAAAAAAAAAAAAAAAAAAGACATGATTAAATATACCTGATTGGTGCAGGACAATAAAACTAGCCTTACACCCTATGAAGGCACCACAAATCTTTAACATTTTCACTCAACTGAGCCATTTTTAAGAGGTCCCAAGGAAGACACTTTGAAAAAGGCTCAAATGAGACAAAATGCCGGGGATTTTAGGGTGCCTCTAACTCTTACTTTGGTCTTAGGTTTCAAATTCCCTTTTCAGTTCCCTGCAATTCTCTCTTTCATGAATAAAGCCCTGTATGTAACAAATAACTGATACCATGAGGGTAAGGCCAACTATGAGACAAAGCTGTAAAGAAAATGGTCAAATCTCCATGACAACCAATGCCTATTCATAGCTCCATTTTAGAACCTTGCCCAGTACCATGATCTTGTTTTCAATAGAGCCCCTGATACAGTGGAGATCTAGATCCTTCCTGTTTATTAGTTCACAGTTACATTTACTTTCAAGAAAACAAGTAACTTTACAGCCGGTGCAATCATTAAAACGTTATCTCAAAAATGATACTCCTGGGGCAGCGTCCTTCATAGAAACATACTTTGCTATCTTTTTCTGCTAGTGATTGAATATTCCGGGCAAAAGCTCAGCATGCAGTACTGGAAAACAGTATACCTGCTTGAAATCACTGTACTAATCATCGATCGTGAGCTCTGGCAGTAGATTATCGCACAGACCCATATACTGAGGCACTATTCAAGAGCAGCACTATGGCGTTTATTTACTCTAATGATTTCCTGCCAGTGTTTAAGATCTGCTGCTACATGGAAAACCCAGCACATTATAAAAACGTAAAATGGCTCTGTATTTACTACTAATAAAACCTTTCTCCTGCTAATTGTTATACAGTCTTGATTAACGCTGGATAGTTAGGCTGGCAAATGAATGCAGTTTAGTAGGTTAGTGTCAACATAAAGCAAGGGGTGATACAATTAAATGGGTAAAGGAAAATGGACACTATGGGGTTTACATAGAAATATAGAAACACAGAATATGTCAGCAAATAAGAACCATTCGGTCCATCTAGTCTGCCAATATTCTAAATACTTTTATTAGTCCCCAGTTCCCTATCTTATATCTAGGATAGCCTTGTGTCTATCCCACACTTGCTTAAAATCCTTGACTGTGTTTACCTCTACCACTTCTGCTGGAAGGCTATTCCATACATCCACTACCCTCTCAGTAAAGTAATACTTCCTGATATTACTTTTAAACCGTTGCCCCTCTAATTTAAGACTATGTCCTCTAGTTGTGGTAGTTTTTCTTCTTTTAAATATACTCTCTTCCTTTACTGTGTTGATTCCCTTTATGTATTTAAATGTTTCTATCATATCCCCCCTGTTACGTCTTTCCTCCAAGCTATACATGTTAAGATGCTTTAACCTTTCCTGGTAAGTTTTATCCTTCAACCCATGAACCAGTTTAGTAGCCCTTCTCTGAACTCTCTCCAAAGTATCAATATCCTTCTGGAGATACGGTCTCCAGTACTGCGTACAATACTCCAAGTGAGGTCTCACCAGTGCTCTGTACAATGGCATGAGCACTTCCCTCTTCCTACTGCTAATACCTCTCCCTATGCAACCAAGCATTCTGCTAGCATTTCCTGCTGCTCTATTGCATTGCCTACCTACCTTTCAGTCATCTGAAATTATTACTCCTAAATCCCTTTCCTCAGATGTTAGGACTGGGTTTCTGTATGAAATTAGCAGAAACACTGCAAGATCGTCCACTGATTGGCCACTATTGATTTAGTTGAAAGCCACCATTGCGAGTGGACCCTTTTTATGCATAATCCTGCGCCATATTTGTTGCTTAAAATGGGTAGATACTCACATTAGGCAGCACTTTGCCAGAGGATGTTAAAGCACACTTCTGATTCTACAAACATTTTCGCTCCCTCCCCCACCGTTCAGCAAGCTTTAGCTCCTTCCAATTAATCGGGGTGATGGGGGCATGTAATGGACGTGGTGGGGGTATGTAATGAGGGTGATGGTGGCATGTAATGGACGTGGTGGGGGTATGAAATGAGGGTGATGGGGGCATGTAATGGGGTGATGGGCATGTTGTGGGTGTGCAACATGGGTGATGGGGCACATCGTAGGTGTGCAACGTGGGTGAGCGGTGTGCCCGAATTTTGTCTGTCTAGGGCAGCACAAAACCAAGACACACCACTGCATTAAAAAGATAAATACTGAATTTATATACAGTTTATATAGATTTTAAAGGGTTACTACCATGGTTTTCTATATACTAGTACATTTTAAGCACAGTATGAAATCATAGTAATATACCCTTTAAAGCAATACAGAGGATATATTTCAAACCACTGTAAAGAAAATATGCAGTTTGTTTGTATTTAGACAACTTAATCTCATTCTGGTAAGAAGGGAATTCAAGTCTTATCTGTTTACATTACAGGAAACAATCATTTATTTAGCAATATCGTTCTGATACAATTTTGAGTAAATGAGTTAAACACTGACATCTGTTCTAAACCTCTACAAAATATATGCTTGGTTTAAAAAAAAAAAATATATATATATAAGGAGCTCTAACCACAAGTTATTTGTAAAATATTATCACTGTTTTCTTCCTGTAAGATATTCCTCTAAATGATAATTGTGGTGATGTAAAACAATTAACTAAGATTTTAAGTATTATCGTTTATGGACAAAATAAACTAAAATAAGATACAAAGTGACTACCTCCAGGCATCCAAATGTTCATCTTTCTCATTAGCTAATGTACTGCCCTAAAGGCAGATGTGGGGTGATTTAGAGAATACCTCTCAGGTACTGCTATCAGACAGGAGCAGTGCTGCTCAGAGAGAGCTATGTGAATCCATCTCTGGGCCCCTAAGGCACTGCCTGTAGATATCTCCCCCAGCCACAGCCATTACACTCCTGCCTGCCTGCCAGCTTTGAACAGATACACAATACACCACATGATGCAACATTAGATTTTTGGACAGTGATGTTTTCTCTGTACTCTCTTGGTTTCTTCACGTGTGATGAATAAGTGTGCATGTACCATAGAGTGCCAGGATGTTGATTAGCAGGCAATGGAAGTATTATTACAAGTAAGGTAAATGATGCACCATTACAATGTTAATAATGGGTTTAATCAATGTTATGGCGCAGAATGGCTTTGAAAGATGGAGAAGGGTTCCCAGATAAAAATCTATATTAAAGTCAACACCTGTTGGTGAGACTCTACAGAGGGAGTAGGGCTTGTGTGAAGTTAGCAGTATGCTCAAATCAGTATGTGCTAGGATGTCTGAGGAATACAGACAGCTGTGTAAAAAGAGGTTTAATAGCAAGTTAATAGGTTTTGGTGGCCGTATAAACTGCTTTGTGTGCCCACTAGATAGAGTTCTCACCCTATTGAGAGTGTGCCTTAACGTGGTAGGTGAGTTTAATTAATTTAGGCAATTCATATAACTGGGGGAGTTGCTAGTTCTCCAAAAGATCTGGGGGGGTCGAGGGAGCAGTGTGTGCACTGGCTGCACAGACGTCCTGCTCTACCCCCACCTGCACCACACTATAGTGCCCGAGCGTTGAGTGTGCTCAGCAGGGCTAGAAATAACAGCAGGGCACAGACCAGTCTAGAATGAGGTATAGCAGCCAGGAGGGGGACATATTGATAGCACTTTCTTTTATCTTAAACAACAACAAAATTGCTGACTTGTGTGTAAGTGTATGTGAATGTATGTGAGTGGGTGTGTGTATTTGTGACTGACTGCATGTGTGTGTGACTGACTGTGTGTTTATGTGACCGATTGTGTGTGTGTATGACTGACTGTATGTCTGCCTGTGACTGACTGTATGTGTGTGCGAGTGACTGTGTGTCTCAATGTGACGACTGTATGTGTGTTTCTGTCTGTGGCTGACTGTATGTGTGTGTCTGTCTGTGACAGACTCCCCAGCAATAAAACTCACAGTACCGTGCAGTGTGTGAGTATCACACACTCAAGCTGCACATTACTGTACCACAATAAGACTCACAGAACACACAAAACTCACATTACTCGAAGTTACACTTATACACACACATTCACACTTGCACACACACACACTTGTATGGGAGCAAATTCCCATGATTTCAAAAAACCCGAGCAACAAATTTGTGTGTACGTTGCATACACCATTTACAAGACTTTGAGAAAAAAGAGGACCAACAGTCTTATATGATGCTTATGATTAAGTGTCGTTAAAGCCGACTTCACTTGTTCCTGTATGTGTCCTGTATCAGTGTTTAACCACTGATAAACACTTTTTTACTTTGGCATAATCACTCTGCATGGATGGTTCTTTCTGCAAAATCCACACTTGCTCTTGGCTTTGATTATTTGTTATGGGTATGGATCAGCAGCGTTGAGAGAACCCAGCAGTATACAGAGGAGCACCATTCTACAGATCCAGTACCGTTGATAGCCCAAGGTATATTTCTCTTAGTCTCATAATATGCCATAATATAGGGGATATCACACACACCCTTGCACACACAGCCACCCACACATAGATGACCTTACACACACACACACACACACACACACACACACACACCCTTACACACACCCAGATGACCTTACACCCTAACACACACCCATATGATCTTACACCCCACACAAACAGCCTCACACACACACACCCAGATGACCTTACACCCCCACACACAGACACACACACTCAGACACCCTTACACGAGACACACACACACCCAGAGACACACACACCCAGATGACCTTACACCCCCACACACAGACACACACACTCAGACACCCTTACACGAGACACATACACACACCCAGACAGTCTTATGGAAAGATTTATTTTCTAAAACAAAAAAAATGTTTTATGGTATCTGAACCACCCCCGCTCATTTACTTTAATTTGCATTGAGGGGGATGGTTCAGACACACCGTCTGCCTCCAATCCCTGAAGCTGGTGTCCTACCAAAAAGTTCCCAAGACATCCTGCTCCTACAGTATCAGAGAGCAAGGGAACGGAGCATGCACCCCTGGTGCTGTGCTCAGATCTATGTGCCCGATGGAGGCGCGCCACAGAGATGCCTCTGCCCTACACACAGCCAGGAACATACAGGGCTGCGTGAGGGCTTGAACACCGCGCCTGATTTTTTTCAAGACAATTCCAGGGGAGATGCTTTGTGGCAGATATGTGGTCCCTGGGGCTACCTGGGCCCCCAACAGTGACAGGTCCGCTGGCAGTCCTGACCCCTGCGACCGCTATACAGGACCGATCCATTCCCTTTTTAGAAAATTTAGATTCCAGGCATGCCAACTAAGACACATACACACATGCCTCTCTCCTATCCTGCCACTCACTCAGAAACACATGTGCAAACCCATCTCTATCACACTCCCATCCTGCCATTCACTCAGACACACAGGTGCAAACCCATCACTCTCACACCCCTACCTGCACTCATTCAGATACACACATGCTAGCCCGTCTATCTCACACCACCATCCTGCCACTCATTCAAATACACATGTGCAAATCCATCTCTCACACTCCCATCTTTGTACTCATTTTGACACACAAGTGCAAACCCTTCTTACAAACTCCCATCCTGCCACTCACAAAGACACACACATGTAAATCCGTATCTCTTAGACTTCCATCTTGCCACTCACTCAGACATACACACATGTAAACTCGTCTCTCTCACATGCACATTCTGCTACTCAGTGTGTAAACCTGCAACTCTCGCACGCACATCAAGCTAGCCACTAAGGCACATGTGTAAATCTGACTGCATCACACACACACACACACACACTAAATATATACATATTTAGTTTTTAATAAAAAGGGGTCAAAAACCTGGGGAGAATAGGCTGAGGTATGCTCTGTCTACCAACCTCATGAAAGATAGAAGTGCAGGGAATTGAGATGGGAATTCAACTGCCACACACTCTGCCACTCACACACACACTCTGTCACTCACTCACACTCAGTTTACATAAACAGTACAGTTTAAGTATTTCTTTATATAAAATAATTTTGCCCCTGCACAGATATTGGAGTTGCAAAGAATAAGGAGAGAGGTAAGCAGTGCCTTTGAGGCACACCTCCCATTCAGCATTACAGAAAGAGGAAGTGCCTGCTGATGGTGGGAGGGGTTATGGATCTGACTCCCTATATAAACCATGCTCACCAGTAATTCCATGCTTGTTTATTCCCAAGTTAGTGCCCTTATTGTGCTGGTCCAGCTTTACCTACTATTTTGCTATTACTTGATATTCCTTCTCTGATCCATTGGAATTACTTGAACTACGCTGCTTTCTCCTAACTAGTGTTGAGCGAACCCGAACCGCACTGTTCGGGTTCGTACCGAACATTACGGTGTTCGGACCCCGAACATTTCACTGTATGTTCGGGTTGGAGTTCGGGGTTCGGCTATAAACCGAAAGTCTATAAACCGAAAGACATTCGGTTTATAGACTTTCGTTTTATAGAATAGCAATAGCTCGTATGAATGGGGACTCTATTTCGGTTTATAGAATAGCAATAGCATTACATGTATTCTATAAACCGAAAGTCTATAAACCGAATGTCGTTCGGTTTATAGACTTTCGGCTTATGGAATACATGTAATACTATTGGCTTTCTATAAACCGAACTAGAGTCCCCATTCATAAGAAATTCATCAACATCTAACAATATACATCCTTTCAACACCATACTACTCTCAATATAAAAAATGGCTCTGGTTTCTATTGAAGAAAAAATATTATTAATGGTTTGTGGCACAGTAAAAATGCTGGGTTATAGTAATTGTACCTCACGATCCAAGGGTTGTCTCAGCCACACTACACCAGTCTCGCTCTCCACAGCAAAAAAACGTTTGGCAACATCCCCCACGATTCCAAACACCAGCTTGTCATCATCAAGGTCTCGGGCAAGTAGCTGTGTAACGGACGTACCTGTAGAAAGAGACAGGAAGAAATTATACTAAGACCATCTTCACACAATCATCCATTTTCAAGGACATCTCTTATATTTTGCCAATATGGCGTCTGTTTTGATTTATTTCTTTAACCATTATTATTATAAAGCTCTAAGGCATATAATGGATGCAAAGCACCCTTGCTCATGTCAATCTGGGGTCTCGTTTTTGTATATAATCAAACGAGAATAGTTATGGCCCTCTCTATTGATAGGTTAAAAACAAAAATACTTGAGTGGAAAAACTCATTCAGCTTTCAGATACCATCCAGTTAGGGTGAATTAAGTCCAGCTTTATTGAGATAACACATATGGAAACATTGTTGCCACGAACAAACACATTTGACGCGTTTCGCATGTCTAGTGCTTATTCATTATCAAACATGTAGTCAAACATATGTCAATTGATGGAAATCTGTTACAATCAAACTGGTGAGGAAAAATACAAGCAGTGTATGGAGGTAGAAAACAGGAGGGACTGGTACTAAACAGTAATACAATTTGGCAAGATATAATCTATAGAAATATAATGGTGCATATATAAAAATTCCTAACTACAATAGATCTCAACAAATTACTAGAGCAATATACAACAGTAACCCTATTGACAGCAATGGACTCTATTAACAAGGTTAAAATGAATGAACTATAATTGTAATCCTAGCAGCTTGATTAACAATTCCTAACTTATGGAAGATAAAGGTTCAATAGACAAAAAAAATACTATGTGCTATGTTCCCACTTATATTGACAGTAAGAATAAATAAGTGCATTACATTTGTGTAGTAATAGTATTAAATAATACTAATTTGGTCTTCTATGCGGATATCCTCAGACATTGATAATAATAAAAAAAAAAAGAAAAACAATATGGTGTAGTCTTTCCAATACACTGTTAACAGAAATGCAAATATATGTATGTTTTTCAGAGCTATAAATCTGCTCTGGGTATAAAGAGTGATCCCCATAGTACAAAAGCCCTCAAGGAGTCCATTGCTGCCAGTTAGGAATAATGTTGTATATTGCTCTAGTAATTTCAGAGCTTTTCTATTTAAACATTTTTATATATGCACAATATCTGAGTATATACACATGGAAGACCATATAAGTATTATTTAATACTATTACATGAGTATTATTTACTCTTATGTTTTTTTGTATTTTGTCTCTGCTTTGGGAGTATTTGGTGAGTTCTCCATTACATGTTCAACTCTTCATTTTGCATTCTATCCAGCCGTTTCTTCTGTTTAGGCGTTCCAAGCCCTGCATTCCCTTTCCTGAGGAGTAAGGCTACCATCACAAGAACATTGCTTCTGTGCCAGTAATTGAGTCCAGGCCAGTAGAAACGCACAAGAAAACACCATCACATTTAACTTAGTGGCAGGACTAGACACCAACATTGTTCACGGTGGACATTAACCATACTTTGTGATGGACAATATAATTATGTTCTATAGAACTTTACAGACCCTGTCATGGTCACTGGTGTGTTCATACAGACATTTTGCTCATCCCTGGTAAAAGACATAAATCAATGTTTGATCCTTAAAACTCCACTTGTAAAGGTATAAGGCCAAACATACAATTAAATTACATATAATGTTATTATATTATACATAAAATAATATATTCTTATTTGTATTATTTTTGCCAGTATGATCACATTAACCCAGACAATACTGTAAAAATCGCTCTTAGATCACAAATTTTTAAAGTGCAGTTTATTCATTTCAGAGTGCAGGACTTTTCACTGGATCATGAAATAAACATGCAGTCCAATGTGAAGTGTTTTTATTCAACCACAAGTAACAATATTGCAACCCCGTCCGCTGGATACAGGCTCGCCAGGGTTGAAAGGTTTCCACTTATGATTGAATACAAAAACCTTGTGTTGGTTGCACTGCTGGACCCCGGGTTTCTGTGTGCTGTACAACCTGGTCGTTTTTTGAAACGGCCCATGTGATTTTGTTACATATTGTCATAATACATCGAAGGGTGCAATATATGAGATGCACCAAATTAGCTACTGGCAATTCTAAATGCTCAGCAAAGATTCTGCTCGAATGAAAAAGGTATGGAGAAATACCGTAACGGATGGGAATAAAAATGCAAACATGGTAACAGCAGCATTGTGATTATACTGTACACAATGCCTGGAGAAGAGATAAATGTAGTTCTAAAGCTTGCAGCATAATACAAACAAACAAAATGTGCTATTTTAACATTTGCAGAACATAAAAGTCATAAAGACGGAAAGAAAACTCATTATTCTTGATTCCATATTGTCTATGTTTTATCTTACCCAGCATCATATGTGCAAAATGAAATGTAACAAAATACACCACCAACAAAGAGAAATGTACACCCCTACAAACACCCCACCAAATACTGGAAAGATTAGGAGAAGCTTGTTTTTAGAGTCCTGTCCCATTAAATTTGGGACTGTCCCAGCATGATTCTATCCTTTGCACGCTCAATAAGTGAGCTCCAGACACCTAGTACGTGTACCAGTTTGGGTAGAGCTCAATCACGTAAGGGACTATATTTTAAAATTAACATGTAATGTCCATCAACTCACAGACGTTTCTCTTCAGGCTCATTTGCATGTTCAATCATCTTACATTCTTAACGTTTAGCATTATGCTATTAGAATATAGACATGCAGTACAGGGCAAAATGCAGTTGTGAAATGCTGTTAAGTAAGAAAGCTTTCCAAAGTAGACATTTAAAAGTGTATTTCTATGAAAAAAACAAAACTTAGCAACAAAACACATGGTAGGTGTACTGCATCAGCAAGGTCTCTCCGAGGCATAAAGCGGTTTCGAGATGTTCTGTCCAAGCTCTTTTGAAGAAGCATGCAACGTTGAGAACTGTACGTACGGCGTTCAGCCAAGGAAAATTAGTGCAGCAGATGAAAACACATCACGCTTACTTCCCTTCACAATCGTAAGATGTTTATCAATGTCATCAGTTCAGAATTGGTACTAAACTGTAGGACCCTGATCCACCCGAATACTGTCTAGAGTAGTCTGATCAGAAGTGTTCTTCATGGAAGACTAGCGCCCAAAAAGCCATACCTCCAACAAAAGGTAAACAAGGCCAAGCTGCTGGACTATGTATGACAACACAGTACACTGGGGTGCAGAAAAATGTCAGGAGTCAAACTTGCCAAGCCGCTGGAGAGCGGTTCAAGAATGACTGTCGGTAGGCAACAGTAGAGCATGGTGGAGGCTCCTTGCTTTCTGCAAATGGAGTTTGGGATTTGATTGGCCCCAAATGTATTCTGCAGCATGACAATGAGAATGGTGCAAAATCATAGATATCTGTTCCCTTCATCAACTTTTTCCTCAAGTTAGGAAATATCTCTAATACATAGTTCAAGTCCTTTCCTTACTGGAATCAGCCTTCTTATTCTAAAAGCTGCTTAAATCAGGTAGCAGTTTGAAACAAATGTTCTGATTGGCTTCTCCTTTCCCGTTACCTAATTTTTATATTTCGTAAAATATGGATAAAAAAAACCCCTTTTTAATGGAATTTTAATGAGATGCTGACAAACCTTCAGGTCTGGGTGACAATTTGCAGGTATTGAACCCTTCACAGGCATTTTTAATGGTCTTCTCCAGGACATAATCAACATTTAGCAGTTGCATCACTCATATGTCTACTTCCTTCCATAAATGAAAATGACCTTTCTCAAAGGCACTAATTAAATGCACAACTGTATTATTATTTTGTGAAGGTGAGATGCTTGCAATTATCCCCTTTGAAAAACTTGCCAACTGTGTAGACCGGCTGGATTCTAATAGTGACATGCATGATGACCACTCTTTTAGTCAGTCTTCTCCATTGGAAAAAATATAAAGACATTAAAATGAAAGTGAAGTAATGGATCTTAATTTAAGATTGAAAAGTGTTCACTATGTGGAGTTGGATTTATTTTCCCTAGCATGGCTGTGCATACTGGGGTCAAGAGAGGGCACTTGCTCGCTAATCTCCTTCAGACAGCCACCATTTAAAAAAAAAAATACCCTCCTAAACCCTCCTGATCCTGTACTGGGTTGTCACATGACAAAGGCCAGTGGGACAGCACTGGAGCAGAGCAAATAGTCTGTATTGGAGGAGCAGACCACACTGGACCACCAGGGACCTCTCTCTTAAGCCAAGAAAGGTAGGCAGTAATTTTCTATGGAAGCCCATGTTCCTCATATCACAGAATAAATATGGAGTGAGGCTGATCTGCAAGCTGTATAGCTGGCAACTACATTTGCTTTATTGTTATCCAGAGGAAGCCAGGTGGGATACTGGCAAAATGTGTTAATCTTGACACAAACGGTAGAGGAATGACCATCTGCTCATTACTTTGGTTCCCAGACTATCATGTGTGATGCACATTTGTTTGCCAGGACTTTTACTACTGAAGAATAAAGAGATACCCAACGGATTCACGGAGAGGGATCCCAGTACCAATGTGCACCCACACAACTTCCAACTTCGGTACTTAGCCCAAAATATTAATATGCTTTTTTGACAGTGAAGGACATTACATAATATATTCTCATTTCAGATCCTCCTCTCGCAGGAGTTTGGTTCTCCCTCATTAAACAGTACATAATATTAGGATGTGTCTCGTACAAACTCTGTATAAGATCCATTTTTTCCCCTTAAGGATTCCGACAGGCCAGTTAAGCGTACCGATTCCTGTAGATAATCTCCATTTATCTTCTCTCTGTTTTCATTCCTCGTTTCCATCAATGCCATTATTTGCTCTGTTTCTGGTTTCTGAACGGAGTTTGACCTCAAGTGGATTTTTTATTCTTCACCTTTCCTCTTTCTTTCTTTTTACAATGTCAAGTTGTTGTGTATCAGAGCGGTTCTGATCTCGTAACCTGGCGTGCGTTGGTGGGACAAATGCAATTAGCCTCGGAGGTGCAGCCTTGTCAAGCACCTTCACTCCCCTCTCGCACCTGCTTTTTCTTCTTCGAGATTATATCTGACCAGGAGCTGGCAGAGAATATCAGAGGGGTTTGAGAGCAACGATTTAAAAGAGGGATGAATGCAGCTCTGATTAGTGTCATTGTTCTGTGGCCAATTATCAGTTACAGTCCAAGAATTACATGCTGCCTGAACCAAAAAATAATATATTGGGGCCAGTTTGAAAAGTAGTACGACCATTTATATTATCTTTATGTACACAGGGAATGATTACAACGAGAGAGAAAAAAAAAAGGACGAAATAGCGAAGTGATCTAATTATTAATCATTTTGGCACATTCCATGTATAAAAAGTATGCAAAAGTGTGCCATTTACTTGATTATTTTATTACACTGCAAATCTCTGCCAATCCAATGCTGCCATTATATACACTGTACAAAAATGAAAAATTTGAAAATAAGACCGTGATAAATCAGAATGAAACACTGCAATTTTGGTTTGTGTTAAATTCATAAAACATTATAAAAACTCTACATGGGAAGGAGTAAAAACCTTACATAATTCTGGGGTGATGTTTTGCATTTGGGACTGTCACCTAAATATTGTTTATACTGTAAAAGGTATAAAACAAATATCAGAAATTATCAATACATTGTGTTGCAGAATTAAATACATAAGGGGTGTGTGTTTCAAGCTACTGGTAATGTTCTAAAACAGCAACACTGTGGACACATTTAAATTATATACATTTTCTTAATTTTTGCATTTTTTTAATACTCTACATTCACAATAAAAGCAATGTGTAGATTGCCAGAGTTCCTTTAATGGTTCTGCAAAGAAGTCTAATTTCAGAACTGATTACCCTCCCAGCGTCAGATTAAGGCATGGGCTTTAGGGGCTGCAGCCCAGGGGCCTCACCAAAATAGGGGCCTTGAAGGACTGCAGCTCGAGGCCCATGCTTTAATCTGGCCGAAGAAAATTATAAAAAAAAAAAAAAAAGCTTGCCGCAGAAGCACTGGCTGGGGAGATCAGAAGTTCTCCCCTCGCCAGCTCCCTGTCGGCAAGCAGGCAGCATGGAGCCTGGGCGAGCACAGGCAAGTCTCCATGCTGCCTGTCGAGTGCTCACCATCGCTCTCAAAGCGACAGGTCACGTGATCGACATGGGTCACGTGACCTTCAGACTATCATGTGACATTTCGCCATGAGAGTAGCGGGGAGCACAGGAGACGACTGGAGACAGAGCAGCAGGAAGGTGAGTACTGGGGAGGGGGATAACAGTATTTTTTTGCCAGCCTAATAGTTGCATATTATTGGTCATAATCAGTGGCGTCCCAAGGGGCTCTGACTGGCACACTATTACTGGGCTCTGACTGGCACAATATTTTTGGGCTCTGACTGGCACAATATTACTGGGCTCTGACTGGCACAATATTACAGGCATCTGAATGACAATATTACTGGGCTCTGACTGGCACACTATTACTGGGCTCTGACTGGCACACTATTACTGGGCTCTGACTGGCATACTATTCCTGGGCTCTGACTGGCACACTATTACTGGGCTCTGACTGGAACACTATTACTGGGCTCTGACTGGAACTATTACTGGGCTCTGACTGGCACACTATTACTGGGCTCTGACTGGCACACTATTACTGGGCTCTGACTGGAACACTATTACTGGGCTCTGACTGGCACAATATTTTTGGGCTCTGACTGGCACAATATTACTGGTATCTGACTGGCACAATATTACTGGGCTCCGAATGGCACAATATTCCTGGTATATGACTGGCACACTATTACTGGGCTCTGACTGGAACACTATTACTGGGCTCTGACTGGAACTATTACTGGGCACTGACTGGCACACTATTACTGGGCTCTGACTGGCACACTATTACTGGGCTCTGACTGGCACACTATTACTGGGCTCTGACTGGCACAATATTTTTGGGCTCTGACTGGCACAATATTACTGGTATCTGACTGGCACAATATTACTGGGCTCCGAATGGCACAATATTCCTGGTATATGACTGGCACAATATTACTGGGCTCTGAGTGGCACAATATTACTGGTATCTGACTGGCACAATATTACTGGGCTCTGAGTGGCACAATATTCCTGGTATCTATAATTGTACAATTGTCACCTCGTGGGGCTCCTGTGTGTGGCATATTTATCGGGCCCCATGTGTGGCATAATTAGGGGACTCTTGTGTGGCATAATTAAGGGACTCTTTTGTGTGGCATAATTATGGGGCACCTGTGTGTGTGGCATAATTAATTGGGCAGAGGTGTGGCCTAATTTATGGGGCTCTGGTGTGGCCTAATTTATGGGGCTCTGGTGTGGCATAATTTATGGGGCTCTGGTGTGGCATAATTTATGGGGCTCTGGTGTGGCATAATTTATGGGGCTCCTGTGTGTGGCTTAGTTAATATGCCATCTAATTGGCATTACTAAGGAATCTGTTTGGCATTGTATTGGAGGAAATCAAGGGGGGTGACACCATGAGTTTCGGCACCGGGTGACACCAACCCTAGTGACACGCCTGGTCATAATTATAGTGGCATATTATTGGGCATATCAATTGTGGCAAATTATTGGGCATAACAATTGTGGCATATTATTGGGCATAATAATTGTGGCATATTAGTGGGCATATTAAGTGGCATATTAGTGGGCGTATTAATTGTGGTATATTAGTGAACATATTAATTGTGGCATATTAGTGGGCATATTAATTATGGCATATTGTTGGGCATATTAATTGTGGCATATTTTTGGGCATAATATTTGTGGCATATTATTGGGAATAGTAATAGTGGCATATTATTGGGCATACCAATTGTGTGGCATATTATTGGGCATAATAATTGTGAATATTATTGGGCATACTAACTGTGGCATATTATTTTGCATATTGTGGCATATCAGGGAGCATACCAATAGTGGCATATCATTGGTCATATTAATTGTGGCATATTGGTGGGCATATTAATTGTGGCATATTAGTGTGCATACTTATAGTGGCATATTATTGGGCATACTAATAGTGGCATATTTTTGGGCAAACTAATTGTGGTATATGAATGGGCATATTAATTGTGGCATATTATTGGCCATATCAATTGTGGCATATTATTGGGCATACCAATAGTGCCATATTATTGGGCATACTAATGTACAAATTGGCTGTGGTATATTCATGGGCAAATTGGCTGTGGCATAATAATGGGCAGACTAAAAGTGGTATTCTAATGGTCAAGTTGGCAGTGGCATAATAATGGGCAAATAGTGGCATATTAATGGGCATATTGGCTATGGCATAATAATGGGCAATCAGTGACACATTAATGGGCATATTTACTGTGGCATATTAATGGGCAACACGGCTGTGGGAATACATTGGCAAGACTGGTTGTAGAATGTCAAATCTGGGGATGTATTAACAAGTCTGAGGTGCAGCATGGCAATTCTGAGGGACAGATTGGCAAATAAAAGGAATTCAAAACAATAAATGCATTTTCTCATTTCATCATAGGTTTTATTAAATATGGAAAAAACTGATTACATGTGAATCATAAATTACTAGTAAAACTTTTTTTTCATGTAAGCTCAACTTATACTTACTGGGGGCTTTACAATTCCTTTAGCCCAGGGGCCTACAATGTCTTAATTCCGCCATAGCCCTCCCAGTGAATAGAAGAGATAAAAAAATAAAGACAGTATATGGCAACCATACTTTCTCGCTGCTCTCTTTGCAACAAAAATTTGGTACGGTTTGTAGATCTCTCGTAAAGGACAAATAAACTTTTTGTTTCACTTGTGAGTCTGATATAGAAGCACAAGTGAAAAGCTTTGTGACCCTAGAATGAAGAAACACTGGTACTGGGGTCTAGGACACTTCTTCGCCGCATCTTCATCGCTGACAGTTCAGCGCGGCAGTTAGAACACTGAACTGTCAGCAATGAAGAATAACGCGGCTGTTTGATCGCAGTCGCGGCTATGTAAGAGCTGACAGTTCAGCGCTGAACTGTCAGCTCTTACAAATGTAAAAGTAAAAAGAAAATAACCCCCCTAATAAATTATCCCCCCCCCCCCCAAAGTGCCCCCCCAAACCTCAATACTAAAATTAACCCCAATACTAAAATTAACCCATAAAACCCAATACTAAAATTAACCCCCGAACCCCAATACTAACCCCCTAAACCCTAATACTAACCCCCTAAACCCTAATACTAACCCCCGAACCCTAATACTAACCCCCTAAACCCTAATACTAACCCCCTAAACCCTAATACTAACCCCCGAACCCTAATACTAATCCCCTAAACCCTAATACTAACCCCCTAAACCCTAATACTAACCCCCTAAAACTAACCCCCGAACCCTAATACTAAAATTAACCCCGAACCCTAAACCCTAATTCTAACCACCCTTACTAAAATAAAATAGCTAAAATACTGAAATAAACTTACCTTTAGCGATGAAATGTCCCGCGATGAAATCTCCAGCGACGAGCTGTCTTGTGGTGCAGGGTCGGCAGTGAAGCGGCTGCGTGGAAGCAGCCGCAATGAAGTGTCCCATCCCCCTGGCACTGTACCTTTGACAGTACATGTCAGTATATTCTCTGACCAGCAGCTTACATGCTTCCATGGAAAGCAGGCACCCCAAATAAGGTAGAGCAGAGAGAGATGCTCATGTTTGCATGAGATCAGCAGAGCGGACCTTAACTCGGTCCCCTCTGCTGATCCCATGCAAATGTTAGGACAGAGAGAGAACCCTGCACAGTGCAGAGCCCCCGCTCTGAGTGGCTGAGTTCACAATGACACGGTCGACGAGTGGGAGTACCCAGACCGGCTATGTCTCACTGCTCTATTAAGTTACATGTCGAGTTTCCTCCAGAGAAGCAGCACAGGTTTAATTGTCCTTTAAAATCCTTCCAGCACACAAAGTGGGTATTTTGTGTTATGTTGGAGTCACATAATTTAAGCACATCTTCATATTTTAAAAGATGTATTCCATGTTGGACGACTGCCCAAGAATAGAACACAGTCCCTTTAATTAACTTTTTTACACCAACGACACATTTAGCTTTGACTTGCTTCATTTAATGCTCCAAAGTTTAGAAATATCTAATAGGACAACACTGCACAAAAGTGCACAACAGATCACATGAAAAGACCTTATGAGCCATAAAGATGAGACCATATTAGGAAGGCAATGGTGTGAGAAAATACAGAGCCTGACCGAAGTAAATTACCAGACGGGGATAAAACTCAGTTGGCAAATGATCAGTACTTTTAGGTTTGTTCAACATTGAATAGTTCTTATTTAAATGTCCTCCCCGTGTACTGTTACCATTGTGTTAACTGATAAAACAGAGATCTGCTTCAACTGGGTCTTGAAATGTGGCCACAAGAACCTGGGGTCCCAAACCACCGGGGACTACAGTTACCCAGCTTCAAGCCCTGTCTGTCCGCTCCTTCCATTGGTCTCCTGATATTGGGCGCTCAGGGTATAGTACCATGCGGGACCCCATGCGTACCATCTATGTAATTATATATTATACATACAAATTTAGGCTCCAGCATCATCAGGAGAATCCACAGTAATGCTGATGAAGGTGGGTATTACTTGTAAAAAAATATGAATTGTTTTACATTCCAATCGGGATGAAAAACCATAGTGCATTTATACCAAACTTAATTTAATTCAACTGAGTTAATGGGAAGCAGAAAACACTTAACGCATTTTGTGTAGAAACCACTGGTCAATTACTATGATTTAGAAACCAACGCCTACTCATGAATATTAAGCATTGGTTTCTGAAATGAATTTTGGGATAATTGCACCATAGTTTTTCATCTTGATTGGAATGCCGAGCAATTTCTTTCTTTCCTACAATGCTCTGAAATGTCCTCAAGATCGGGAGGATGCCCTGATCACCTGTCTACACCAACACCATTTTCTACAAGTGGAGCCTGACTATCTAGTGTTTGTGTGGGTATTAGTTGTGTGGGCATGAGAACATGAAACCATCCTCAAGTACTTAAAGGACAAAATATAGCAAAACATGTAATTATGTTTAATTGGATGATTGCATTGTATATATAGTTTAAATAGAAATGCTTTACTATAATACAAATAAAGTATTTTGCCCAGGATTTGGATTCTTCTTGCTGCTCCGCAGTTTGGTAAAATTCAGGGTGCTTTTGGTTTCAAAAGTATTCAGCATGTATTTGGCCTTGGTGGCCAAATTTGCAGGATATTTGGGGTCCCATCGCAGCATATTGTGAAGCTCGAAATTCGGCTTCCGATATGACCCCAATGCACTACAAACCTTTACAAACTTCGAGCCAATTAGCTTAGAAATTTTGCAAGTGCTGTAAAGTTAATGGGTCATTGTTCTACATCACCAGTGATGTCATAATCTCCTGTTGTCCGTCCCCGGTGTCCTTATTGTCAGCATCCAGGTCAGTCATGTTGATATCTATAAAAATCATTTCTGAAATGTGCATAGGTTCCTCTATATGTCTACCAATGCAATAGCACAAAAGCAAATTAGATTTCTGAAAACCTTGTTATAGGTTTCAAAGGTTCTGAGGGTGGCATGGACAAAGGGAGATTATATCATCACTGGTGATGTCGAACAATAACCCAGCATCTTCGCAGTTTATGTGGTGTCTAATCACCTCAAAATGTAATTAACACATTACTAGGAAAAGGAGCAATGTAGTGAGATGAAAATAGTTGCACTGACCTAGAAATTCCAGCATGAACAAGCTGTGCATATTTCCTGATTTAAGAGTTCAGCGTTCAAGAGGTTTTCTTGCTTCCGACAAACAAACAGACATTTTCTGCTTTATATATAAGATATCAAAGGGCTGACATGTTGTTTAGAATCTTGGATGAGATTTTAATTTACCTTTGGTTAGATAAAGGAAGGTCTGACTCTGAACCCAAGGTTCTATGCAATGTCTGCTTTCTTTTAAAGCTGTTTTGAGCAAAGAAGGATCCGTTAGTTATATTATTTTTATTTTTTCATTAAATAATTTCTATATAAACCATATTTCAATTAAACATAAGTACATTTTGCTACAATCGTCCTTTAATAAACTGAAAACACATCTTATATGAAATCCAAAATAAAGAAATCTTGGCACTCCAAGAAGTGTTCCTTCTTTCACTATTTATTCAATGGCACTGCATTTGAATCATCAACAAGTGAGGTGAATGACAAATGGCAAACTTGATGCATTTCACGTCTTCACAAGAAAGTTAACCGTAAGTATAAATTAAGATTGAGACGTCTTGCATTTTAAGTCCAATGTTCATATGAGGTAAAAGGTTGCATGATACAACATACAGGTGCTTGATAGATACAAAACATGGTATGTTAGAACAAAGTATACAATACAAAGGACTAAATTATTTCCGATATCAAATACAATATTCTATACCTTGTATTAAGTGCAACACTAGAGTAATAGTGAATGTGTATAAAAACACAAGACAATATTACAATTTAGGCCCATTACACTTGGACCATGTAGAAAACGTACCATCAATAAGCTCATGAAATTACCGTATTTGCTCGAAAATAAGACGCCCCTGATTATAAGACAACCCCCCAAACTATGGATATTCCTTTAGGAAAAACTAAAAGCTTGAATATAGGAAAAAAGTTTAACTTGTATATATTCACATGTAAATTGCTTTTTCATATTTAATAAAAACTTATGATATAAAAAAATGTATTTCTTCTTTTTATTTACCTTTTATGTGCCAATGCTGCCCCTACCCCCAGACTTACCCAATGCTCCCCCCAACAGTGTCTGTCTCTCTCCCCCACCCTCCCCCCAACAGTGTCTGTCTCTCTCCCCCACCCTCCCCCAAAGTTGTCTGTCTCTCTCCCCCACCCTCCCCCAAAGTTGTCTGTCTCTCTCCCCCGCCCTCCCCCAATGTTGTCTGTCTCCCCCCTCCCTCCCCCCAACGTAGCCTCCCTGGTGGCTAGTGGGGGCAGCCGGGGGATGTCTGCACGATACGTGCAGATACGTGTAATAATAATAACATAATAGACGGAAGTGTCGGGCAGCATGGAGGATGTCTACACTATCGTGCAGACATCCCCCAGCTGCCCAAATATCCTGGTGGCTAGTGGAGGCAGCCGGAGGATATCTGCACGATACACGCAGACATCCTGAACTGCTGCCCGGCACTTCCGCCGGGACTTTTATGATGAAGCCGGAAGGACTACCAAACCCATCAGGTCCTGGGGATTTGCCTGTTTTTAACTTCTCCATCACCAAAAGCACCTCACTTTCTTCAATCAGATTATTCAACTTTTGTCTTAGGGTGCTCAAGATGGTAGAGAATCCCCCCTCAAAAAAAAATATAGCCTTCATTTCACAGAACAAGGGTAGACTGACGAGTTTCAGAAGAAAGTTCTTTGTTACTGGCATTTCTGAGCCTGTAATCGGATCTACAAATGCTGATGCTCCAGATACTCAACTAGTCTAAAGAAGGCTAGTTTTATTGATTCTTTAATCTGCACAACAGTTTTGAGCTGTGCTAACACAATGGCAAAATAGTTTTCAAATGAGCAAATAGCCTTTAAAAATAATAAACTTAGTACACACACACAACACAAGGTACAATTGGAACACAGGAGTGATGGTGCTGATCATGGGCCTGTGCACACCTATGTACAAAACAAGGCCATTTCTAAGTGACCCCAGGCTTTTGAACGGTAGTGTATATATTTAAATCATTATAGGCCAGCATTTAAACGGAACGGTCACTTCTAAAATGTCAACAAAACCCTTTATTTTAACTCTTTGGTGAATTATGATGTTTTGGTCCCCAAGTGTGTCTCTCAGAATATTTGTGACATTGCTGGGGCATGCTTCAATGCGGAAATTCAGGCACACAGAGTGATTTCGCTAAATGTAACCAGTGCTCACAGTTGCTTGTACTGGATGCGCAGCATAGCGCATCACTGAGGTTCATGATGAGCTATTGTTAATTGGACATGCTATGCCAAACAAATGGTGTTTGGGCTATGTGACTGAGGTCAGTAAAGCATGTCCTAATCTCTAGATTTCCCCAGTTTGTAATACATTCCTAGTTTAAACACCTAATTTAATACAAAGAAAAAGAATACTCCGTGTTAAGCCGGCTCCACTCACTGCTGCTGCGAGGGCGGATGCATACAATGTGTTAGCAGAATTGGAAAGAAATGTATAGATTAAGAGATACGTGTGTTTCATTTCTCCAGTTCATTACATTACCTAGTGCAACCTATGGCGTGCAGAGACTTCCACTGTGGCACGTGGCCCAATGCGTGTGGAGGGTGAGCAAGAAGGACACAAAGTCATGTGGTGCTGGGCAACCCCTGTGTGCAATCTAAGTAGTGAAGCAAATCCTCAGCTTATCATCTGGGTGCTGGGGCAAGTCATGTGCGTGTAGTCTGGGTGCTAAGCAAGTCCTTGATGCTCTGACCAGACCTATGGGTTCTCTGACAAGAACTGTGTGGAATCAGGGTGCTCTGGCAAGACCTATGACTGCAATATAGGTGTCTGGCAAGACCTGTGGGTGCAGTATGAGTGCTGTGGCAAAACCTGTGTACAATATATACACACATACAAACCTATGAAATTTTTTTTGCACTTTGTAGTCCATTACTTACATTTTGTTGGAAGATTGGGCACTCAGGTCCAGAATTGTTCACCATCACTGCTCTATATACACACTGCAAACAATTTAGATTAAATAGTTTCCTTAATGAATGCCACAAGGCTGAGCCAACTTAGAAACTAGCTGAGCCTCATGATCTGAACATCTTCGCACAACTGGAAATATACACGTCAAAAATAAATGGTCCTTGTGGACCAATCTGACATATATATATATATATATATATGTCCGATCTAAGACAGGAGTGGGTGTTGGGCCTTTGATATTAACATATTAAAGGACAGTTAGACTTACTTTTTTAACCTTTGATTCATTGGAAGAAATAAGGATTCACAAAAACTTCTCCAAATAAACTCAACGTGCATCTGCACAGGATTTAGTATGAGCACTGCCTCTTTGCTTCAGTGTAAGTGTGTGCTCAGGCTATCAGAGCAGGCACACGCCCCACTCATCTGATCAAGGTCTAAATGGAGTTAAGGCTCTCTAACTGCGCTAACAGACAGATCAAGTTGACACCCTGACTGGGCTGCTTTCTTCCCATGGAAGCATGGCAGCTGCCAGTCAGAGGGTAAACTGGCCTGTACTGTCAAAAGTGCATGTCAATGTTTCCTTATACTAGACAACTACTACTTTTTTTCTTGTGATTCTATGCAGGAAGCACAAGTGAAAAACTAAATGTTGTTGTCCTTTTAGGAAGTGGGGGGTATAAGTGTCCATGCCAGTAACAAGCTCAAGGATCTAATGGTAGTCCTGAAGCCAATTATACTCACAATAGATATCACAATCTATTAAACAATTTGTGATTGCGGGAGGGAAAAGGAGGGATGACACTAGTCTAGTTTCGGGTGAGATCTTGTGATAACAAGAAAACCACATTTGGTGTTCAGACCCTGTGCATTTAATCTTGCTAATGTACAAGCATTCTAATCAAAGCCCCTAGTCTTTCTGATGCTTTAAAGGAACATTCCGATTTTGCTTTTATAAAACAAAAGTGAAAAAGAAATTCCCTGTTCTCCAGTGTAAACCTGGCTTGTGTTGTGACAGATCACCTACACCTCTTAGGGCAGAGCCAGTATGGACGCAGGCAATCAGTGGCTGTGTCATTGGGTGCTCAGCCAAACAGAGCAGTTGCTCAAGTCTGTTAAGCCAGACAGTCTCTCTGTTTTAACACAGAAAGAAACCTTCAGTTTTATATACACCGTTCAGCCATAACATTATGACCACTGCCGGTGGCAAGCCAGCAGAGGCAGTGTGATGCTTTGGACTGACAGGTGGCAAGCCGGCAGAGGCAGTGTGATGCTTTGGACTGAGGGGTGGCAAGCCGGCAGAGGCAGTGTGATGCTTTGGACTGAGGGGTGGCAAGCCGGCAGAGGCAGTGTGATGCTTTGGCCAATGTCATGCTGGGAAACCTTAGGTCCTGCCATTCATGTGGATATTACTTTGACACTTACAACCTAAGCATTGTTGCAGACCATGTACACCCTGTCATGGAAACAGTATTCCCTGATGGCACTGGCCTCTTTAAGCAGGATAATGCTCCATGCCACAAAGCAAAAATGGTTCAGGAGTGGTTTGAGGAACACAACAACGAGTTCAAGGTGTTGACTTGGCCTCCAAATTCCCCAGATCTCAATCCAATTGAGCATCTGTGGGATGTGCTGGACAAACAAGTCCAATCCATGGAGGCCCAACCTCGCAACTTACAGGATCTGCTGCTAACGTCTTGGTGTCAGATACCACAGCACACCTTCAGAGGTCTAGTGGAGACCATGCCTCAATGGGTCAGGGCTGTTTTGGCAGAAAAAGGGGACCTACACAATATTAGGTAGTTGGTCATAATGTTATGGGATCAATGTACAACAAATATATGTAACCTGATCACCCGAGCACATGCTAACCTGGTCTGTGCACTTCTCCAGCCACACGAGTTCTACCTCTGCTGAGAGACAGACGATGGGTTTACGTTGGTCAAGTGGCACTGCAAATACAACTTTTTATTCTGTTAATATATCTTAGTGCCACTTAAACGAAAAATGTTCCATCAAATGGCAAAATAAAAAACACAGTCGGGTTAGATGGTCGGTATAGCCGACACCCCCTGTCCGTTTAAAATGCCCCACAATTTTCTAGAGGTAACTCCTCCAGATATATAAAAATATGTTACTGGCCTAATCTTTTACACATTCCCTATTTCCTTTCTGTATTATGCCAAACAATCATAATTATCTGCAATGATCACAGTACAATTATTTGTTACCCCCAAAAAATAAGAAATTAATACATTACACTTTGAATGATGCCATATTCATTTATCAGAAGATTTATGGGACTTCTACTTCCCCTGTAATGAGATTTATGCAAATCAACGCTTTGATAATGACAATGGGGGACGCGTTACATAATAGCAGAAAAATTCCCCTTGTATCGTGTTCCGTCTTCGTTTCCATGTTGTGAATTGAAGCATCAAGTCAAACAAGTGCAATTTAAGCTTTGTTTAAAAATACACAACAAATGAGATGATGTTATATATATTTATATATCATGTCAATCCTAATAACATTGATGGAAAGGTATTTTACACATTAACAAATATGCCTTGTATTAAGGGTTGCCACCGGCAGGCCAGTAAAATATTGGCGTCCGGCCAATGTTAAGTCTATGGAGACAGTACCAAGGCCGGTATTTTTGTTGAAGAAAACTTGTCAACCCTACTTGTATTGCCCAGTCCCAACACATTCTCAAGCCTGTAGAATAGTCAGAACTGGACCACCCCCATTAACCCACAGTGCCTGAGATATAGGAACAGGCTGTACTTGTACAGAACAGGTTAAATATTTCTAACACAGACTATACAGTTACAGTAAGAAAGGGTTTCAAAGCAAACACATGCAGCATTATAAGAAATGCAGCAGGAACTGTATGTCCATAGGAGACGGTAGGGGAGTGTATAGGGCTACTGTTTTTCCAGCCATATAGAGAAACCAGTTGTTTTTAGGTACAGGCATGGCCTACTTTAAGGATACTCATGAGTAAGGACATCGTTACAGTGCAACTATTCCAGTTTATGGACTATTTTAACGATGCTGCGACATCTCTACTGAGACTAGGTTACAGCAGTGCATCGCCTTTTGCGACCAACACAGACTCAGATGAGGCAATCCTGTCATTTAAGTCATTTGTACTGTTGATTGTATAAGTGAAAAATGGTGTGCATCCTGCATTTATCATGCTCTCCTTGTATTGGTGTGCATCCTGCATGTATTGTGCTCTCGTTCTATTGGTGTGAATGCTGCATGTATCGTGCTGCCCTTGTATTGGTGTGCATGCTGCATGTATCGTGGTGTCCTTGTATTGGTGTGCATCCTGCATGTATTGTGCTCTCCTTGTATTGGTGTGCATGCTGCATGTATCGTGCTGCCCTTGTATTGGTGTGCACCCTGCATGTATTGTGCTCTCCTTCTATTGGTGTGCATGCTGCATGTGTCGTGCTGCCCTTGTATTGGTGTGCATCCTGCATGTGTCGTGCTGTCCTTGTATTGGTGTGCATGCTGCATGTATCGTGCTGCCCTTGTATTGGTGTGCATCCTGCATGTATTGTGCTCTCCTTCTATTGGTGTGCATGCTGCATGTGTCGTGCTGCCCTTGTATTGGTGTGCATCCTGCATGTGTCGTGCTGTCCTTGTATTGGTGTGCATCCTGCATGTGTAGTGCTGTCCTTGTATTGGTGTGCATCCTGCATGTGTCGTGCTGTCCTTGTATTGGTGTGCATCCTGCATGGGTCGTGCTGTCCTTGTATTGGTGTGCATCCTGCATGGGTCGTGCTGTCCTTGTATTGGTGTGCATCCTGCATGGGTCGTGCTGTCCTTGTATTGGTGTGCATCCTGCATGGGTCGTGCTGCCCTTGTATTGGTGTGCATCCTGCATGGGTCGTGCTGTCCTTGTATTGGTGTGCATCCTGCATGGGTCGTGCTGCCCTTGTATTGGTGTGCATCCTGCATGTGTCGTGCTGTCCTTGTATTGGTGTGCATCCTGCATGTGTCGTGCTGTCCTTGTATTGGTGTGCATCCTGCATGGGTCGTGCTGCCCTTGTATTGGTGTGCATCCTGCATGTGTCGTGCTGTCCTTGTATTGGTGTGCATCCTGCATGTGTCGTGCTGTCCTTGTATTGGTGTGCATCCTGCATGGGTCGTGCTGCCCTTGTATTGGTGTGCATCCTGCATGTTTTAAGATGCAGGAGTAAAAGTAATTTTTGACCCATCGTCTGATTTTCCATTTTAGTGTTAAGTGTGTTATTTCTGTTGTTGCCATTTTTGGTTGCTACGCTGGGAGTCCTGCACTTGTTGTACTGCTTGGCATATGATTGACATTATCAGGCGCTTGCTCCTGTTTGTTTATTACTAGTACAGAGGACGTCTCCAGAACTAATAAGGTGTGAACGTCCTTAGTTATAAAGAAAAACTCAAAAAGCTACATTTATTAGATAAACAGTGCCTTGAACAAGATGTCATCCTCTGAGACTTGAATAAAGAAGATTGCAGGTACAGCAAAGGAAGCGATTCTTTCCGGTAAAAACAATTAAGGCATAAAATTCACAAGTATATCACATACTTTATACTGAATAATGGACAGTGCTTAATAAGTCTTATAAATACAATATAAAGATCATTCAATGTTAGAAAAATTGTAAAAAAATGTTTTACAATAAATGATGGCAAAAATGTCTAACAATAGAAATATAAATCAATAGTACAATGTTTTAATGTTGACAATACAAAAAACAGTAAAAATAAAACAGTGTACTTATTCTCCTAAAATGTAGCCCTGCATCACTAACATTTAATACAATACATAAAATACATGTAATTATCCAATGCTCGTTTCCAATTATCTTGAAATGATTACTGAAGTCTGTCCATAAAAGAGGTAGAACGATAACAGACAAGACAAGGGACACAGTGACAACTTCACTGCACTAGCAGTGATTACTCATAGGCATCAAGCTTAGTGTATTATTCTTGGAAAATATTTTTATATTCAAACTTTAGTAGTTTACATAAAAAATATGCATCTCTGCAGAGTTCATGGTTACCCCCACGAGAACCCACATTTGACAAAATCCCCTAGGAATGACGGTGACGTATGTATTGCGTACACAGAACACTGGACTCCTGTATATCTATAAATGGTATTCATATAGAAAATACCAGTGGTTATAAAACTGAAAGACAATACAGAAACAAAGTGAAAGAAAATTATTTAAAAAAAAATGATGTAGAAAGAAAGAAATGTCTTTGGAACACTGGAATTAAAAATTTATTTTTTTAAATATATTTTACAAGCGTACAATTATGCACATTAACTCTACAACTGATATAATTACCACTGAATTATCTTTAATATGGCCAAATGACATCATACAAATTGTCCAACAGGAAAATTCAAACTACTCCCCCGAACAAAACAATCATGGCCAACAGGATAGTGTGGAGACAGAACAAAAAAGAGGAAATCTTTTATACAGTGATGTGTGACCTGTGTCTCAAATGACCAATAAACCCATAATATCCACTCTATTCACTGCCAAAATGTCCCTTGCCTGACCCTAGTTACTCCATAAATGGTCCTTCACATGTTTAGATCCTTAATGTTCCTTCCCCTCTATTGCATTATTACATTTCTATGATGCCCTTTGTTTAAACCATGAACTTCCAAAAGGTTACACAATTTTGCTCTTTCCCCCTTCCCCAGTCAATGAACATAAGCTTGGGAGACTGACAGTACCAAGTCTGCAAGTCTATAATGGACACCCACTTAATAGAAATGCCTTCCTGTACGGAAACCAACGTATGTGCACAATCTTTGTGCTTGTGTAAAAAGGGATGGGGTACAAAACAGTAATGTAAGATTACCAGCTTTCCCATATAAACAAATACTATAATTATATAAAACTAAATAATGAGCTTCCCTTTAAATATCAGTATTACTACATGGGTCTAAAATACTTGTGTGTTCTAATGTATTGCTAGCCTATTATCACAGTCACAAGCAGACCTTGAAGACAATATAATGGCTAGATAGGGAGAGTGATTACAAAAAAAATTATACTGGACTATAATCAATACATTGCCGTAGTTTGCTCATACAGGAAGCATCCATGGGGCAAGGTGACTGCTTCCTCTCTGTGATGTCATACTCGGCTGACCTCAATCAGAAATGCGGACTCAAGCCACACAACAAAGATCTCTACCATTGGAATAGCAGATCTCCTGCTTATTACATTAAGATTGAATCTGAAACCTATATACTGGGGTAAGACATGCAGAGAATGGTAGGCAGGATGCAGCTGATCATGTAAGGAAGTCTGGTACTTGGGTTCAACATTGGGCCCAAGGACAGCCCAGGTACCAGCAGTATGTCCTACAATGAAATGTCTTATAACCATTATTCCTGTAACCAATCTGTATATGAAACAAACAGGCTTAGGTGCCAACATTAGGCAAAATGGCAGCACCCCGGCTACATATAGTTTTTCCTTCACATATGAACAAATAAAGCCTGGAATTAATAACAAGTTAACGAAAACATTCTACAATCAAATGGGCTTTACGGTTCCTTTAGGTGAACCAGACGTCACAATCATCACGCTTTAATTAAACAAAAAGTGTAAAATACTCTGTGTAATCTATACAGGTCATATAAATAGTTTGTGGAACTACTGGTCAGACATAATATCCCAGTATAAAACAAAGTATTTTACTGATGTAGCTTAATAAAACATTAGATTCATAATAAATATGAAGCATTCTGTTGGTAAATATGGGGTGTTTTACGATCTCTTAAATTTTTTAAGCTTTAGCAATATATTGGACTCACCTCTATGATACCAGACAAATGTGTTTCCCTTCTCATACACCTTTTAATCACTGCTCCAGTTAAATAAATGTAGTCAGCAACAGAAGGTTCTCCTAAGCAGTCTTACTATGACATCATAAGCTCATGGTGACATCACAGAATGTCACAGATTTCAACCAGTGGCAGAGGTTAATACAATAAAGTATTTTAAATATGCAAAGGGCTTTCGTGAATATCAAAAATAAGGTTAAATCAAATAATTTTACAGCAGGTAGTCATTTGGATGGCATGGTTTTTCTCAGAGGTTCTTATCTGCCATTGCATGCTGTGTTTTATTTGTCATAATGTGTATTGCTGGAGATGGTGTAGATATCAGTACATTACTCAAAATGGACACCTCACTGTCTAGTCCAGACTATCTTCGATTTTCCCACAAGACAAACATTTAGCAGCAGAGGTGCGAGAATCTGCTAAGGATCTCTCTGTGATTATAGAGATAATATTATGTTAGGGAGATAAATGCCTGCACCAAACGTGGTGAAATTAAAAAAAATAAATGTAATTTTGTGGTTGAGTGTAAATGCTGCACTAAATCTACAGTGACCACCCTCCCCTTTGTAATCTGAACATCCATTGTAATGTTAATGATTCATGCATTGTGTTTGCAGAATAGATTCATGATATCACCTTGCGGCTTGATATGCAAATAATACATTTTCCCATTGAACGTTTGCATACAGGTGATTTGACATACCTCTTTTAATCTATCCATGTGCCTGTATTTTTGCCAAAACAATGTTCAATGTTTATTTTCTTCGTTCACAGTATAGCAAATGTATAGGTGATGGAATCCCTTTAATTCATGGAAAATGCTATGAGAACCATCACTTGGTAATTTGTGTCTACGAGAGAAATAATGTGAGACTAGTAGGGTAATCTTGAAATTGGGGACAGATCTGGCACAGGGTAGTGTGAAATAAAACAAAGCTTTGTGGACAGTGGGTCAAACATAGGCTCATGATGTTACCAAGATAAGATTTTAAATGCTTAGCAAGTACGTGCAACTGCCACAGTGCCAAAGGTCATAAGCACATTTGGGCATATCCAGGGCACAGGGCTCAACAATCAGCTAGTGGGAAGGATTGCCGTGTCCAAATCAGGATGTCTATCATGTAGGAACATGTGTAGATAGAGTGCTTCCTTCACATGCATACCGTGGCAGGTCACTAGTAGCTACTCACTAACAGGGAGTTGCACCAATATTACAAGGACAAACTTGGTGAGATTTTTCCAGCTAGACGAGCTCAATGTGCCTTGCCTAGTTAAATCTTTAAAGGACTCTCCTCATTTAACAATTCATTCGTATTGCGGACTCTGCAGGAGAAGCTCACCAGGTTTGGGAATTTATATTGTGTACAGTTAACTCCGTGAGATGAAACGTGTTATATCACCACATCATCGATATCAATAAAGCAAAGACGTTGCAAATCATCAACTCTTTGGTTTACTCCACAATGCCTCCCCTCTGTGTTCCTTCTGTATCTATAAAACTGCCTTAGTATGCCCAATATTTTGTTACTCATGATTTATGCCTCACGTCTCTTAAGGGATGGCTACAGAGTGGTCTATCTGAACTCCAGAAGTACCTGATCAGGATAATAAGAGGAGGCGTGCTCTGCAGAGAATTTCAAACCTGCATGGCCGGCAAGGCAGAGCCAGTTCATGCATGAACACAAATACGCAACATCCTATATACTCGATTCCCCGAATCGCTCTCTCATCATATATATTATTGTTTTTTTGTTCTCAGTCCTATGCCAGCTGATGCATTCCAGAGTTTGTTGTACCTCTCTGTGCTTTAATCTAATAAGGTCAATGGCCTGTGGATAAGTGCAGAGTCATTATCATTAGTTGCAGGCCACAATGCCAACCATTGGCCCACACACTTGGCTTCCAAAGAGCAAGCTCTCTGAAACAAACATCGTGAGATGCCAATCTGCCACACTTTCACTACCAGGAACTTCCAAAAGGAAAGGCCTGAGTCCAATGAAGTAGTACAATCTCTCAAGTGACACGCACACATTCCTGTACGCTCTTTTTCAGGAGCCTGGATTGCTATTGATGTTTAATAAAATGTGTAACTACTTCTGAAAGCATTGTGCATTAAGTTGCTATGGAAGCCGCTAATTAGTATTTTAATTATCATTAGCAGCTGGCTGGAGTGTTAATTTGGGGGCACGGAGCTGAATGCATTATGCGTCTTCACGAAAGGTTGAATTTGTAGCAGAGATTTGTTGAGTGTCGCGTTCGGAGATAGAAAGCAATTGTTTCAACCCATCCGAACTGCAACGTGACAAGACGGAGCTACAGCTTTATGTCCACACAGGTGGAGTATTTTGGGGGAGTGGAGGTTTATCTTTATTTATAGGGACTGTCACCTAAACATTGTATATACTGGGAATCTAGGGAATAAGAAATGATTAAAAATTATCTATACATTTCATTAGCATTAATTATTCAATTAATTAATTTCATTAGCAGAATTGCAAGTATATGCATAAATTGCACAATTCAAATTGAAAGTTGATTGATGGTCTATCATGTCACAGGTAGGGTTGTCACTCCACTGATATGTGACCAAAAGGCTTGAGATCAATGTTAAGCCTATGGCGAAAGCAGCAAAGCCGGAAGATTTTGGAAGAAAAGGTGACAGAAACAGACACATTTATTATTTAAACAATGTTTACAACATTCTCAAGCTAGTGACAGGAGAGACATGTCATAGAACATGGTGGTACCGCACACGTGGTTTGTTCTAATCCCAGGTATTTGGGGAAATGATGGTTACAAAACCAGAAAAGTTAAAACTGAGAAGTCACCATAAAATGGTCTGTTGCAAATAAGTATTTTTTGGAATTGTATCATTCCTGACCCTATATTAGGAGCAGGTTCAACATTCTGGGATGTTGTGGGATGCAGTGGGGGAGTGGCTTAAAAAGGACAAGGGTCATGTGACATTCCATGACCCTACAATATATATATATATATATATATATATATATATATATATATACACACACACACCGCAGATAGCCTCGAATATGGGGCAGCCAGACCCTAAAATAGAAGATTATTGGCAACTATGTTCATAACCCACTGCTTCCTTTAGCACATATTGCACATGAAATCATTACCCTTGGTACTATTTGGAATTTCAAACTTAAGGCTAAGGTAGCCGAGTTGGAAATATTCTCCCATTCAGCTGCATTGGGAAATTTTTGCAACTCGGCTACTTTGGCCTAAAGTTTGAAGTTCCAACTGAAATTCCCTGCAATTCTCTCTTTGTTGAGTAGACCCTGTAATAAATGGCATATTTATGGGAAGCGGTTGTGTCTGTAATTGCTGTATTAGAAGAAACATGGGGGGTTATGTATAAAACCTCCTGCATTGCAAAGTCTCAAGAGTTTTATAGAAAGGCGCCATCGCCATTTGTTAATGCTGCTAGGCGAAGATCCCCCCACGACACAAATCAGGTGCTTTTCATCGCCTAATTTGTAAACATAGCCAAACAAGCGCCAACCAAACTGCGCGTATTCGGCAGAGGCAGCCTCCTGAAATTTACCAGTATTTTGCGCAATCTTTGTGTAAGCCGTGTTTGTACCTGACCACCATGGAGTCTAAAGAGCAACATTTCTGGGGTAAGAGCAAATGCATGAGGGCAAGATCAGGGGCAGGTAGTTAGCAGGTGAGGAGGCTAAGGTCAGGGCTGGCAGTAAAGAAATAAAATTAAGGAAGGTGGAGATCAGGCAAAAAAATTGTGAAGAACAGTAGCTAGGGCCAAGAAAGCGGTTACCATATAATGACATACACGAGTGCTTCATAACTGAACTGGGCTGTGCACAACGGTGTTATAGGCCACCACATGAATCCCCAACAATGTAGTCAGCTGACCTCTTGTACACCTGCCAATCACATTGGATGAAGGTGGACTAGATGCTATCCCTACTCTGCCCTGCCTGCACTGCGGGAACATGTCAGACCTACCGGCCCTGATCCTCTGGAATGCAGGGATCCAAGCCCTGCGTTGGAAAGTGTTGTAATGACGCCCAACCCTCTCCACGTCATGTAAGTAGGTAATCCTATAGGGGGGAGAGGGAACTTAGAGCCTCAAACATAACATAAGCTTAATTATAGATGACATAACCAGTGTATTAACCCCTTCCTGACGTTAGGACGTACTATGCCATCCTGATTTTAAGTGCCTAAAAGACGCTAGGACGGCATAGTACGTTCTGCGTTAAACAGCTCGTCGGAGCTCCCCGCGATGTGCTGTGCTCGGATCCCACTGCAGGGACTTGCATTGGGATTCCACCTGTCAGATGAGGCCACTTTGAGTGACCTCAGTCTGACAGGGGAAATGTAGCCGGTGCTCAAAGCGAGCACCGACTATATTTCTCTAAATCGCTCCATGCCCAAACTTCCGGGTTCAGGCACGCCTCCATGACGACACACGTGACGTCCGTTTTTTTGGGAGGGACCCAACATGTACACTGTCCTCCTCCCTTTAAGCAACAACCGAGAGGAAAGGTGCAATAAATGTCCTAAGCAAATGAAAAAAAGTGTTATTGCTTTACATATATATATTTTGATATAACCTGCTCAACTATCAAAGTATCAACCATTTAACCACTCTTATTATACACAGCATTAAAAAAGCAGATATGGGAGTGCGTTACTTTATACACCAAAGCACTCGGATGAAAGAAATACTTTTATTATATGGTTTGTCTTGTATCAAACTTCTTATGTTCCTAAGCATCATTATTAGCAGAGATTTGAATCTCCATAGGGTCCCACCAGGTGATGTCATAAAAAGGAGAGAGCACAGACACATTTAAAATGTTCCTATTGATCCATGAATGTTCTCGCACCTCCAGTGCAATCTAGGGTTGCACACCCGGACGGTATTTTACCGGCAGGCCGGTAAAAACAGTGGCATCTGGCAAATGTTAAGTCTATGGAGAAGTAGCAAGGCTGGTATCACATCCCTAGTGGCATCATATTTAAATTGTTTTCTAAATCTTAACATGTCCACTGTAAACACTGATAAGGTGACAGAGTCCTTTTAATGTAATATGGCCATGACAAACGGGCATCTCTGGTAAAACTGCTCAGGCAGTCATTAACTCATGACATCCCCAGGAACATAAATAAATAGCTTCTCCTCTTGAATATTTCCTTCCTGATTGTCTCTCCTGCCAAACGATCTCCTCCCTTAACGAGAGGAAGAAGAAGAAAAAGCTTAGGTTGAAAGCAGGTACCATGTCTGGTTATCTACATTCCTGCCACAACTGCCCACTAAATTGCTTGTTGATAAATTAGGCTATTTAAGAGCGAGTGATGCCGGCATTACGGTTATTAATGAAGTTGAAGTACAAAGACATTAAAAAGTAGCCTGGATGGTAGACTGCATCTTTGCCTGTGAGTGATGGCCAATTCATTTATAGGACTTTAAAACGGACTGAAGAACAAGAGGAGGGTATACCGAACAAGACAAACACACCAAGGTTAAATAGATAATTATGAAAGAACATCATCAATATTTGACTCCCGTGTATTATGCATTATTATTTTGTACCAACAAGCCGTTTCATTTTTTTTTTCTTATTTCAGGTCTGGAAGAAAGGCATTGATAAGGGGCCGTGTCATGAGAAGGCTGGGATGCAGCTGTAATATATTTGTTATTGCTTTCATGATTCTAGCTAGTTTTATTTTGAAACTGTATTTTTTACTTCACCAAGATGAAAAGGCAAAATGTGAATGCTGGGGATGCAGATGGTCTCAAGGACCAAGTGAGGACAAGCATGCCGAAAACCTGTCTTTTAAAAGAACAGTTCCTCGCAGTTGCCCGCTTTATTCTGGACCACCCCACTTTGGGATCCTTGTCCCATTGTCGAGAATTTCTGATCCAGTGTCCACCCCCCTAATAGAGCTATACGGAGCAAAGAAGGCTCAATAAAGTACTTTATTTGTATTCTTTCATTAAAGCATTTATATTTAAAATGCCTACACTTTCTGCAATCTTTCAGTAAAATGTCATGTTTCATTTTAGTGAAACAAAGCGGTTAAGATTGCAAAAAATAATAATAATCAATGAAAATGTTATATATATATATATATATATATATATACACGTGACTCTTATCCACCACCTTAACGGTATGTAATTTCAGATATAAAATACAGTAAATACAAACCCAAAATAACAGGAAGCGTGTGGCTAAAGAAGGAACTAAAACGCTTCCAGTGTGGCGTCTCTTGTCGTTTTTTGTGTATGTTTTGCACCTTTTAGTAAGTGGCCAGGTCAAATACTCATTGAAGGTGGTGCGTATGTTATTGTTTTTTTTGGTCTTTTTTTGTTGGTGATTACCTATCAGTAGAAAACTTTCTTACCAACTATATGTGGCTATTTATCCATTGAAATGCTGACCACTTAGAGTGGTATATATTGTTTGTCTAATGTATATGTGTTACTTTTTTCTGTATAATTTATTTTAAATAGGATATTTTTATTAATAACATTTAAATATTTATAAACTGGTCTCATGTTTACACTTTTCCCCTCAAAGTAGTTCATTTCCTTGTTGGGTAACAAAGTGATGTCATACACAGGACACACCACAGACATATTCAAAACATGTTTTCTTTGAATCAATACATTTGCTTGCAATTCTGCTAACACAATACATCATCTTTTAACTTCTACGGTCACAGTACATACAATGTTTAAGTGGCAGGGCGCTTTTAGGGATGACACTTTTTATTTAAAAATATACTGGCCCTGCTAGTTTCTCCATAGACTTAGCATTGGCCTTTTTTTTTCTAGCCTACTGGTAAAATACTGGCGGCGTGGCAAACCCCCTAGTGCCTTTACTGTAATCAGCAGTTTTACAATCATGGTGCGGCAAGGCTTCACAACTGATATTTAATAACCTTTAGAACAATGTTTATTTTGCCTTATTTTTCTATACTAACTCATACATTCACAGGTAGACATGAAAAGATGCATAACACACACACAAAAACCAAAACATAAAACAATGAAAGAAGTGTAGAGGGTTCTGTTGCATTGCTGCATGAACGTTTAACCCCAGGTAAAACGCGCCAGGGCTAGGTTTTAAAATCAGACAGATGTTTGGATGAGAGAAAGAAATCAATGTACGGCTTGTTTGCTGCTCCCTGGTGACACATTCTGTGTGTTTTTACTGATGCCCTTACACGCTCTCCCCAATGCTGCTGGCTCAATACAATTCACATAAAGGACTCTGGTGTGATGTAGTACAAGGGAAGGTTCAATAATCAACATTCGGCTGAACCCAGCCAGGAATCAACAATAGTGAGAAGGAAATCAAGATGTTGTATCTGATAAGGAGAGATGTGCAAGGTTGTGACCCCTGCTAAATAGGATATGGATCCAAAGTAAAAGAGCAGATGAGGTTCCTTTTTGTGCGAACTGTCCAAAAATATTCATTTTAACTCCAGAATTAGTCTGCCAGGCAAATTGCAGTTAGTTATGTTAAAGTTACGTTTATAATTCAGAGTACAAGCCTTTCTTTATTTGGTTAGCACAATTCAAGAACAGGCTTTTTTATTTAATGATAAAACAAGAGCAAAAACATGGAAAAAGTTTTGCGAGAGGGACGCACACCACCTCCAGCCCCCTTCACGCCCCCTTCTGATTAGCTGCGATGAGAGGTAAGTTAACAGTGCGTGCGCACTTCGGTTGAGCAATTTTTCACCCGTTTTGCCATGCGCATTTCGCTGGAGATATTTGATCAAAAACTCCGCTGTTTTTACAGATTAATAAATATGTTTTGTAACAATGTCTCCAATCAAATATGTCCAGAGAAGTGAGCATGGGGCTCAACCGAAGTGCGTACGCGCTGTTAACTTACCTCTCACCGCAGCGGATCAGCGTGAAGGGGGCGGGAGGTGGTGTGCGTCCCTCGCGCATGCGCTGTTCTGGCAAAGTTACAACTGAATGATCAGCTGTAACTTTGTGCGCATGCGCGGTGAGTGCATTCTACTGCGCCTGTGCAGTAGAATTTGCTCGAGAAATTTGTCAGAACATCGGCTCTAGTATATAAACACCATGGGCTTGTTCTCAGGCTCTGCAAGGTTAATCAGTGGATGGCAAGCTATGGGCAAGCTAAACTATGCATGGATGGCTGACCGGCATTCACCTGGATATTCATGTATGGCATTCATGTAAGTTGAATGTTGGTAGATGATTTTCAGCTTTCTAAATTGGCATTTTTCTAAATTTTCTGATTAGTTAGACAGCATCCAAGTTAAAACCCAGAATTATCCTGACACTGAGGCAAACTCGGCCTTTAAAGCAAATATAAAGGTTCTATTACCATATGGCTGTCAGACAGGCGTTATTTTACTGTAAGACTGGTAATAAAATGGCTTTGAAACCAATAGAGGCAATATCATGGCTAAAGGGAAGGTGTGAACCCTATTTGACCATGGCTCATGTTTACTGTTCATCATGTCATAATCCTAGGAAAGTCCCTATATATCCTTTTTCTGGAGGAAGAGATACCTTCTCATCCTTTGTGTTCTCTTTCTTTCTATTGTGTCTAAAAATAGTACAGTTTATGTTCTGATGATGTATGGGAAAAAAACACTATCAAACTAAATTAACTACTTGCATGCTAAGGAAAATGACTACTTGGCAGTTAAAAAAAACAAAACAAAGGGATAGACCGTAAATATGATAATCAGGTTAGATTTTGCCTTAATCATATTCATGAGCTCATTAGGATTGCATACATATTCAAATAAGGGTCCAATTATAATGCTTTGATTTACAGGTCTTTGTTCTCCTGTATCTTTGCCCCACAATTTATTGGCATTTAAAGAGATACAGTTTTGCATCGGACTGGAATTCATCAGAGTAAATGAAAATGTATCAAACCAAAGCTGGCGTAAAACGATTGTTGTAGTACTGCTTACATCAGTTTATTTTTAATTTATGATACAAACAAAACAATATCTCTAGAAAGGGTAAAAGTTTACATTTCAGAATAACTACAGGTACAGTTTTAAAAAGTTTGCAATAAATCAGCAAGGTGAAATCAAACTTTTTTCAAATTGACTTAAAGTGCAGTAACACAACATGCATTTAGTTTAAAGAGCCACTAAAAACGTTTTTTTCCATTGTGCCTTTACATCTAGAAGCCCAAAATGAGTGGCCCTAGAATGAGGATAAACTGGCAGATGCTTTTTAAGGTACATTAAGTTAATCCACTGACTGGCAGCCATGATACCTCCCTGGAAATAAGGCTCCCAGGTCAGGTTGGCAACGATCTCCCTCTGCAGAGAAAGACCCTCGTATTCAAAGAGTGTCAACAGATGGGTTCCTAACCAGATGCATCTCTGTGGATGTCATTCAGAAATGAAGGTCTCACTTTGCACCAGCAGATAGAGACTGTTAACCACAACACACTGATTGACTGAGCAAACGCTGAAATTTTCAGCATGCCCCAGCATCCAAAAGAGCTCTGCCTCAGCTGACAGGTGGAGCTCAAAGTAATGCCACGTGTATTTGCAAAGATACGTTGGGTTCACTCTGGAACATAAAAAACCATGAATGGGTGTTATTTGGATTGCAGGAGACCTAGTAAAACAATTACCTTTCTGTTACTTTATTGTTTGAAAACTTATGTTGTTTATTATAAGGACATCCATGTTTTGTTTTGTTTACAGATCTTTGTTGAACTGATTTTGATTTTTGGGTGATTTTATGGATACTATACACTGCCTATTTCACAAGTTAGTTTCAATTTTTGCTCTGCTTAGCAGTTTTACATGCATATTAAAGGGTATTGATTAAAACATGTTTCGTACTACAAATGTGTGTGATTGTTCTTAATTTATATTCGTTTGATTTTTGTGTTCCTAGGTGGAGAGCGAGCACTGGGACTTTTTCAAACTATTAAGTTCAAAAATTAGACCAGATAGTTTTGCAGCAAATAATGCTAAAAATGTAAAACGATTAATATTGGTGATGTTTTTCTGACTTCTGACTAGAACTCCTTTGTTAAGTTTTTCTATCAATGTTCCTTTTTAATATATATCATTAGTTCAGTAAGGGAGAACCTAAGCACCAGGAGACCTGTGGGCGTGTCTTGTCACTGACGCGCACTCCCATTATTGGTCTGTCAGACTGTCTGCCAGGTAGGGAAGCCCTTGCTGATGGAACCCAGTGAACCAAGTTCTTGTGTGTCAATCTGACAGACTAATATAATTTCATGGATCATACCCACAGCACACTTGAAGAAGGATGCATCCTGGTGCTGATTTTCGGATTCTATTGAACTAGTGATGGTTTCTGAACAAAATAATATAGACAGATAATCTCAAAATATGAAAAAATGACGGTCAAACAAGACCAATATGTTGTCTTAAATTATATGCATTATGCCCTCTTCAAAACAGATGTGCGGTACAATACAGAGTGAAGATGAGGACACATGTCTCTTGCCAGGAGACAACCAGAAGAGTAACATTTCCCTTTTTCATTGCAGAACAAAGATGTAAAATTAATTTAGAAGAAAAAGAATGGTCAGTGATGCATTGTGGGTAATGATATTCCAATTGTCAGCAAAAATGTGATATTAACAAGCACCTTGCTCCCACCTAAAACATGAGTGGAATGCATATCATTCACTATCCATAATGTGTTCCGTTGCAAAATAAACCACCTTGGGCAATGTCAAGGGAAGAGAAGCCATTGTAGGATCACACATGAGGGGTGTGAATTTACACACGTACGGCTGCTATTGTGAGCGGAAAGTGTTTCGCACAAGTCTTATGCTTGAATGGGTTTTCTTTTTCTGTGCCGTTTAACTTGTTGCATTCCAGAGGGATGTGGAGATGGTTTTGGTATCTACATATCTTGTGGCTTTAAAGACACAGCAGCGGATCACGTTCCTAGCCAGGAACAGTCCGTGAGGTGTCGCCTGCTTATGACACAACTTGATATATATGATATTTATGGTTCAAATGAACCATTTCAATGGGAAACATGTAATTTGCATACTTAGGCGCAAGGTGAGGTCATAAAAGTCAGACACATGGCCTCTCACTCTGTGCATTTGATTGCAATTACTATGTGTTCGACATTTACAGTACAAGCAATGTTTAGATGATGGAGTCCCTTTAAGGGGGATGACTATGGAAGATGTATATCATAGACTGAATTAATGGTAATCCTTTCCTGTACTCTGCTGTACTCTGACCCCTTCATCCTGACCTGTGTAATAATGGAACAGGAAGCTGGTGACTACCTGTGCAGATCAGCCAGATACACATAAATGGCAATATTGGTGAGATCTGTTGTTATCTCAGGGGTAATCATTGTGATTTTCGCTGTGGCTCGGTGTGGGAAACTACTGAGGAAAACTAAATAGAGGTCAGTAAAAAAGCTATTGCAGTTAAAAACAGTGTTTATTGAGGCAAAACCTATAGTATTAGTTCTGTCTCACAGGAGCCTCCTCAAAAGGACAAAAAAACATTCTGTATACTCTATGTAAAGACTAATACCGTGACGACCTGCTCTTAGTGGGGATTCACAAGCTGCCAGAGGGTCCTACTATGCCTTTCTGTGGTGACCCAGTGTGAGATTGACGCCCTCTTCCATACAAATGTTAGATATGAACATCCACAAGATACAAAAAAAATCATATTAAAAATGCAAAAAGGTTTTATAACAAGTACACGGTGTACATGTTATAATATACATAGCAACAGTGTATTTAACCAGCAGTAGTAACAAAGCGCTATAAGCACGTGCAGAGCTTCAATGTACACAGTTGTGTGTGACCATTTCTTGTTAAGACACATGGGAGGGCATATACAATCCCATGCACTCTGAAGTGTTGGAAAGTAAAAAAAAAACCCAAAAAAGCACAAAATCGTGTTTTCTGTGTATAACAGTGACTGCACTTGTTTTTCCTACATCCCAACACCATACCCCCTAACTATCCTATTTTGGGGGCAGGGAGGGTGTCCAGCTGTCCCGCCCAATTTTTTCTCTCTTCTGCTTTTCAGTGTAGAAGTAGCGCTCAGCGAGACAGTGGGATTCAATCCTTCGGTCCTGCACACATCCTCCGGTACCGGAAAATGCCAACTGTTTGTGCCAGCTTCAGTGACAGTGCTACCACGCACCATAGCCCCGACACACTGATCTCCCAAGCTTGTCACAGTTTGAGTAACAGCGATACCGTGCATGCGGTACCACTCAACCTCCTAAGCTCTGCCTCCCAGGCATCCCGATTTGCCAGGGGGGAAAGTTGGGAAGTATACAACACTTGAAAGTTCAGGATCAGCAAAGGCGATGCTGATTCCTGACATCTTTAGGGAGTCTGCTTCATAGATGCACACTGAGATCTTGTGAGTGTGTGTGTATAAATGTGATGTGTGTGTGTGGGGTAAGTGTATGTATGCATGTATGTATGAGTGTGTGTATAAATTTGTTTGTGTGTGTGGGGTGAGTGTATGTATGTATGTGAGTGTTTGTGTATAAATGTGTATGTGTGGGGTAAGTGTATGTATGTGGGGGTGTGTATAAATGTGTATGTGTGTGTGTGGGGTAAGTGTGTGTGTGTATATATATATATATGTATGTGAGTGTTTGTGTATAAATGTGTATGTGTGGGGTAAGTGTATGTATGTATGTATGTATGTATGTGGGGGTGTGTATAAATGTGTATGTGTGTATATGGGGTAAGTGTGTGTGTGTGTGTGTTGATAAGTGTGACTGTGTGTGTGTGTGTGTGTGTGTGTGTGTGTGTGTGGTAAGTGTAACTGTGTATGCATGTGTCTGTATGTGTTTGTAGTTAATGTGACCACTGCACATTAGTGAGAATTATATCTATATATCCACACGCACACATATTTAGTTATATATATTATTCTCTAAATGAATGAAAACTGAATGCGGCCCACGCACACATACATTTCTATCGAAGTGGCCCTTTGCAGAATAAACTTGGACACCCCTGCTATAATGCATTAAAATACGCATCACACATTAATTACTCCATCCGCACAGGACAGTGGAATATGTCAGCAGCTTACAAATAACTAAAAAATAACAATTATAGATTGAATTGGAATTCCTCAGTCATATGTGCAAAACGCCTTCTGTCCCACTCACAATGCCTGTCTGATAATGATTTTGTTTACAGCATTGTATACCTATTAAATATATGAGAGATTTCCACTCTTATTTGTATTGCTCCACAATTGTTATGGAAAGAGATAGAAATTACTGCTTATGTAGGATAGTAGGATAGTGCAGCTGCTAATTTCACATCTTCACTCTATTGTATATATCTGTCTGGAAACTATGGATTGGAAGCGTATTTGTATAGAAAGCCAATTTAAATCAACATGTTTCAGGAGAAAAATGTTTTTAAATAAATGTTATTAAGAAAACATACCAATTTTTCTGTGTTTTGTTGGATACACAGGCGTACTTCTTTCATAATTAAATCTATAAAAATTCAATCACGCACCACCCTTTTACTGCCCATCACTTTTCTAATGCTGTGGTGGTCTCAAGTCATTATTACCCCTCCACTTTACATTACACTATTAAGCACCAGAACAATATTGTGCATGCGCAGACAGACTAACTCATAGTGGCCTCGTGTGACAGAGGGGATTATCATTGCAGGTCTCCAGAACACAGCTCATTGCTGTTCAGATGATGTTCTATGTCATCTTCAGTAATTTGGCCCATGTGTGTTAGGACGGCATAGAGACAAATTAGAAAGGAACCGGCCCTGAACAGCTTCAATGAATCCTGGAATAACTTCCAGGATAACGTACCTTGACCAAAGCTGGATACAGATGGTAAATGAAGATGCAAGGAACTCCAAAACCACAATCCACAGATAAGTAAATAAAACAAATGCTCAGTAGTATGTAGGAATTACTTGTGTGGTGCCCTGATGAAGGTGATACTACGACCTGCATAGGGCCACGAGTTCTCTTTACTACCAAGCTTTTCTCTTATTTACTTATCTGTGCATTGTGGTTACAGAGTTCATTGCACCATCTAGAGTTAGCATCTTTATCTGGGGAGTGTATCCTGGGAGCCTTCAGTGAAGTTGTGGGATACTGGTTCCTGGGAAGCCTTCCCTGGTTTCCAAATTGCCATTAGCAAAACAGCTGGTCTCTCTTGCTGTTGTAAAGTGAGAATTGTTTCTCATAAATGTAATACATTTGTTATATTGTTATAAGCTTTTTTTGTTGGGACAGTGCTGCAAATATCTCTCACCTTTCCTTCCAATATTGGTGACACAAACCCCATTGGGACTCTAATTATTAGAGGCCAGGCTTCATGAGTTCATTAGATGGGGTTTGTCTTTCTATTTTGTCTCTTGTGTGGAAAGCACACCATGTTTTGTCAGAATGGCATACAACATCTTTACGCAAGAACAAATTAATTTAAATAATTCACCACGTGTAAACATTTGAAATAGAAATGATTTCATAAAAGAATAGAAATAAAGTAGTTTATTGGGTCTACTTTGCTAGGTATAGGTCGATCTGGGGGCTGACATGCAGTTCAGAATCTTGGATCCGATTTTCCTTCATCCACTCATGATTTTGGACTTGTCCACATCCTGAGCTTTACAGAGCACAGAGGCCTCAATAAAATCTAAATTAAAAAATGCAATATTTCAACTCAACATAAGTTCATTTTTTGCCTACAGTTGTCCTTTAAATAGAGAGTAACACCTAGTTTTTGTTTTTAAAATAGAAAGCCACTTCTGCCACATTTAAAGTCTAATATGAAGGTGAATTAATTGAGAACCATGCAAAAGATATTCTCTCCCTGTCTTTGCAAAAGCAAAGTAGCCGTTAGCAAAGACTAGGGGCTTCTAATGACAGTCACTCTTGCTGACTGGTGTGCATGTGTGTCATCAATCGAGATGATACCACCATCTCCTCCATGGTCAGGGGAGAGTGCAGTGTAATAGACGCCACACTGTTCAGCACTGCCAGGTTGCAGAGAACCCTCTCTACAACATGGCAGCCTGGAAGTCATATAAGCATTGTCCAGAAGCCTTTATAATCACATATAAGTTGCGTTTTATGTGATTAAAATGTGTCATAGAGGGTTTAATACCTCTTTAATGGTCAGCTACTGCCTCGGACAGTTCTCATGTGGTTAAAATGTTTGCATTTTTTTCCTTTGCATTTAGTAAATCTCATGCTAAGTGACGGCGCACATTTGCTTCCTTTTGGACAGCGAGACCATAATATATCATTGACCTCAATGCACAGAGCTTCAGTCTAAGATTTATAGGCCCTCATTGATTTAAACAAATAAACTGGAACCTTTATTGAATTTTTACCACATTTCCTCAAACATGCTTTCTTCACAAAGAGGAAATTCTCAGTCTGAAAAGCCTCATGTATCACTTCCACATGAATCTAATTTTCAAATAAAAATTACAAGCAGTGGAAGATTATATTAATATTAGATTGACCTCTGTGCAACCCCACCATTTATACGCACTTTCATATCCCATCAGGCAGTTCCAATCTTTTGTCCTGGAAAATACCTAACGTTACACTACCAGTCAAAAATTTGGGATGACTTAGAAATGTCTTTATTTTTGAAAGAAAAACTAATTTTGTCCATTAAAGTAATATCAAATGCATCAGAAATACAGTGTAGACATTGTTAATGCTGTAAATATCTATTGTAGCTGGAAATGGCTGATTTTTATGGGAATATCTACCTAGGTGTACAGAAGCCCATTATCAGCACTTATCGGTCCTGTGTTCCAATGGCACGTTGTGTTAGCTAATCCAACTTTATCATTTTAAAAGTCAACGTCTATTCATTATACAACTCATTTGATGTATGTTTTCATGGAAAAAAAGTAATTTCTAGGTGACCCTAAACTTTTGAATGTTAGTATATATATATATATACACTCAACACAAACACACACACACACTCCTCTGAATTAGAACACATCACTCAAAATGTTCAGTTAGAACATATATGAAACATCAATATATAGAATTGAGCGGACAATAAAGGTGGCACTCCTTTGACAAGTGAATCCACAATTCCAAAATGTAGACACTGCAACAATGTATACATATATATATATATATATATATATATGGTTTGTAAACCAGCTGGTTGTGACCTTTACACCAACAGCGTCAAACAGCACAAGACTTCACAGTCATAGTCGGTTCAGCACATAATCATAGGCATGTGGATCAAATGTAAACATAACATTTAAATAGTGAGCGTTGGGACCTGAGTGAGTAAACAACTCAATTTTATATGGGTGGACTTCCTACTGAATGTAGACTGGGGGGACCATGTAGAGAATTGACTTACTCTGCCTCACATATATGAAACATCTCTAGAAACAACAAGGTAGATGTTTAAACGTCCACTGGGTCTGTCTCTTGGATTTAGACTGGGTAACATTCACATACTGGCACCAGGGGATAAACACAGGCACATATTCAACATTTTTGATGTTCAAAGTGACCAAGATGTTCTCCTAATAAGTACTTAAACATTTTCCCAACCAAACAGGGTGTTCAGATATCATCGATGTCACCAGGACAAAACCTTTAGACCTTGTCCAGGAACCAGGCATTAACAAATTGCCCATTGGCAGTTTCCTTGGTATCCTATAGAAGATATTTAGTTTTTAACAAGAAAAAGACATGTGGCCAATAGTTGCATAGGAAGCCCATTGTTCCTTTACAGTATTGCATTTGAGGAAACCATCTTTCCCATGAAATAAAGCATGTAAAAGAACACTAGAAAGACTTAGTTTTCTGTTCATTGTCTTTTGGGTGCGTCATTGCACTTGGTATAACATAAATACATGATGACCCGTATGGATGTTTTGTCATTTATATTCATTATGTGTATACGGTCATGGTAGGGGATCCCAACGAAAGAAGCGCAATTCGCTCACAAATACACTGGTACTTAATAAAATAGTTAATTACACCAACAAAACAAAGCGTTCAGACACCATGACAATGGGGCTCCAGCATATATGTCAGTAACCGAGGAGATAGTCCCACTTCTGCTGGATATTACAGGCGTTGCTTGGTGGAGGCTAGCACTAGATTTGATCAATAGCTTTACATCATTTAATTGGAAAATAAGTGTTGAGCTATCTTTTTGTATGTTCAGGTCTTGCAAGTCACACAAGGTGTGAGGTCACAATGAGACCTGCCTGCCAGCTGTCCAAGTCAACCACACCGCATGGCTGTCAGAAGCTTCCTCTACCATGCAGCTGGAATGTCACAGAGAACAGGTACCACTCACTTTCATACAGCCATCTCATTTCTAGCACACTGGCCTTTTAACTGTGAATCTGCCAAGCTGACATGACAGTTGGTGCTACAAACAAAATGGACCAGACAGATATTTACAGGGGAGGATCGCTGCTTGAGAGGTGAGAGCATTCAACATCTTGGAGGAATTCAGTAGTGATTTAAGTATCTTAGATGGTCTGATGATAAATGCTGTTCAACCCTTTAGTATACACCAATAAATACTAATAACAATACCCAAGACGAGCAGGAAGGGTGTGGTTACCCGGAGGCAGGGAGAGGAAGTAGGGGGTGACCAAAAAAAATGGTTGCCACGTGGTAATATGAAGAATTTATGTCAGATGCTTCATTAGATCTTGTCCTTGCATTCAATGTGCATTAAAAAGCAGAGAGGTTGTATTTTAGGATATCATTATACTTTAGATATGAGGTATTTGTTATATTTCCAGTCTTTTTTCATAATTTACATGTATGTCCCTGATGCACAGGATCTTAATATGGGATTCCTGTATCACACACTATTAGAGTTATGTTATTATTTGATACTTGTATTTTTTTCAGGCCCCACCCCTACTGTCTAAATCGTTTTATTTCTATAAAAGGGGTTGGAATGGTCCCCAAACTGTTGGAATCTGGCAACCCAAAAGTGGATGACACCATCAAGAAAGTAAGCATACTGAAATGGGGAATGGGCAAGTCTAAACAAGAAATATAAATGCAAGAGGACATTACAACAACATGTGTGACGGGGAAACGTCTGCTAAATCACCCCTGACCTCCACTGTTAAGATCTGTAGGCGAAATGCGTAGGTGTTTATTCATCTAGCTGGCTGTAAGTGTGCCCCATGTTTGATTGTATAACTTTATTTAAGCTCAAAGCATAAACAATCTTATCTTTGTTGGAGATCAGTGTTGATTAAGCAGAAGTTTTCCGGTGCACCCGTCATCCATCTACATTTATTGTTCATGTTGTCGGCTGAGACGCTGAAGGAGCTGGGGAGCAGAATCTCCACTGAATGGGTCTGACTAGAAAAGGCTAGCTGGTTTGCAATTATGTTCACTGTGAACAAGTCTAAACATCACTTCCTGTTGGAGAAAAATGTTAAGCAAGCAGATGGTAAAGATAAAGCCCCTGGGTCAAATCCAACGAGTGGCCTGGTCAAGTTGACCAATATGTATTCATGTGTCGGTGTTACTTTACTTGTCAACGTTTATTTCGTTGTATCCTCATTCAGTGCTATACACTTTGTTGGACATATGTAATAACAATTAGCTGATTTCAAGTTGTTAGAAAGTATGTGTGTTATAACTATAAAAGACACGGGTGGAACCAGTATTTTGAAGGCCTTAAAATACATTTTAATCATATGGAGAGAGGACTTTACACAAACAGAACAATTCAGGAGCCATTAGAGGATGTATCATTCTTAAGATCCAGATTCCATGGAGTGTAGCATTGCCACCTGTTTTTTTAAAGAAATACTACCCATGCTATATAGACTTAAAATTGGCCTCAAGCCATTTCTGTACCGGTCTGCTAGTAAATATCAGCTGGTGGCAACCCACCCCCCCCCCCCCCCCCCCAAAAAAAAAAAAAAAAAAGTAGGAGCCAATATTATGGATTTGAGAAGCCATGATTGTTCCCTAGCTATGGCCAAACCATGTAAGTAGATAGAAGAAAAAGATCCCCACTACTATACAAATATAAGTATTGCGACCATCTTAGCTTGTGATCATTAATGAATCCCACAATTTCACATGATCCTTATAATACAGTGGTACACATACTTGAATGGCATTGCTTTCTAGTACTGGCTAGCATGGCAGAGGAAGCAAAATAATTTACCCTTTTTCACCAACAACCAACTCCAGTTACAAATTTCTCTTTCGTCAAAGAAAAATCATTTCAATTCTCTATAAGACTTATAAATATTCAAAGTAAGCCGGTTTCCATTTCCTGTATGGTAATAAGCATGCATACAAATGCACTGATGGATGTGTCCACCTCCAAGGCATTGTCAAATTGGTCCATATATCAACGTAGGGCCATAAGCCACAGATAACTCTTAGAAATGTAAATGGGTGTAAAGGGACGGAGCAGGAAAACGTATCAAGAGGCTGTTAGAATGAGAAACAAGACTCCATAAGTGTGACGGTTATAGATTGCTCGTATTATCATCCTAATTTATTGATAGTGTGCCACAAGATCGTATAATGTTAATAATAACAAATAGACATGCCAATAATTTACATTTTAAGACCCAGTGCCACCAATCTGAATATATAAAATTCTGCATGATATTATTGTGATAGGAAGTCTTTTAATAGATTGCACTGGTACTCTTTTAAACAAATTGCTGGTGCCACATAACGTGCTAACTCCCACATTGGTGATTATCTGCTAAAACAACCCGTTTACATCTCAATCTGACTTTCTGTAAACCAGCTGTGTTTGACCCAAAGGCTTGGGGTTCATCTATGAGACGTATCATCTCTGGTTAATGATTCGCCCACTTTCACCAAACTTTCAGATGGTCCTACCTACTTCTGTTACAGGACCAGACACTTTATGCCAAGTCCAGCCCATTTGGGATCTTTACGATTGCCCACAGAGGAAGAGGGGAATCGACAGACAAATGAATCGACAATCTTCCCAGGAATGAAGATCAACCGACTTGGAGAATGTGCTTATCACAATCTCAGTCTACCCTTACTGAACAAATTTTCTGGGGCCCCTAACGTTGCGACAATATCTCCCACTTGCCCCACCTACCCTCACAAGCAGGTTTTCCAGCTCCAGTGTAATATGGAGGGTGGTTGGGAGCAGTTGGTCAATATGCCAGTAATATTTTACCACTCAGCATGCCAGTATTTAGCCATTCAATATGCCAGTATTTTGCCCCTCAATATGCCATTCTTTTGCATTTTACACTGCCAGTATTTTGCCCCTCAATATGCCATTCTTTTGCCATTTACTATGCCAGTAGTTTGCCCCTCAATATGCCAATCTATTGCAATTTACTATGCCAGTATTTTGCCCCTCAATATGCCATTCTTTTGCCATTTACTATGCCAGTATTTTGCCCCTCAATATGCCATTCTTTTGCCATTTAACATGCCAGTATTTTGCCCCTCAATATCCCATTCTTTTGCAATTTACTATGCCAGTATTTTGCCCCTCAATATGCCATTTTGCCATTTAATATGCCAGTATTTTGCCCCTCAATATGCCAGCGTTATGCTCGTTATTTGCACCCTCCTCCCCCCTTCCCCAGTACTTACCTGCTTGCTGCTCTGTCTCCCGGTTCTCTGCTACCAGAGTTTCCCTCCTCTGTGCAGGAGGGAAGACTGCACAGAGGAGGAAAACTTTGGTTGCTTTAAAAAAAAAAAAAAAACTTTATTGAAGCTATGCGGCTGGAGGGGAGCGCAGAATGCTTCCCTCACAGCCGCAGCCTGGCTAAACAGAGGCCGCGGCCCGGGGAAATTTGTTTTTTCTGCCATGACCTGGGACCGCCGGGATGCCAGTATCGCCCGTCACCCCCTGATGGCGGGCCTGGTTAATATGGGGATAAAAATTGGGGTTAACTCTTATAATATTTTATCCCAGTTACATACATTACTCCAGGGGTGTAAAAATTAGCTGTAACATACACAGTTAACCCTCTTAACCTAACACCCCCAATCCTAACCCTCACTGTAACCCTAACCCCCCCCCCCCTGATCTAATCACTCACATTTCATACCCTTAAAGGCAGGAGGCATCATGGGAAGTGTAGTTGTTGGCATCTCAGATGGCATTTCTTCCCAGCTGTCAAATCTGTGATGAGAGTGATTGCACACATGCATGCTTCACTCGATGGGAAGATCTGCATTCCCAGACACCTTGTCAGAACACCGGGGAATTGAAAAAGGAGCATGTGCCTGTTATGGACAGCTTGTTGTCACAGCATGAATATGATTTCAGAATCAAGGGAAGTCTTGACTAGATCCCCTACATCAATGAAGACAGGAAATGGAGGTCAATAACCATGAACGAACCAGAATCTCTCTGCTGCTAGCGCTTAGTTATAAATAATTAACACTGATCACGTCAAGGCAGAAAACTATGTGTATCTGAAAAAGTACACCGTCTTCTCTCACCATCCTAAGGGCTTCTTAAGATAACTTTTACTTTTATTAAGAAGCAAATCTTATCCTTACATTTTAGAGGCTTCTTAAGCATTTAACCTGTTTACAACATCCGGATTTTCTTTTTTTTTTTGTAATGCAGAATAAAATAAGTAGTAGCTGAAGGCAGGTGAGAGGATTTGAGGATGAATCACAAGCGGCAGGTACTGATAATTTTCCCCGTCTTCCCTACATGGAGCTTTCCTTAAATGCTTCAATGAAACCTCCAGGTGAAGACTGGAATAATCATACCCCATATGGAATTTTCAGGCTTAAGTTTTTTTTTTCCTGTCTGACAGCATCTCTGCTACACTGCAGAAGGCTTAACATTTTGACAGGGATCTCTTGGTTTTTCCTTTTAGAAAAGCTCACAACTAATAATTTCAAAAGCTACCTGTAGATTAATAAAAAGTCAGATGTAATACTATGAAGTGGAGAGGGAAGGAAATGGGGCAGTTATATTTGTACTATTTTGCCCTTTCCCTTAAATGCCATTAACAATACATGGAATTAGGTGAAACGTGCAATGTGTGGGACAACATAGCCACTCTCCCTTTTGAAAGGCATATTTAGAACTTTAAAATGCATATTTCATTACTGATTTTTTTTTTAGCTTACTGCAGACCCTGTATTTATAAAAAGCACTTTCTAATAGTTTTGTTCCACGCGCCGTAGATTGTGCTTATAAGAATGGCTGGCTTTCTGAGTCAGAGTGAGAGGAAGTTACATCACACTGCATCAAAATGAAAACGTGCAGAGCAGAAATCATTGTGTGGACCAGCAGAAGAGCCAACTTTCACTGCACGAGACTGTTGGACTCTCTGTGGCCAATTCCAGTCTAACTGTCAATATCACAGCTGGTACTTACGTACCAAATTGAGAATAGCAGCCAGGTGAAGTGGGCATCACATCCAAAATGTGAAATCTTATTGCATTGTCTCTGAAAAATAAACAGCAAGCAGTACATTAAAAGTACTAACTATCTCTTTTATAAATTTAGAGAGAAATATAGCACCTATGACCAGATTCTCTTGGCTGATGATTGTTGCCGCCTGCAATTAGGGATAACGCTTAATAGCAGGAGATCTCTAGTTGAAACATTTTTAGGGCCCATTGATACTATAACCCCATTTCCAAATTGTACCAGTGCAGACATTTAATGTAACAACTGGAAATGCCTCTACTAAGAGAAAGACCTCTTCTAGGCCTTCTTTCTCACAATGCTAAGTTCTTGGCCTACTCGCAGCAGTCCATCCTGCAAGCCTAACCTAAATTTAACAAATACTACTAACAAGTCATGCCTTCCTGAACGGATTAAGTTAACCAATTTTTATATGTTACCAAAAGTAACTCAATAAAATAAAGCTTCTTTGCTTACCAAGAATTTCTAAATAATGACCGTCTAGTCTGTTACAGTTTGCTTCCAACTTTCAGATCAGTCCGAGTCACCTTCCAGAGCCCATCGAGATCACAAAACACTTGGAAATTCCAAGCAATATCATCTCCCTCAACGTCACATTTGACTATTGTCTTCTTTAAGGTTCTCTCATTATCATTGTTGGTTCTCAGTTCCCGAACAAGTAACAAATTCATTGGCTCAGACATAATCCCATGATACAATCCTGAAAATTTCCTAAGGTCCAAGACCCGCCTTTCACTCTATGAAAAAAAGATCAATCCATTCACTCCTTAAGCAAATTAATATACTTCTCCTCTCTCTTATCTCTCTACATCCATCAGTAATCCTCACCCATCCACTGAAAGTTTCCCTAGTGATTCAGGTATGACAGATGAGTTGGTAAAGTGTATTCAAGCCAGTTGAGTCTGTGCAGCATGCAAAATGACAGACCTTGGGATCTTGTGCATTAATACTGGAGATTTATAGTCAAATCTGTTCCGGATGGAGAAACGTTTCCCAAGGAGCTTACAGCTTGAAGGTCGCTTTACTTGAGTGATAAGTAAAAAAAAACTTCAGCATTCTTTCATTGTGTTCCAGGATATTTTGGCAGCCAAGTAAAAAAATAATAATTAACATTTTATTATTTTAAAAAAGCAGTATCTTTATCCTGCCATGTCCTTTAATGCTTAATGAAAGGATTGCTTTAAAAAGACACACAGGTTGCTTTAAATTCTTAATTAATGACTGCGACTGTCTGAGCTTGTGTAAAAGTCGCCTCCTACAAATGAGTTGGTCGCCATCATTGGAGCTGTCGACGAATAGGATTAAAAATTACCCCTGGACTCTACCTTGTATCAAAACAAGTAAAGTTCTGGCTAGAAGCCAACAGAAATGCGGAAATCAAAGACCTCACGCAAAATATGACCAGCAGAGCTGACATCTACTTTAATAGGCTGATATACACGATCTACGCGAACACTAGCAGAATTGGAGGAGTAGTGGGGCAAGCTTGGAGTACCAGGACGGGCAATGGTTTTCCATTGACATGATAGGATGCTGTATTAAGTGGGAGCAACGGTCCAGTATAAATCAACAGCAATGAAAGTTCTTAATATTGTTAGTCGCCTATATAGGATTTGTTTTCAGTAAGGCAGAAAGTAAAATGAGAACTGTAAACGAACAATATCGAAGAATAACTATTTGTATAGCATGTTTTCTGTGACTAAACATTGCCTTATTTCTTATGGCCTGGAGGGCAACAAGAATGTAATTTCATTCACATTGTCCAGACTAGCACAACTCCACCTAACCCATTACATGCCAGTGGGTTGCAGAATATAATACCTGTGTACAGTGCCATTTCCATCTGCGATATTCTGAAGGGTTTTTATTGACCTCTTTTCCACCAGTGATGAAGACAGGATGTAATTTAGGACAGGCCTTTCCTAAAGGGACATGGATAGGCCAAAATCCCTTTAGGGAAATCATTTTTGAAACAGAGAAACGGTGGAATTGAACAGGACATAGTCTTTATTAAGACAATAAAAACATGGTGACAAGGATAGTTAAAACAATAAAGTAATACAATTTCAAAGACAAAAAAGTGGTGAATATTTTATTTTCTAGAACTGACTTGGCGTGTTCTTGAGAGCTAATACTGGGGCCTCCCCGAGAGGCCAGCACTGGCGTATAGCAGCAAGATGTTCATTCTAGTGGTGCAATCCAGTGCACGGTAGTGACGCGATAAAAAACTCTAGCAGGTCACTTATCAGAGAGGCCAAACTGTGGCTACCCAAGCTACTACTAGAGACACCCACTCTTACACAAGTCTCATGCCTCTGGGACGCCCTGCTATAACCAACGTGGGCAACCCCGTGAATCATCCTTTTCCACACCAACCTGAACATTAAGGTTCCATATACCAAGTCCAGTGGACTTAAAATGGACACCATCCCACCTTAAGTGTTGCGGGGATTAATTGGTACTTCCTAAAACACTAACACAGATAATAAATACACAACACATGTATTTTGCAGGAAAAGGCTGAGGTCTTTTATTTGGTTTACACATCATTTGCAACATAAATTCAATTCACCTCTGGAATTGTAATATTTATAACCACACATCTCCGGTCTTTAAACCCCCAGAGAATTAACTCTAAAAGCCAGAACTTAAATCTTCAATAATTAACATAACTTCATATTGTTCGCTTAAATATCAAATAACTTTAACCATGAAGTCCACCCCCTTTTAAATAGGCAGGTGACCTCTTACCCCAACAAAAGACCACGACAGTATTAACAATATAATAATAAAAAGGGGGAGGGTGGGGAAGCAGATATTTCTGAAGAACACCTGAGGTGATCTGGTAAGTATTTATACTTTTACATTCCCGCCGAGCAGCGCCCTCGCAGACAAGCACTCCAATCAGAGCACTGACCGCGCAGGCACATGTGCAGCTGCTGTCCACGAGGGCATCATGCCAACAAGAGCAGATTCCCTCGCGGACACACTGAACCACCAGACACCTACACGCTTCAGCACCCTACCCTACTAAACCCCTCCCTAACCCCGCAGCACTTATGTGCCCATGGTCAGTGATCATGTACATTCTGTATAGGAGTGCCTCAACGCTGTATATCTCCAGATGTTTTACCATCACGCCTCCGTTGAATGCCATGAATATGGAAATGACATGAGACCTAGCAGCTTGCCATATAGTCTATGTGAGACTCAGACCATACTATTACCAGGCCTGGGTGCAACAGGAGAAAAGAGAAGAGAAATGTTTCCCCCGGGCCGGGATAAATCACAAAAGCCGGCTCCACCTTAGAGATAAATCATACCTTTTGTAACAGTAATCGGTGATGAGGTGCTGCGTCCGGCTGAGCAGATAGCCAAATGTAAAAACCAGAAACAAAGAACAAACAAAACAAAGATGATTTATGGGGCTCTTGTGTGTGTCATAGTTATGGGGCTCCCGTGTGTGGCATAGTTAATGGGCTCCTGTGTGTGGCATGATTTATGGGGCTCTTGTGTGTGTCATAGTTATGGGGCTCCTGTATGTGGCATATTTAATGGGCCATCTGACTGGCATTAATAAGGAATCTGTTTGGCATAGTTTTGCAGGAAATCCAGGGGGGTGACACCATGAGTTACCGCACTGGGTGACAGCAACCCTAGTGACGCCTCTGCTGCCAGTTAGTTCAAGCTTGGCTTGCTGCTGTGTTCTGTGAATTTTCTGTGCTTTGTCCTCTTCTGTACCTCGCCTCTGGATTTCTCTTTTGGTTGCCCTTGTGCACTGGTACACCATCCCAATTTATGTTCCTACTTTCAATTATTGGGCTTAGTGTCTCTATCTGTACATGTGTACAATTTGCGTCTCGATTGTTTGTGGTAAGAGATCCCTGTATTAAACAAAGAGCATCTGAATGAGAGTGGTGAGGTGATTCTCAGTGTGAATCTGAACAGTTAGGAAGAGGTAGGAGGGAGTAGGCAGGGAGTCAGAGCTTCAAATGACTTGTTGGTGCTGGCATAGATAAGGAAGCACAGAACATCAGTGTTTGTTATAGCACATAGGTAAGTATTAGGTGAACCCTTTAAAATGGCTAATGATTATTTTTAAGGCTTAATTGCTCTTGAAAAAGGTTTTCCAACTACCTTCTTTTTTTTTGCAAACTGTTCATATTTATTAACTAATGTAAATAATTGATACAAAAAAAACCAAACACACCCATTTTACACATCCGATTTATCCCACATTTAAGTTTAATTTTTGTTTGGTAGCTAAAATACAGTGGATGAACAAAGCTGTAAGTAAATACAGACTATTTTCTATACCGCAGTTAAACTGCAATTAACTCAAACTCAAATTATCCATCATTCCGTATAGAAAAACTGTTCAGTTACTCTACTATAGTTTGTTAACGCCAATATCTGTACAATCACAGAGATCGAACAATTTGACGGAGTAACCCATTAACCTACAGTGCTGCCATTAGTTTATTAAAAGAAATCAAATATGCTTTAAACCTTCCTTGTGTTACCACAAATAACACAGTCCCTCTTTTTCTGGATTATAAATGAAGTCATTATCTGTGACTCTCATTAGCTTGAGGCGCCAATTAATGAAAATTAATATTGGTTTTGATAGAGAGGCTGGCACGCGTCTCTTGGAATCGTGCACATCCCTGACCTTGTCATTCTATTAGACAAATATTAAGTAAGGTTTTTCGCTGGAATTAGTGTCAGGATTGTCTCCCGCCCCTCTTGTGTGGGACTCCAGATGTCTGGAAATCAAAGATGAATCATAGCTTTGGTTTATCATAGAGACTACTCTATGTGTCCTCCAGATGGGCCCGAGCCTGCCAGCCTACTGTCTTTTTATTGGTTAATCACTTTGTACATACAAACAGATGCAAATCTCATTTACATCTTTGGTCCGAGCCAATTGGTTTTCTCAACGTTCTAGTTTGACAGTGAAGGCAACCTTGTTGTGTAATGTGTAGTAATAGAAGCAAAACTAGAAATGACAAAGCCGTCCCTTTTAAATGTGACTATTATTTGAGCCACCCCAGTTATCTATAACACTTTATTAGGTTCAGTTAGTTACTTGGACCTTGGTGCAATGGATAAGTTGGAAGACTCACCTATTTGATGTACAAACGGGACAGAAGCTGTCAGGCCATCGTAATCTATTGGATGTCTCGAGCTGGACCAAGAGCACAGTGAATGTATTTAAGAAAGTGAACAAGACTGCACTCTCTATCATTGGTAGAGAAACTATTTAGACTAATCCACCGCTGGTACTTGGCATAGAGGAAAAGGAGCAATTCTCCATATACATTGGAGCTGTGCTGAAGTTTTTTGGGACCTTGTATTTAAATTACTTAGAGGTACAGCAAATGTAGATATTAGAAAGGAGCCAGGAATTACACGGTTTTATCTAAGAATTAAAAAAAAAAAAAAGATGTACATCACTAAAAATACAAATAAACCTGTGGAAAAAAAGGGAAAACTTTATATCATACCATATCTTTGAAGAAAAAAGGAGAAAAAAAAAATCTCTTTACATATATATAAAAGAAAAAAGATCAGCAGTGTATCCTGAGGACATATATTTGGCAATCAAAAGGTTTCTCTGTTAGTATATCTATATATTCTGTATATTTGTCACCCTGACTCAAGTTCAAGGGGAACAATAATGGCAAAAAAAAAAAAATCAGAAAACTAAACAAAGACTAAGAAAAGCTTCAGTAAAAAAGACAAGTGTATACACATATACACTTGTCCCCATTATTTATGCCTTACCTCAAAGCCCAATTAATACACTATACAAGAGACAGTATACATACACACACACACACACATTATATATATATATATATATATATATATATATATATATATATATATATATATATATATATATATATATATATACATACACACACACATACATATATTTATATACACACATACATACATACTTACACACACACACACACACACACGTGTATATATGTAGTATTATTCCACTAACTTAATAATTTAAAGTGACCCAAATACAGTGATGAGATGTAAAATCAGGATTATACATATAAAGATGCCATATGCATACATTAATTAAATAATACAATATATACTTTGTTGTCTAAAAAGCATATAACATAAAGAAGCTCTGAAAACTCAAAAAAAGGACTTGCTCAAAATGCAAAACACCAATCTTGGTCGAGATTAAACAAATGTGGCATGCGATGGATGACCTTAATCAGTGCAGGTATTACCTCCGAATTCTAAGAAAGTTTTAGTGATTCGTGTTATTATCAATATAAATAGTGAGACATAAAAAAAAAGTAGTATTGTCACTGCTGCCGGGCATGAAAACTAAATTAGAAGGTTATTATTTATATATTGAGTGAATAAATCTAAAGAAGTAAGCACTAGCACGTAACCTCCTGACGAAGTCACACCGCTGCGGTGAAACGCGTTGAAGAGGGTTGAGTGCAATATTCAGTTTGTTTTTATATTGTTATATTTGTTTATTTCTTCCTGGTTACTCTGCCTGGCACCAGCACTTAAACTTTATTCACAACTCCAATGTATATGGATAAATGCTCCTTCTCCTCTATTGCAAGTACCATATATCTTCACTAATCCTGAGCGCACAAAATACCAGCGATTGATTACTTTAAATTATGTCTCTACCAATAGACAGTGCAGTCTTGTTCACTTTCCGCACATGAGTTTGCATTAATATATAACAATGGTGATAAATTATTAATAGCAATCTAACAGTTAGCTCTTTGGAGGTGCAATCAGGGCACCTAGCATTCCCAATAGTCCCATCTAACTTGGGCCTGCCTCAGCATCCCGGTGGCATATGCACGGAGCCTTTGTGGTAAAAATTCCTAGTCTAAACTGGAAAAAGGGAGATACCTGTACTGGGCTGGGTAGAGCATAACCTTGTGAGTTGACACATCACAAAACCTTGCCCCCTTTAGGCTCCATAACCACCACATGCCGGGAACCCATCCAAGCATGTAGGTCTCCTGGAAAGTGAAGGGGGCCATGGTCTCAAAGGGATGCTAGAATACTAACCTAACTCGGAGAATGAGTCTGGTCAGGTTAGTGATCAGTAGGGCCATTCCTGGTCCTGGTCACTCAAAGATATTGACATAACGAAACAAACCAAGACCAGACCAGGAACCCTCTATAGAGATTCCATCAGAAACGAGCTCCATCATCATTCAACGTCCATGCACAATTATATAAATTAAACCTAATTTATGTGTAAAATAAGTAGAAAGGAGAGACACACTCCTTTCTAATTTTCCTTTTTGACTACAAACAGACACTTAATGCTAGGAAGAAACTGAGTGTTCCTATTTAATCCAAACAAAGGAATAATATTCACCCACTCCCGAGTCCATCAAAATAACATGGCATTATCCACACATTAATAACAATGAAGATGTCAAGCTGTCAGATAAGAAGTTAATCTTGTTGGAAGCACAATTATCTGGCCACCTGGGGCCAATTTAGCTTTTACAGTGCGGCAGTTTCACAGATGAAAAGGACGATTGGACCACCAGATCGCATTAACCGTAACGATCACTTACATCTGTAAATGGAGCACTTCAGACTTTGTTCGTATAGCATTCAGCAGCCATGTCTATGGTACGAAGACTGAGCAACCCATTCCTTGATGAAGATGTTTGATTGAATACAAGATAATGGGATCTGCCAGAGCAACAAAAGGCAGACAGTAATGGCTAAATAGCATTCGGCTATTTGCATGCAGTATGCACTCTCTCTGTCATATTTATTTAGGACATATATCAAAGTGATCCAGCTTACATGTATTGCCCTTTACTGATGAATGTAAAATTAGAGAGAGGATGGGCCCGAGGATGCGTAAATGCATTTAGGGAGCGAATGTGTGAAAAATGTGCTTTGTTCTCTTAATTTAGACTGCTGTGAATTTAACATACATACAAAATACTGTCAGACTGTGGAGGTGTCTGACATCCATCAATAACAAGTCCTTATCCAGGAAAGGCTAGCTCACCACAGGTGGTATCTTTCCATAACAGATGGCACTACTGTAGATTTAAACCCCCACAGTCTATAGCCTTTAAGGGGCACACTTAAAAATAAAAAAAAAGTGAATGTGTTAAAGTGATATGCTTTCCAAAGAGTGGTTACCCAACATATAAATGCACCAGAGCCTCACGATTCATAGGTGACTTCTGAGTGGACTTGGAGTATGTAAACATACTTTTTAACTTTTGCCTCTTTAATATAAGCAAAAGTTAAAACGTAATTCCCCATCTCCAGTGTAAATGAAGCTAAGCATGTAGCTTTACAGATACACAAGTGTTTACATTCAGCCCTGCCTCTCAGCTGAGGAAGAGCTGATCTGGATGAAGCACACACTGACAGCCACCCAGCCAATCAGAACAGGCTCACATTAATTGGTCTCTCTTTGCTGTACAGCAAATACCCTGTTTTTAAATATAATCAGCAGAAAGGACCTAGTTGGGATGCTCTCTATACATAACATCGGCACTGTGTGTGTTTTCGCTAAACCTAATTAATATTCACCAGCCGTTTGGTTGTGAGTCTAGTTTTATTTAGCTTTAAGTATCTTTAAACATCATAGCTAGGTACTTTGTTTGCTTGGATTTAGTGCCCATCAGTGGGGGTCTGTTACTAAAAAAAAAAAAATGAGGATCTGTTACTAGCAGAGAGTGACAGTAGAGAGTGACAGTCTGTGGTCAGATCAGCCTGCATGCTACACGGATAATGATGGAAAAGAACATGGCATGTCAAAGAAAAGTCCAATAAATGCAATCCTTCCAAGTCCAGGTAAAGGCAGAACAAATTAAATATTGATACACTATTCAAGCTGGTAAACAGTTACTATCAAGTGTGGCAAACGTATTCATTATGTATTCCGTATTATACCCCTTATTGCTTAAAAGGTAGTGTTCTTTAAACAATTTGTCAAAACCAGGACATGCCTCTGCCAACACGTGTGAGATCATGTGATGCTGTGACACCATGCTAATGTGTTCTAAACTACCAGAGTTCTTTTACGTAGAGCCATTTTACTCCCATACTAGGTTTTATTTTTCAAGTGGAGTAGCATTTTAATAAATATGTAAAAATGGCCTTGCATGATGAAATGGCCACAGTCCCTTGTTACCAGGCTATGGATTCTACACATCTCTTGCACAGATGCAGTCAGTGGCAATCACATTGCATAACTCATTTTGTGAGAGCCAGGAGCAATCTGTAAACAGAAGACTATCCGTGGAAGCACAGTGGCATTCCTGCACTTCATAAATTGTCCCCTTCAATGATTAATTAACAAGTTTGTTAGTGTGAGTCAGGAGTACAGTAGTGTGCTTTGGCTATAGTTTACCTTTGGGGCACTTAGAAATAAGAAATGTAAAATATTAAAGGGATGGGTACTAAGTTCAAGCAAAACTAAGAAAGTACGTAGTTATGATGTTTAAAGATACTGAAAGCTAAATAAAACTAGACACAACCAAACTGCTGGTGACTATTAATTATGCACTTGAGCAAAGTAATGTTGGAAGAGAAAGGGGCCTCTCCAAACTGTTCCCACAAAGTTGGAAGTATAGAATTGTCCAAAATGTCTTGGGTTAAAATTTTCCTTCACTGCAAGTAAGGGGCCCAGCCCAACCCCCGAAAAACAGCCCCATACTGTATCACTCCTCCATCACACATTACAGTTGACACAATACAGTCAGGCAGATAACGTTATCCCAAACCCAGACTCACCCATCAGACGGACAAACATAGAAGTGTGACCCGTCACTGCACAGAGCGTGTTTCCTCTGCTCAAGTCCAGTGGCGGCGTGATTTACATCACTAGATCCGATGCTTGACATTGTACTTGGTGATGTGAGGCATGCAGACTCACGTCCATGGAAAGCCATTCCATGAAGCTCCCACTGCACAGTTTTTGTGCTGATATTTAATGCCAATGGAAGGTTGAAACTCTTCAGCTATGGAATCGGCAGGGATTGGGAGACTTCAGCACTCTGTGACCCCATGTTGTCTTCAGCTTCATTAGTTGCTCCACTTTCCAATAATACCACTTACAGCTGACTGTGGTATATCAATGTAATGAACAGACTTATTGTAAAGGTGGCAGCATCCTATCACAGCTTCACACTTGAAGTCACTGATCTCTTCAGAACGACCCATTTTATTCACACATGTTTGTAAATGCAGACAGCATGGCTGGGTGCTTGATTCTATACACCTGTGGCAATGGGTCTGATGGAAAAAGCTGGATTCAATAATAAAGAGGTGTGTCCCAATACTTTTTGTCCAAATACTGTATATAACTAACACCCCCCCCCCCCCCCCCCCCCACATGTATACACATATATATATTTACACACACACAATCAGTATTTTATACACATAGTTTAGTTTTCTAGACTGGGGTGGTGTGCAATAACTTTCAGTGGTACTACAACAAATAAAACAGAAAAGAATCTGTAGGTCAAAAAAACACAAACTATACATCCAATGAAGAATCTGCATAGAGCACGTCTGACAAAATGAATTGACTATATTCCCAAGCAGCCATTTAACTACATTGCACTTTAACATCAGAGTTTCTATTGTCATAAAAGAGTTTCAGACTTCCATGAAGTTGAACTGGGAATATACTCTAGGAAGGAAATTTAATTTAATGTGATGGAGAACGCCGGACAAAGCACTGTGTGTTTACGAGTCCACTAGGCCTCAGAACCTGTAATGTGGTTATCAACCAGTGAAAACCTAAGGAATTGTTAGGGGGAGAAGTATTTCTCCCGAGCGGCAGTAACATATTATACTATCTATGAGCTCCTTGGGATAAAAGTTCATTATTTGCCTTGGTAACGTGTGGATATTTTGATGGCTTGGCTGCATGACAGGAGAATTAAAGCCTTACCTCAGGATAGCAGTTCAGAGCAAAGATGACATATCCCATAAGGGACATATTACATTTCAGTGCTGAATTTGTAATAATTTAAATCCATAAAAAAAAAAACTTCCTTTTTTTGTCACATCTAACCTGGAAAATCCAATCTGGGAAACCAGAGCTACCAAGATTCCAAAACATTGTCAAACTTACACTCTACTAATTATTTTAAATGCTTGTATTAGTTTGCATTAGTCTGAGGCTGCATAATTTGATTTGCTTAGACAAGAATAATAAAAGGAATAGAGACAAAAATAAAACATATTTTGCTGCGTTTGCAATTGGATATGTGGGACCGTGATGTCACCGGCATGTGTGCAGTCCACACACCTGACCTCCCATGCACAGTGGTGCCCTATATCTTTCCAGTGAGTAGATTAGGGACTTCTACTACACATCATACCGTCACAAGCCTTGGGAATTCCCATGCCTTTCTGTGGGAGTCTTCTGACTGGATATAACTTTCAGTGGATGTCACCAGAAAAACCTATAAAAAGGTCTGTCTTCATGATAAGTGTAAAAAAAAAAACTTTGAAAAAAAAAGTGATAAATGAATCAAAAATATTTTGGATTTTGACACAAAGCCGGTGGTTACCATAGGAAGTCAAGCAAGCACCATGTGGTTTATGCTGAGAAATGAGAAGACAAACAAATGTCTCTTTCACCAGGTAGACAGGAGAGAGAGCGAGTTTCAGACTTGTTTGCTTTGGGCTGGCAATCTATGCGCCAGGATAGTAAAGTCTGTGTGTAAGCACTTCCTTCCACTGCCTATTCCCAAGCTATGTCCATGCATACAATTCTCTCTGCTCCTCTCACTGTACAAAATGCTGACCTGAAGCTGGCAGGTGGCAGGAGGCCTCCTGACAGAGGAGTCTGAAATTCCATCTCTCTCTATGTGAAAACGTCATGTGGTAACATTTAATATTCTCTGTAATAGAAAAGAGCAGAGCTATACCTAACCTTCCTGCTTGTGGCACCCATAGAGTTAATAGCTATAATGTGGGTTTATGGGGCATCTCTCCGTACTTGGAACCAGCAAGAAGCCGCGCTACCTATTTCCGGAGTATGTGTGCTCTGAACAGAGAGCACACAAACCGCAGAAATACACCCGCGAGACAGACCCACGTGACAGACGGAAGCTGCGAATTCGGAAACAGAGTCACTCATTCTGTTGCCAATTCGACCAGCACAAAAAGTATACAAAAATGTGTATATTTTTAGTGCTTGTCAAACTGGCAACAGAGTGAGTGACTGTGTTGCTGAATTCGCAGCTACCGTCGGCCCCTCGGATATATCTTGTGTATTTCCGGGAGTTTGTGTGCTGGCTGTTCACAAACCCCCTGATATACATGAGATATGTCGTGCCCCCTGGGATACATCGGGCATGACTCGCCCCTGCTAGGAACCTCAAGAATCAAGTGCCATCCGACTCCTCTTTCTATTTAATCCTTGGTTTTTCATGGGACAGCCCTGATTTGGAGGCCGTGTTCCACGAGCTCTAGCTTTGTTTGCTTTTTGGTACAGAAGCAGACCCTGTCGGGAATGCAGTATGTGCAGCATTGTGCACATGTGCAATAGTGCTGCCTACTTCAGTGACAGGGGGTGACAGGAGATAGACCTGTCACGAGCCTGGCGGTGCTGGGGGGGGACGACAACTGCTCTGGGCCTCTTAAAAAATATTTTTTTACAAAAAATTAAAGCTTGCCAGCAGAGGCCCTGGCTGGAGAGAGCAAAAGATCTCCCCTTACCAGCTCTGCCCCCCGGCACCTCGATTCACCAGGGGCTAAAGTTGAAAAATATTTAAATACATAAAGGGAATCAACACAGTAAAGGAAGAGAGTATATTTAAAAGAAGAAAAACTACCACAACTAGAGGACATAGTCTAAAATTAGAGGGGCAACGATTTAAAAGTAATATCAGAAAGTATTACTTTACTGAGAGGGTAGTGGATGTATGGAATAGCCTTCCAACAGCAGTGGTAGAGGTAAACACAGTCAAGGATTTTAAGCATGCGTGGGATAGACACAAGGCTATCCTAGCTATAAGACCAGGAACTGGGGACTAATAAAAGTATTTAGAAAATTGGGCAGACTAGATGGACCGAATGGTTCTTATCTGCCGACACATTCTGTTTCTATAATTAAAGGTGATTTAGACACAGTCTCCTTTGTTCACTATACCTGAAGGATGATAAAGTTGCAACTTATGGATGATGCTTGAGAGATTGTAATGTATCATATTTTAAACTCTGTCCCACAGTTGATGCAGGCACCCCACGCTGTGACTTTGGAGGGAGAGTGTCAGTAGTACTCAAAGCACTACTGTGCATTCACCGTATTCATTCTTCTTTGTCCTGGACACTTAATAATGAAGTTGGGAGCACAAGATAGCAGTTCCAGAATCAGGACTGTCACACATAATATGGAGCACTTGTAGTGTACTACGTGTGTGTCTCTGAGGTATCTGAGCAGCATTTAGTGAAATCATTAATGAGCTAGTTCAATAAGTCTAGAATGAAAGATGAGCTCAATCTTGACAGGAACAAGACTTTTTAGATCACATAAAGTCTCATGTGATACATGACATACGACAAAAAAAGAACAGCAAGGGAAGTACATAGCGCAATACCATATACACAAATATAGTAAGTATACATAAATTTGTATAAGTACACAAATGTATTATAAGCGTTATACTCACAAATAAAATGTGCAAAACAGACCAGCTCTGTTTGCAAAATGCACATTATTTAATATGGAATTGGTTTACCCGTCATAACTCCCTATAGCAAAGGCCTTTATGGATTGAAGACATGGACTGGCACTCCTCAAGGTCTTCTATCCACAAAGACCTCTGCTATTGGGAGTCCATGATTGGTAAACCTAACCCATATTAATTAATGTGCAGTTTGCAAACAGAGCTGGCATAATAGCCGAATGTAAAATATCCCAGAAATATGACTATACAATATGTGACGATCAGCCCCGAATACAATTCGGATTCAGTGATGACTGCGGCATTACGGACATTTAAATTCGCCTATTCTGAGAAGGCAAATTAACATTTTTAAGTACTTTTTTTTTTTTTTTTTAAACTGCCCCCCCCCCCCCCCCAAATTAGGGGGTAAGGGCTAGTAGCTGTGGCCCATCCTAATAATAAACGAGACTGGGAACCGGCACAATAGTTCCCAGCCTCTAAAATAATTATGGGGGCCAGGGCAAATAGCCCTGACCCCGATCCCCCTATTAAAAACAAGACTTGGAGTCATCAAAACGACTTCCAGAAGCCCCCCTTACAGATATGGGGGGGGGGGGGGGGCAGGGAAATTGCTGCATTATGCTGGTAGAGGTAGAATAATAATTATGCCACGGGGTGAAATTTGTCTGAATTCCCCGATGGCACAAATATCACTGTACTTTCAGTCAGCTGATATGAATCCTACAGTACGACTTATGTTTCTGTCCAGAATGAGTCAGGAGACTGTGCACAGCACTTCTGAAGAGCAAGGCAGCATGACTAAATAAAGCCTTTTACAGTATGGCTTCCCCAATTAGTGGAGCTCACGGTGGACACTTATCCAGCCATTAATGGCACAGCTGGTGATCACTACCACAAACCACAACACTGAATATCTCCTACTGTTACACTGGGAGATACTTCGGCCCATAAAGAAAGTGATGACATGATGACTTGCTTTCGTTTCAGAGTCAACGTTGTGCCTACTCAAGCATTCTGTAGCTACAGACGTGAAGAACCAAAATGGACAACGGGATGCAAATTACCTCATTAAGCCATTCTAGACAATGCTGTGTTTAGCTTTTTGTGACTCGTGTAATTACACTTCCCTGTTCCTTTTTTAATAAACACTTTGCAGCCTCTGCCGTTATTTGCACTTCCCACCACCTCGTGAAGAAATATGGAAATTAAGCCAGTTTCACACCATTTGTAACAAACAAAAAACTGTGCTACTGCGACAGCATTTAACTTCATTTATTGCCATCCCAATTTTTTTTTTTTTACCAGTCTCCCGGTTTACTGATAGAGATAGGATGTGTTTGCTTCTTAATTGGCGTGGATAAAACTCTGAAATGTGTATAAGACGTCGCCAGGTGATCTCCTACAGAAACTTCTTAAAGAGACTGTCTAGTCCCCAAACTCCCTTTGGTGCAAGATTAAGATTACTGCTTGTATAGTAATTCAAATGTTTTCTGAGGGAACTTATTTAATTAAGGTAGTTCTTGACTAGCTCCTTTATTAATTAGCTGTTCACCCCAGGACTTGAATTATACATTCTGTTGGGGAGCATGTAAAAATGACTTATATGGCAATCCAAGCCATGCAAACCTGTATGTGTGCCGTCTGTACAGGTTCCTGTGTCTTATATGTATGTACACATTACAAGCATAGTTATCACAGGACTGCGGTGCTTTTTTCTTTTTACATGTTTTCTTCCCCAGGTTCTCACCTAATGCTGGGAGGTCAGTAGGAGGATCAGAAGAAGCTGGGTTCTAGGACTGTTCCTCATGGCAGTTTCGGCGCTGAACTGTCAGCAGCGTCAAATACTAACACTAGTAAACCCTTTTAGTAACGTAATCCCCCTTAAGTCTAAAACTAACCCCTTACCTCAATACTATCCCTAAATGAACCCTAAAACTAACCTGGGCCTCAACGAGTTCAATGCAGTGCCCGGCAGCGCTGAACCGTCAGACGCTGCAAGTGTAGCGGCAGCGAGAAACAATCCCATTCCGGCAAACCTGATATTTGTAAATTTAACATATTTCAAAAATCATCTTTAAAACTTTAAAACAGTTTTAAAAATGTATGCATTAATCAACTGTAAAATGCATGGAAAAAAAGTCACTTTTGTTAATTTCATCTCAATTCACATGCAACTCCCTTTTAGTAAATATCTCCTCCAGAAAATGACTAATGTTATCTTTAGTATATCTTTGATGTTTTCCTTTCCAAAGAGGAAAGTTACACACAGAGTGTCAGTTATGATCTAAACCTTTATTTCCAGCAAATATACTCAATATATACTAGACTCTGACTGGTTCTGTGGATGGGGTTTTTTGTGCATTCACTCTATATTATAACTGTGCTTTACTTCTATATCAGTCTGCCTCGGTTTGTCCATCATAGAATGCCGTTCCCTACTATGGTCTGTATCAAGTGCTAAATAAATTGGTGGAGCTATCAAATCCATATTAATGTACTGTGTATTCTACTTTTGGGCTGTACAATGAAGACTGTAACTTGAACCATTATCAGCAGGATGGCTTATTGGGAGAATGTGCAGTAGACCTCATACATGTTCCTAAATATTATGTTACTGACTGGTAGGATAGATTTACAACCAAGCCCCATTTATGTAATGGATGGGACAGATGGCCAGCTGTTGTGAGAAATTAATCAGGGTGGGCTTGTGGTAATGCTAAAATATCTTCATTGGTCTGATCCATCCCTAATGAAATTTGAGCTTTCTAGCAGAATAACTCCTGACAAGCCTAATTTACTTGTTTAAGTGATTCTAACGGAATGATCAATTTGAAAGTAGATTATGGTGCACATAGCATTAGCAGTGTTTAGAGGATCACCCCCCCCCCCCCCCCCCCCATGCATTACAAACATCTGTGTATCGGAATTAATAAAAAATAAAAACATAGAAAAGGCACATTGTGAGTATAGACATCAAGATGTTCTAGTGACCTTTCCTGGAAGAGATTAAAAGCAAAGAGACCTAGTGGAATAGTGATATCATTGGATATTAGAGTGCGATTATATTTCAGAAGTTAGAAAGCCTAGTAGTGAATCATTGGCCACTTGGGCATATAGTGCATGGAGATTTTTCAATTTTCTTGGGAGCAGAAAATGGTTTTGGAAGGTATTACAAGAAAGGAGCAAAAGGCCTGAAGGTGTATTTATAACCAATAAAAAGGGAGAATTGACATGATGCCTTTTCTCTGTCGAAGAAGAGATAATATTTTTACCGAGAGCCAGCAAGCATATCTAGAACCTCAGGTTTAAGTACAGCAAGTTCGCGGGTATTATAATGAACTCTCACTGGCATTCTCTAGTACCTGGTTTCGTGTCACATGTAAT